>CM059434.1:4345940-4835110 GCA_030390025.1 Squalus acanthias | reverse complement strand
CTCATTCTTCCCACTAAAATGTATCGCTTCACACTTCTCTGCATTAAATTTCCTCTGCTGTGTGTCTGCCCATTTCACCAGTCTGTCTGTGTCCTCCTGAAGTCTGTTACTATCCTCCTCACTGTTTACTACATTTCCCAGTTTCATGTCATCTGCATACTTTGAAATTATACCCTGTATAGCCAAGTCCATACCATTAATATAGATCAAAAAGAGCAGTGGTCCCAACACCGACCCCTGGGGAACACCACTGTACACTTCCCTCCAGTCTGTAAAACAACCGCTCACCACAACTCTCAGCTTTCTGTCCCTTCGCCAATTTCATATCCATGCTGCCACCGTCCCTTTCATTCCATGGGCTTCAATTTTGCTAACAAGTCCATTAAGTGGCACTTTATCAAACGCCTTTTGGAAGTCCATATACACAGCATCAACTGCACTACCCTCATCCACCCTCTCCGTTACTTCATCAGAGAACTCGATCACGTGAGTCAAACACGATTTGCCTTTAACAAACCCGTGCTGGCTTTCATTTATTAACCCATACTTTTCCAAGTGCCAATTCATTTTGTCCTGGATTACTGTATCTAAAAGTTTCCCCACCACCAAAGCCTGTAGTTGCCGGGTTTAGCCCCCTCCCCTTTTTTGAACAGGGCGGGTGTAACATTTGCAATTGTCCAGTTCTTTGGTGCCACTCCCCTATCTAAGGAGAATTGGAAGATTGTGGCCAGAGCTCGGCAACTTCCACCCTTGCAATGTTAAGCTGACGTTGTGAAACCATTGTTACATCGAAGTAAATATTTGTTAAGTTGGCAGAAGTTGCATCTCCCATGGCTCCCGGTACCATGAGGTCTGGTACTGAGCCACACAGAGCTGGAAGGGGTTTCTGCTTTGTGCTGAGTTCGTTGATCTCAACTGCACGGTGCCGGGAGTGATGCAGTTAGCTGCAGCATCCATGGGCAAGAGAAGGGAAAGAGCAGATCAGGTTTTTGGTCCTGATCGCTATCCAGTGGCCCCTAGGGAGCAGAGGATGGGTGGGGGGCGGAGCGGGGGGGCGGGGGGGGGGGCGACTCCCCCATAATCAAACAGTCTGATGAAGCTCACTGACTCAGTTCACACATGACAAGTAAAAAGAAAAGAAAGACTTTTATTTATATGGCACCTTTCACAACCTCAGGGTGTCCCAAAGCCAATGAAGTACTGACACTGTCGTAAGGTAGGAAACGTGGCAGCCAATTTGTGCACAGCAAGCTCCCACAAACAGCAATGTGACAACGACCAGATCATCTGTTTTTTAGTGATGTTGATTGGGGGATAAATATTGGCCCAGGACACCGGGGAGAACTCCCCTGCTCTTCTTCGAAATAGTGCTGTGGGATCTTTTACGCCTCGGTTTAACGTCTCATCCGAAAGACGGCACCTCCGACAGTGCAGCACTCCCTCAGCACTGCACTGGGAATGTCAGCCTAGATTTTTGTGCTCAAGTCTCTGGAGTGGGACTTGAACCCTCAACCCTCTGACTCCGAGGCGAGAGAGAGAGAGAGAGTGCTGCCCACTGAGCCATGGCTGACACAGTGGTCATGTGGATAAGGTGTCAGAGAACTGGCGGAATTTGAACGCTACAGAAATTGGAAACATATGAACATACGAAATTGACGGGCAGGAAAAGACCACCTGGTCCATTGAGCCTGCCCCACACCATGATGGCCGGAGCATCGTAATTAAACACTTCCTCTCTAAACCCCACCACCACCGCACCACCCCACCCCACACCCCCACCCATGTTATCTCCTGGGAGAGGCAACAAAAACTAGAGGAAAAACCCCAGGGCCAATAAGGGGAAAAAATACTCTGGAACAATTCCTCTCCGACCCCCTGAGGCGATCAAACCTGGTCCTGCAGATCACACGGACCTAGTGTTCACTATGAAGACGCTGATCTTCTCTATGTTGTGATCTCGGACCCAGTCAGGAACCGGTCCAGCTCCCTCTCGAAGGTGTACAGAGAGTCAGCACCCACCACACCAGCCCGCAACACATTCCAGAGGCTCACTGCTCTCTGGGAAAGGAAGAACCGCCCAACATCCGGTCTATTCCCACTCTTACACAGTTTAATCTCCTGTCCCTTGGTCCTCCCCAATCTGTTTAAATTGGAATAATCCATCAATAGGCACACTATCCAGCCCTTTCATTATTTTGTGGACCTCTATCAGGTTACCTCTCAGTCTACGCTGCTCTACAGTAAATGGACCGAGGTCCTTGAGCCTATCGGAGTAATGAAGGTTCTTTAAGCTGGGAATCATTCTTGTAGCTCTCCTCTGAACCTTTTCCAAGGCCACAACATCACCCACCATGTGGGGGGACCAAAGCTGGGCACCGTACTCCAGGTGCGGTCCGATCAGCGACCCGTACAGTGTCAAAATGGTGTCCTCTGATTTATGCTGAATGGTTCTATTAATACAACCCAATACCCTCTTCACTTTAGCTACAGATTCTCTACATCAGTCATGAACCTTCAGTGATCTGTGCACAATAAGACTGAGATCTTTATCTCTCTCGACCTCTTTCAGTATTGTTCCTTGCAAATGACACGTGTATTCTGTGTTGGCCCTACCAACATGCATGGCACTACATTTATCTAACTTAAGCGTCATTTGCCAGTGAGTGGCCCACTCCCTGAGCACATTACATAGGATTGGACTCCCCTACCCTCTTAACCCTGGCACAGATTTTGGTGCCATCTGCAAACTTACTGATCACGCTCCCACTGTCCGATTTTATAAATGAAGTATCCCAAACCATCTCCCATCCAATACCCACTGTATTCGCTCCTGTTTGTTTATCGCCCATATTCGCCCAATACCATGTTCACTGTCAAAGTTGCACAATTTCACCTTTGAATGTGTTGTTGCAAGTGGGTTAACCTAGATCTGTAGGCAGGCAGGCGGATGGTCGTTGGAGATGCTTGCGGAGTACTACAAGTCGAGTGTCGAAATAGCTCAGGGCGAAGTTAAAATGGATCTGGATGCTTTTGTAGACTTGACACTCACCACAACACTTTTTAAAAATTTGTTTATGGGATGTGGGCATCGTTGGCAAGGCCAGCATTTATTGCCCATTCCTAATTGCCCTTGAGAAGGTGGTGGTGAGCCGCCTTCTTGAACCGCTGCAGTCCGTGTGGTGAAGGTACTCCCACAGTGCTGTTAGGGAGGGAATTCCAGGATATTGACCCAGCGATGATGAAGGATCGGCGATATACTTCCAAGTCAGGATGGTGTGTGACTTGGAGGGGAACTTGGAGGTGATGGTGTTCCCATGTGCCTGCTGCCCTTGTCCTTCTAGGTGGTAGAGGTTGCGGGTTTGGGAGATGCTGCCGAAGAAGCCTTGGTGAGTTGCTGCAGTGCATCTTGTAGATGGTACACACTGCAGCCACGGTGCGCCGGTGGTGGAGGGAGTGAATGCTTAAGGTGGTGGATGGGGTGCCAATCAAGCGGGCTGCTTTGTACTGGCTGGTGTCGAGCTTCTTGAGTGTTGTTGGAGCTGCACTCATCCAGGCAAGTGGAGAGTATTCCATCACACTCCTTACTTGTGCCTTGTAGATGGTGGAAAGGCTTTGGGGAGTAGAGTCAACAAAGCAAAGGGAATGCTGAACCACACAGCGTAAAGAGCGGAGTATAAATCAGAGGGAGCACAGTGCTCTGGTCAGACCACACCATGTGCCTATGACTGATCACTGAGACACAAGCCCTTCGAGGTAGTGCTGAGAAAAGCCATGATCATTGACATGAATCTTGTCATTCATGTATGAAGTAATACTGGGCGGCCTGCTGGTGGCGCTGTCCAGGGAGAGTATAAATACTCGGGCATGGGCCCAGCTTGCTTAGGACATTCCTCAACAGGAACTAGTGAAGGACACAACTAGATCTCCATGTTGAAAAACAGTTGATTAAAGCTTTGTTTAATGCTTAGACCAAGTGCCTAGTAGTTTTCTTATGTCAATCATTATGACCCTGTGTGTGAGGCAGAACTGGAGGAACTTGAGCTTTTCTGCTTGAAAGGAGATGTCTGCGAGCTGATCTTACAGAAGATGGCGATATGATTGCTGTTTTTTTAGGTTTCATAAAGGGAGATAAGATAAGGTCGACCATGACGAGCTGTTTCACCTTATCCGAAACTAATCTGCGGAGACAATAATTCAGTGAGCGAGTGGTCAATCTATGGAACGGGCTCCCTCGGGAGACGGTGGAAGCATTTAGTGTTGACTATGGTTCTGTAAGTTTCATGGAACAGTTTGGCCCCAGCACTGAAGGGCATGAAATGGTTAAACTTCGGGGCACAGAAAAGGTGCCAGTCATCTCAAGTTCGAATCATGACCAGTTCTTGGAGAACACATTGACACTGGACAATGAAAGCTTTGACTCATGATTCACTCTGAAAAGGACATTGACATTGAACTGTGAGGCCTTGAATCATGATTGGTTTCGATGGGAAAAATTAACATCTGGACAATGCTCTGAGTTTAACTGAAACAATGGGGGTCACGATCGACTTCCTGACATGAGTGGAAGACACACTAGTCCTGAGCTAACCGCCCACCAACAGTAATAGAAATCACATTGTATATGCGTTACAGAGAGTGGGAGAGGAGATAAGGAGTTATCTTCACTCTCACAGCTCTGTATACCTCCGGTGATTGAATTACAGGTTGACGAGGTGTGAATGTCGGGCAGTTCAGCAAACCGACAACCGAAACTGGTTGGGGGAGGCCCAGCTATGGGGCCAGGTGACTGTAGAACTATAAGAAGGAACAACATCGACCCGTGGATACTGCTGCAGTCAGGTGAAGAAGGACGGGGGACCGGTCACCTCCAGATCCAAGGCCTACAATCAACATCGGTAACGACCAGCCGCACGGGCGATTGTCAATTTCAGCCCAATCCCTAAGGGGTTTTTGTCTGTGGTTTGTTGGTTTTAATAAACTAACAGTTTTGGGTTGAGCCTAAACCTTTGTGTCGTGCATATTTTGTTCCTGTAAATCCAGAGTCCAAGAATCCTTGTAAGGCACAAGGGAACTGAACACCTTACAGTTCCAAAAGCTCTGCACCACTGAGGGCTTCCTTGTGTCATTTCTTGGTCTGTTGTTGACGAATTGATAGAGATTGATTGCCTGGATTTTGCGCTCAAGTCTCTGGTGTGGCACTTGAACCCATGACCTTCTGACTCAGAGGCGAGCGTCAGTTGTGGCTACCAGAGCCATAGCGGACACCAGGAAACGCGGCGGCCAATTTGTGCACAGCAAGGTCCCACAAACAGCAATGTGATAATGACCAGATAATCTGTTTTTCTTTTGGTAAGCGATGTTGGTTTAATACAAGCACCAATATCCCCCCCCCCCCCCCCCCAAGAGAGATGGAATGGCCCATTCGGCCCATCATTAAGGAGCAGGCCATTCAACTCATCGTTCCTGTGTTAGTACCAAATAGAGTTTCACCCTCATATCAAGGAGAGTGAAATTCCTCGCTCAAGTTAATCCGGCAATTCACACACAAAAAGCATCCACTGTGGATTGGTTTAATATAAATATCTTTATTTTAAAGAAGAAATATTAAATGGCACAAACTTTG
Organism: Squalus acanthias; assembly: GCA_030390025.1. Taxonomy (NCBI): domain Eukaryota; kingdom Metazoa; phylum Chordata; class Chondrichthyes; order Squaliformes; family Squalidae; genus Squalus; species Squalus acanthias. The sequence continues at coordinate 4,829,487 of CM059434.1, read as the reverse complement.
CAGATATACACTGACTACAGCAAGCAGTGGCAAGTTTATAAATGCTGGATGTGGTCAAAAATACAACAACAGGTTTAATAAGTGTTTTCTTTGGAAAGGTCTCTACAAATTATGACTCTCGACAAATGATACTTGGCAGGATCTTTATAATCCAGCTGAGAATTAAAAAAAACACTATTTTATCCGAAACAAATCTGATTCAGAGTTTCCAAACAAACAGAAGCTCTGGAGTTTGGAGGAAGTAAGTCATCCAGAGGCTGCACTCTGAAACAGAATTGAGAATAAACCCGGGACTCACGCTCATATTTCCATTAGCCACGCTGATTGGTTCTCATTGATGTCAGGATTCCCACAGACTCCAGATTTCTTTCAGACGTTTGAGCTCCACCAGGACCATCTCCATCGTTCCCTTTGGTATCTCCCCTTTCCCCGGCCATTCATTTCACCCATCATCTCACTCTCTAATATAATGCAAAATGACAGAACTGAAAGACTCGCAATCTATTGCCCATCTGAACAGAGTCTGAGCAATATCGAGGGCAACATTCTCACATTTACAACCTGCGTACAGCTGGGCAAATAACAGTGGCAGAAAAGCTTAGACCGTCTTGATTTCATGCTGCACACATTGTCCGTATTTAGGAACATTAGGAACCGGAGCAGGCCATTCAGCCCCTCGAGCCTGCTCCACCATTCATGCAGATCATGGCTGATCTGTATCTCAACTCCATTTACCTGCTTTTGCTCCATATCCCTCGATACCCTTACCCAACAAAAATCTGTCGATCTCAGTCTTGATCTAATCTAACTCAATTGACCCCCAGCATCCACAGCTTTTTGGGGGAGAGAGTTCCAGATTTCCACTACCCTTGTGTGAAGAAGTGCTTCCTGACATCACCCCTGAACGGCCTGGCTCTAATTTTAAGATTATGCCCCCTTGTTCTGGACTCTCCCACCAGAGGAAATAGTTTCTCTCCATCGACCCTATCGAACCACTTAAACATTTTAAACATCTCAACGAAACACTTGCGTTTGTATAGCGCCGTTCACGACCGCAGGTCGTCCCAAAGCGCTTTACAGCCAATTAAGTACTTTTTGTCACTGTTGTAATGTGGGAAACACGGCAGCCAATTTACACACAGCAAGCTCCCACAAACAGCAATGTGATAATGACCAGATAATCTGTTTTAGTGATGTTGATTGAGGGATAAATATTGGCCCCAGGACACCGGGGAGAACTCCCCAGCTCTTCTTTGAAATAGTGGCCATGGGATCTTTTACATCCACCCGAGAGAGCAGACGGGGCCTCGGTTTAACATCTCATCCGAAAGACGGCACCTCTGACAGTGCAGCACTCCCTCAGCACTGGGAGTGTCAGCCCAGATTATTGGCTCAAGTCTCTGGAGTGGGTCTATGAACCCACAACCTTCTGACTCAGAGGTGAGAGTGCTGCCCACTGAACCATGGCTGACACCCAATAGATCTGTGCTGTTTGGATACAGCTTCGCCCCCAAAAAAATGAAGAATTGTACAAGCTGTTTGCATTCAATCAGCGCTAATATTTTACATTTGATTTGCATCTAGATTTTTAATGATGGAAGTTAAGGCTCACTCACACTGGGCAGCTGCATAATGCTGGTACCGTAATCATAATAACCGGAATGTTGGTCCAGGGTATGTACATAATGGAATCTCGAGAGTGAATCACAGAATCAGACAGCACAGAAGGAGGCCATTCGGCCCATCGTGCTTGTGCTGGCTCTTTGAAAGAGCTCTCCAATTAGTCCCACTCTCCCAGCTCTTTCCCCACAGCCCTGCAAATTTCTCCTTTTCAAGTATTTATCCAATTCCTCTTTTGAAAGTTATTATTGAATCTGTTTCCATCGCCCTTTCAGGCAGCGCGTTCCAGATCATAATGACTCGCTGCGTAAAAAAATAATTTCTCCTCATCCCCCCTCTGGTTCTTTTGCCGATTATCAATCCCTCCTGCCAGTGGAAACAGTTTCTCCCCATCTATTCTATCAAAACCCCTCATGATTTTAAAACACCTCTATTAAATCTCCCCCTTAACCCCTTCTCTGCTCTAAGGAGAACAACCCCAGTGGATTGGAAACGTTTTGTATTTTAGACACCTTCGAAAAATTTAGCACCAACGAGGAAAGTCCAGAAGGGTGTATCGTTCTATATTTCTAAGTGGTGTTAGGACCTTAAGCTGCAATGGTTGAGAAGTAGAGTCTGCGTCTCTAAGCCATTGCAAGCTGTGGAGATCCCAGGTTCTGTCTCCGGCCCGCGCGGAACTACCCGATCCCAGCCAGGGCCGTCTTGGGGTGCGGCGAGTACTGGCCACAACTCCGCAGGGTTAGGGATGGGAAGTAATAGGCCAGGATTCCTAATATTGAGCAAACCTTGCCCCCTAACCCTCACCATCCCCCCACCCCTGCTAAAAGGGTGTGTCTGGATGGCGCGAGAGGATTGGGTTGGCCTGCAATGGTTGGATGCCCTGCAAACACTAACCGTCAAGGCTCATGCTGGAATAAACACAACTTGTGCGAGATAATGGAGAGCGACCGCCATTGGTGTAAACCATGGGAGGGGTAGGGGAAAGGGGGAGAAAATGAGGGGGAGGGGGGAAGGGGAGGTAATTAGGCAGTGGGAAAAGAAGCAGGTAAAGAGGAGGAAGGGTAGATAAGGAGGGGGGAGGGGGAAGGGGAGGTAAGAAGGGGGGAGGGGAGAGGAGAGGGGAGGTAAGAAGGGGGAGAGGAAGGAGTGAGGGGGCAGATGGGGGAAAGAGAGAGGGGCAAGGGAGCCATCAATTTCAAAGGTGCTGGAAACACTCAGCAATTCGGGCAGCATCAGTAAAGAAAGGGAACCCTGGAACAGACCTTCATCAGAACAGGTTCTCGAAACTGCCCCGCCATGTAGTTAGATCCTGGCTGATCCATTTACCCGCCTTTGCTCCATATCGCTTGATACCCTTACCTAACAAAAATCTCTCAATCTCAGCCTTGACAAAATTTCAATTGACCCCCAGCCTCAACAGCTTTTTGGGGGAGAGAGTTCCAGATTTCCACCACCCTTTGTGTGAAGAAGTGCTTCCTGACATCACCCCTGAACCGCCCGGCTCTAATTTTAAGGTTATGCCCCCTTGTTCTGGACTCCCCCCACCAGAGGAAATAGTTTCTCTCTCTATCTACCCTAATCATTAACACCGTAATCATTTTCAAACCTAGATTAGATCACCCTTCAACCTTCTAAGCTTAAGGGAATACCAGCCTCGTCTGTGCAACCTGCCCTCGTAATTTAACCCTTTCAGCCCTGCTTTGATTCTGGTCAATCTGCTCTGCACCCTCTCCAAGGCCTTCCTGAGGTGCGGTGCCCAGAACTGAACGCAGTGCTCTAAATGGGGCCAACCTTCCGAGCTCGAGGGAATACAAGCCAAGTTTGTGCATCTGCAGTATTTTGTGTTTTTTTTTACAGCATTACAACTTAACATCTTGACTGAGGCTGTGCAAGCAGCTCAAAAAATACAAATCACTCTACAATGGACTGTTAATTGTCTACTTATTTTTGAAACAATGCTCGCGTTTCTTCACCAGAACACTCAGCCCTCTGGGCAGCTACGATCTGCGACACAGAGACGCAGCTATGCTAGTTTGCAGCTTGTGCCAGGGCTCGTGCAGCTGGCGTTACAGCAGTGACTGCCACAGGCTGTACTGGTATCGACCATATGGTGACTCTTCATTAAAGAGGGGAAACACAACACTATCTGTAACAAACAGGGCGACTTCCTTCACCAGGTCAGACATCAACAGCATCTTGCATTTATACAGCGTCTTTAACGCAGCAAAACGTCCCGAGGTGTTTCACAGGAGCGATTATCAGACACAATTCGACACTGAGCCAGATAAGGAGAAATTAGGGCAGGTGACCAAAAGCTTGGTCGAAGAGGTAGGTTTTAAGGAGCGTCTGAGAGGAGGAGAGGCGGAGAGGTTTAGGGAGGGAATTCCAGAGCTTGGGGGCCCAGGCAGCTGAAGGCACGGCCGCCAGTGGTGGAGCGATGGAAATCGGGGGATGCGCAAGAGGCCTGAATTAGAGATCTCAGAGTAAAACAACACATTCTGGATGGGTTGGTATCGTGCGTGATGCTAGGGATATATTGTGCCTGTTTAGGGTTGCCCCTGACAGGTCAATGGGCGGCGGGGGCCGTCATTGGCCTGAGCCCAGGTGCCTTGTAGTGCCTGGGGCCAACAAGTATCGGATGATCCGGAGCCCATGCCTTTCAAGGAACCCGTCCGATTTTGCTCCATTAATGAACCTGGGGAATCTCGCTTACTCAGGGGTGGCGGGGGCGACAATGGATTTTCCATTATAGGCTCGTTACAGACATAAGGAAATAACTTGCATTGCTACAGCGCCTTTCAAGACCTCAACACGTCCCAAAGCGCTTTACAGCCAATCAAGTACTTTTGAAGCGCAGTGTTGTAATGTAGGACATCTTATCAAAGTTGTTTTCTAAGTATTTCAAAAACAACAACAACAACTTGTATTTATATAGCGCCTTGTAACGTCGTAAAACATCCCAAGGCGCTTCACAGGAGCGATTATCACACAAAAACAAATTGGCACAGAGCCGCATGAGATATCAGGGCAGGTGACCAAATGCTTGATCAAAGAGGCAGGTTTTAAGGAGCGTCTTAAAGGAGGAGAGAGAGGTGGAGAGGGTCAGGGAGGGAGTTCCAGAGCTTAGGGCCCAGGCAGAAAGCACAGAACAGACAAATTGAAGAGAAAATACAACAGTGACGCAATGACAATCTATTTGACCTTGAGTGCCAGTGCAAACAAAACCCTACAGTGCGTAAGGAAGTAGCAATGGGGATTTATCAGTGAATGCAGGGAATTTGGAAGCAGTTGCAACTGCAAACAGCTTTGCCTTCAGCTCCTTTCGCCCCCCACCCCCCTCCGCACCCCCACCAAACGCCACCCCCTCCCTCCGCACCCCCACCAAACGCCACCCCCCCCCTCCGTACCCCCACCAAACGCCACCCCCCCCCTCCGTACCCCCACCAAACGCCACCCCTCCCCTCCGCACCCCCACCAAACGCCACCCCCTCCCTCCGTACCCCCACCAAACGCCACCCCCCCCCCTCCGTACCCCCACCAAACGCCACCCCTCCCCTCCGCACCCCCACCAAACGCCACCCCCTCCCTCCGCACCCCCACCAAACCCCCCCCCTCCCTCCGCACCCCCACCAAACGCCCCCCCCCCCACCTCCGCACCCCAGGAGAGGCTCAATACTTTTGCATATCTGTGCACTAAATTTAGCGGTGATTGTCCGAAGGCGAAGGTGTGTTGTTCCACTCCACTGCACAGTCATAGAGTCATAACGGCACAGAAGGAGGCCATTCGGCCCATCGAGTCCGTGCCGGCTCTCTGTAGAGCAATCCAGTCAGTCCCATTCTCCCGCTCTATCCCCGTAGCCCTGCAAAGTTTATTTCCCTCAAGTGCCTATCCAGTCTCCCCTTGAAAACATTGAGTGTCTCCACTTCCACCACTTCCGTCGGCAGCGAGTTCCAGGTCCTCACCACTCGCTGCGTAAAAAAGTTTTTCCTTACATCTCTTGCCCAAAACCTTCAATCTGTGTCCCCTAGTCCTTGTAGCATCAACTAGTGGGAACAGCCTTTCCCCGTCTAGCCTATCTAAACCCGTCATAATCTTGTACACCTCTATCAAATCACCCCTCAACCTCATTTGCTCTAATGAAAACAAATCCAGCTTCTCCAACCTGTCCTTGTAGCTAAGATCCCCCCATCCCTGGTGTTTTAAGTCAACGCTGGTTGTCAGGATCCTGATGGTTTAAGACAATAAGTGCGCAATTTACGTTCTTTTAAAAATTCCTTTCTCGTTTTTTGCATTGTCACGATGCAAGAACAAAGTTCTTCTGCCTGTCTCGGAATACACAGCGAGTGCTTCATATATTAATACCGCAACATGAAAGACTGCTTAATCTGCAGCCCCTATTCAACTCAGTGATGAAAGGAGCAGTGACACACACACACACACACAGTCAAAACTCCACAATAAAGCAACAGCTCATTTTGTAATAAGATTTAATGCATAAAAACTCCTTTGATCTAAATTTAATTTAATTCGGGTTGTGTCCATTGTTAAAAAAAAAACAGGTTAACAAGATTATGATAGTATTAAAAATCCGAGGCTGATATCTAACAGCAGGAAATAGCCTAGCAACCCAGCCGACTGCGGCCCAGGTGTTGCTGTGGGATTCTGCATTTGCTTCTGTATCACGGCTTGTAATGTGGGCTTGCTCTTGCCACTGACCTTGGGTACATTTTGCATGAGACCAGATTTTACAACATTCTCCAACTATTAAAAAGAAAACCCATATTATCCATAATTGTTAGGGGGGAATTTAAGGCTGTAAGTGAGAGCTCGCACTTGAAGGCAGCAACTTTAACCCTCTCTCCTCCTTGCGAGTCCAAACAAACACAGACTTGAGTGGCAGTGGGCAGGGCAGGGCAGGGGGGCAGCAGGGGACCTCACTTACCCTCCTGTCCCATCTCATTTACTTTGTTTTACGCAACGCGGAGCAGAACCCTGTCCCAACATGTACAATATCGAGATCAGCATTGGGGATTTTAGAAAAAAAGATCCAGGAGGTTGTCATCAAAGCAAAGCACAGAGATCTGAGAGAGAGAGGGAAAGAGAGAGAGAGGGAGAGAGGGGGGGGGAGAGGAAGAGAGGGGGGGGAGAGGGAGAGAGGGGGGGGGGAGAGAGGGAGGGGGGGAGAGGGAGAGGGAGAGAGGGGGGAGAGAGGGAGGGGAGAGGAGAGGAGAGAGGGGGGAGAGAGGGAGAGATGGAGGAGCGAGGGAGAGGGAGAGAGGGAGAGAGAGAGACAGAGATGGAGGGGGAGAGGGGGAGGGAAAGAGGGGGAGAGAGAGGGAGAGGGGAGAGAGAGGGGAGAGTCAGAGGGGCAGAGAGAGACGGGGAGAGGGAGAGAGCGAGAGGGGGGAAGGGGAGGGGGGAGAGAGTGGGAGAGAGAGAGAGAGAGAGAGGGAGTGATAGAGAGATGGAGATAGAGAGAGGGAGAGACAGAGACAGAGAGAGAGAGACAGAGAGATCATCCTGTATCTCCTCTAATTCCATTCCTCCTCCGCCACTCAATTTCTCCCGCAGGTGCCCACAGCACGAACAATCTGCAGAGCAGATGCCTCATATAAACTTCCCATGTCTCGTTCTCCTGGTTTACAATGTCATCTCAAACTCTCAATTATGTTACAACTCCCTCCAAGCTATTCATTATTCTACATTATTGTCAGTGGCCCTGCTTTCTCCTAAGTGCTGAATAATGTCTTGTATTAAAGCCCCAATACACCACAATTATCCAATGTGAGGCTTGTGCATTATTAAAACGGGTTTGAAAAATGTCTTTGCTACATTCAGCTAAATATATTGCAGAGATCCCCGCCTGCGCCAAGCTTGGCCGAGAGGGGCTGCGGCAATAAAACGGGACGGATGAGCCTCAGAGATTTTTCCGGGTCTTTCTGGACATGTACAATTGAGTTGCTGGGATCATTAAGGTGATGTCTTAATTGGGTTTGAGGTGCAGCACAGAGCGGTTGCCATTTGTTATATTGCCTGGTGGTAATAACTGGGGCAGGATTGAAATCAGCCACTTGCGCCCTGGATCTGTCCTCCTCATAAATCTACAAGACAAAGCAGTAGTAGCAGCGCCTTGTCCTGCAAATAAAAACAGATCGAGCCCTCTTTAAAATTCCCATCGTTTCTCAACAGAAGTAATGGGCTTCAGTCCCCCCCCCCCCCCATCATTAACCCTCTCCTATCTCGCCACAGCCCCAAGCAGCGCATGGCATTATATTGGCCAGCTGGCCCACACACATCACCTTGCAGATTGCATTTTCTCGAACTTTTATGGCCAATTACACGGCAATTTCAACTTCACCTCACTGCGAAGCGCAAGGTTCGCCACTAAAATGTCAAATCTTGAGGCGCTCGAAGATTGTCGGTGGTTTCAGCCTGCCTGGGGACCATCAGGTAAAAAAAAAATCAACAAAGCAAAGGGTGAGCCCAGATGAATCAACCTGTTCAGTCCGCACTTCTGCAATCTTATCCGGGCTGTGGTTAGTTTCCTTTTGGGCGCAGGGAGACGCAATCTTGGGAAAATCTCAATAAAAACGATATGAATGTAGAATTAGAGAATCATACAGCACAGAAAGAGGCCGTTCGGCCCACCGTGCCTCTTTGATAGAGCTCTCCAATTAGTCCTGCTCTTTCCCGGTAGCCCTGCAAATTTTGTTCTTTTCAAGGAATGTGGAACTCTCTACCGCAGGGCGCAGTTGAGGGGAATAGCACAAATGCATTTAAGGGGAAGCTGGATAAGCACATGAGGGAGAAAGGAATCGAAGGTTATGTTGATGGGGTGAGATGAAGAGGGGTGGGAGGAGGCTGGTGTGGACCATAAACACCGGCAGCGACCAGTTGGGCCGAATGGCCTGTTTCTGTGCTGTACATTCGATGTAATTCTGTGTAAGTATTTGTCCAATTCCCTTTTGAAAGTTACTATTGAATCTGCTTCCACCGCCCTTTCAGGCAGCGCGTTCCAGATCACAACAACTCGCTGCGTAAAAAAATAATTCACCTCGTCTCCCCTCTGGTTCTTTTGCCAATCACCTTAAATCCGTGTCCTATATGGAATAGAACAAATGAGGTGGCTCACATGACATTTCCAGATTATTCCATGCCTGCTAATTCCAAAAGTAATTCAAATTTCATAAAGTTTCAAGAAAATAGGGATGCTTCACCTCATTATCAATATTTGTATTACTTTCCAAAACACTGTCCTACCCAGAAGCAGGACTTGGGAGGAGGTTGCTGAGACCAATAGATTTGTATATGACTGATCATATTTCTGCACCTGGTGACTTACTTCCACGTTACTCCTGCAGTTCAATATGAATGAAAAAAAAAGGTTTTCTTCAGAATCAGAAGCGTCACTTGCATCCCCAAGATTCCCCGAGAGAGTGTCAATATTTGAAGGGGGTCCCGAGAGTGTCAATATTTGAAGGGGTCCCCGAGAGAGTGCCAATATTTGAAGGGGGGCCCCGAGAGTGTGTCAATATTTGAAGGGGGCCCCGAGAGTGTGTCAATATTTGAAGGGGTCTCCGAGAGAGTGTCAATATTTGAAGGGGGCCCAGAGAGTGTGTCAATATTTGAAGGGGGCCCCGAGAGCGTGTCAATATTTGAAGGGGTCCCCGAGAGTGTCAATATTTGAAGGGGGTACCCGAGAGTGTGTCAATATTTGAAGGGGTCCCCGAGAGAGTGTCAATATTTGAAGGGGGTACCCGAGAGTGTGTCAATATTTGAAGGGGGTCCCCGAGAGCGTGTCAATATTTGAAGGGGGTCCCCGAGAGAGTGTCAATATTTGAAGGGGTCCCCGAGAGTGTGTCAATATTTGAAGGGGTCCCCGAGAGTGTGTCAATATTTGAAGGGGGTCCCGAGAGTGTGTCAATATTTGAAGGGGTCCCCGAGAGTGTGTCAATATTTGAAGGGGGTCCCGAGAGTGTGTCAATATTTGAAGACGGTCTCCGAGAGTGTGTCAATATTTGAAGGGGGTCCCGAGAGTGTGTCAATATTTGAAGGGGGTCCCGAGAGTGTGTCAATATTTGAAGGGGGTCCCGAGAGTGTGTCAATATTTGAAGGGGGTCCCGAGAGTGTGTCAATATTTGAAGGGGGTCCCGAGAGTGTGTCAATATTTGAAGACGGTCTCCGAGAGTGTGTCAATATTTGAAGGGGGTCCCGAGAGTGTGTCAATATTTGAAGGGGGTCCTCGAGAGTGTGTCAATATTTGAAGACGGTCTCCGAGAGTGTGTCAATATTTGAAGGGGGTCCCGAGAGTGTGTCAATATTTGAAGGGGGTCCTCGAGAGTGTGTCAATATTTGAAGGGGGTCCCGAGAGTGTGTCAATATTTGAAGGGGGTCCCCGAGAGTGTGTCAATATTTGAAGGGGGTCCCCGAGAGTGTGTCAATATTTGAAGGGGGTCCCGAGAGTGTGTCAATATTTGAAGGGGGTCCCCGAGAGTGTGTCAATATTTGAAGGGGGTCCCGAGAGTGTGTCAATATTTGAAGGGGGTCCCCGAGAGTGTGTCAATATTTGAAGACGGTCTCCGAGAGTGTGTCAATATTTGAAGGGGGTCCCGAGAGTGTGTCAATATTTGAAAGTCACTGTTGTCTGAAAGAATATTTCTGGGTGTGGGAGGGGGCTTATATTCTAAAATATTTACGCAGAAAATGCACACTTGAAAGGGTTAGAGAGGTCCGGCGGTGGGGGCGGACGCGGAGGGAATTAAATCTCCATCAGCAAAAGCTGAAGCTACAATCACAAAAATCTGGGCCTGAATCATAAACGACATTTAAAAAAAAATATATATATTTGTAATAACAACAGAAAACGCTGGAAAAACTCAGCAGGCCAAATATATATATTTGTTCTTGGGATGTGGGAAAGACGGCATTTATTGCCCATCTCTGGCTGCCAGGTCACTTCAGTGGGTCAACCCATAAGGTGGGACTGGAGTCAGATCGGGCCAGGATGGTGGGCTCCCTTCCCTGATGGAGATCAGTGAAGCAGTTGGGTTTTAAAAAAAAATGACAATCCGACAGATTTCGCAGTCACTTGGCCTCCTGGTAACTGGATGTCATATGACCAGATTTTACTGAATTCAGTTTCCCAGTTTGGGTATCAGTGGGATTCAAATTGCACGACGAAACCCAGCCAGTTGCATAAACGCGATGCTGCCACGACCTCGTACGCAAGACAATTACAGGTTAAATAAAGTTTAAGCATCAATGAACGTTCAAAACTAGCCGTGTGTTCATTGTAAATTCTCACACATTTAAAGCTTTAGTAACATTACACTGGGGAAGCAATCCGATCAGTTCTTGAAGACCAAGACCACGGTGGGGACTATTCCAGGTACTGCTTCCACATGCAAGAGAGAGGCTGTCCCAGAACTCCGCCCCACCTGTTTATACACATTAGGGCAGGACGTTTATTTCAAACATAAAAACGCAACTTTTAATTTCACTGAATAATGGCAATTTGAGGGTTCTGGCTCTGGGCAACTCTTCAATTCTCCAACAGTTCTTTGGTGTTTGCAACACAGGCATCTTTGGAAGTCTCCAGTGCTACTTCCAGGACAGAGGCACCGCATTAACCGAATTCCACTTGTCAGAAAGCAACAGTTTAAGCTACAAAGTATTGGCGCTTGCCGAGTCCACTTTGCTTCTGGTCTCTGTGATTCAAGTGCTTTTATAAAAAAAGGACTTACAATAATCTTGTAACCAACAAAAAAAAAATCTTGAAATAACCGCTGCTCGAATGTTACAACAGGACGGTGATTGGCAGTCCGGCTCGTTGCCAGGCGCAGGGCTCCTGTAAATGCACTCGGTGTCATCGCAGCTGAATTTAGTCCGGTTCCCGGAGAGAGCGGCGTGCCTTCGGGTCACTCTACGTTCCTGTACTTGGTGAACAGGTTGTAGAGTACGCGTAGGGTGGACTTAAGGTCGCAGTTCACGATATCTGCAAGAGGCAATGCATCGCTTTTGACGTGAGTTTATGGCAATAGTTAGAATCACAGAAACTTGCAGCACACACAAGGAGGCCATTCGGCCCATCGCACCTGTGCTGGCTCTTTGAAAGAGCTCTCTCCAATCAGTCCCACTCCCCCCTGCTCTTTCACCATAGCCCTGCCATTTTTTCCTCTCCACGTATTTATCCAATTCCCCTTTTGAAAGTTATTATTGAATCTGCTTCCACCGCCCTTTCAGGCAGCGCGTTCCAGATCACAACAACTCGCTGCGTAAAAAAAATTCTCCTCATCTCCCCCCTGGTTCTTTTGCCAATCACCTTAAGCCTGTGTCCTCTGGTTACCCACCCTCCAGCCAGTGGAAACAGTTCATCAGTGCCAGCCGTGGCTCAGTGGGCAGCACCCTCGCCTCGGAGTCAGAAGGTTGTGGGTTCATAGTCCCACTCCAGGGACTTGAGCACATAATCTAGGCTGACACTCCAGTGCGGTGCTGAGGGAGTGCCGCACTGTCGGAGGTGCCGTCTTTTCAGATGAGACGTTAAACCGAGGCCCCGTCTGCTCTCTCGGGTGGACGTAAAAGATCCCACGGCCACTATTTCGAAGAAGAGCAGGGGAGTTATCCCCGGTGTCCTGGTCAATATTTATCCCTCAATCAACATCACTAAAACAGATTATCTGGTCATTATCACATTGCTGTTTGTGGGAGCTTGCTGTGCACAAATTGGCTGCTGCGTTTCCCACATTACAACAGTGCTGACAGGGGGGACGGGGGGCGGGGGGGGGGGGGTGGGGTGTGGGGGTGGGGGGGGTTGGGGTGGGGGGGGGTTGGGGGGGTGGGGGGGGTGGTTGGGGTGGGGGGGGTTGGGGGGGTGGGGGGGGGTGGGTGGGGTGGGAGGGGGTGGGGGTAGGGGTGTGGGGGTGGTGGTGGGGGGGGGGGGGTGGGACGGGGAAACTGGGCGAGGGGAGGAAATACTGGGAGTACTTTACAGCTTTGTGTTCCCAACGCAGAGCTTTAAGGATCGGGAGTGCGTATCCGGAAAAAGACGGCACCTCCGACAGTACAGCACTCCCTCAGCATTGCACTGATCTTTACAGAGGGTGAAGGGATGATACAACAGTCAGACATTGTACGTGAAGCACTTGGAGGTGTTTGAGAGATGGGACTGTATAAATGCAAGCACATTTTTCTTTCTTCTGCCAACCAAAATGAAAAGACGGTGGGGAAGGAGACGGGGGAGAAATGAAAGAAAGACTTGGATTTCTCCGGCGCCTTTCACAACCTCAGGGCATCCCAAAGCGCTTCACAGCCAATCAAGTACTTTTTGAAGTGTCAGCACTGTTGTAATGTAGGAAACACGGCAGCCAATTTGCGCACAGCAAGCTCCCACAAACAGCAATGTGATAAAGACCAGATAATCTGTTTTAGTGACGTTGGTTGAGGGATAAATATTGGCCCAGGACACCGCAGCTCTTCTTTGAAATAGTGGCCATGGGATCTTTTATGTCCACCCGAGAGCAGACGGGGCCTCGGTTTAACGTCTCATCCGAAAGGCAGGACCTCTGACAGTGCGGCGCTCCCTCAGCACTGCAGTGGGAGTGTCAGCCTAGATTTTTGTGCTCAGGTCCCTAGTGTGGGACTTGAACCCACAACCTTCTGACTCGGAGGCGAGACTGCTACCCACTGAGCCCCGGCTGACAGAGAGTGCCTCTGCTTATCTTCGAAGTAGTGGCCATGGGATCTTTTAACAACACAAGAACATAAGAAATAGGAGCAGGAGTAGGCCACCTGAGAGAGCAGACAGGGGCCTCGGTTTAACGTCTCATCCGAAATAACTGAATCGAAAGACAATTGCTTCTTCTATATTCCTGTCCGGACTGCAGTTCCTTCCCGAACATTTCACACACTCACGCCGTTCTCCCTTAGCGCCCATCTCGCTAGTCTACACGTTTGTGTCAGCAGAGGAGGTTAGCACACCTCTTCAGAGGTTCAGTGACCTTGGCTAGTGCCAGCTATTGTATCCCAGGTGTTGTCAAGGACAGGCTGATCAGACTTTGCTTTGTCGACAAAAGAATCAATCTGAGCTTCTGACTGAGCATGGAGTTGCCAACCACGTCAATGCAACAGCACTTCCATCTCGATTTAATTTTGTTCTTTCGATGTAGGTTTTTGTGCGAGAATCATGTGCCAGTTACTCAACTGCCCTTTTGGTGAGATTCAGGAGATTTCTCTGACACAAGTCATTGTGGAGTGATCAGCATTGAGCTCAAGGCTGCATTCACCACCTACCGACCTCGGCACTTTTTTTTAAATTCATTTCAGGATGTGGGCAAGGTTGGCTATTATTGCCCATCCCCCCTGTGGCCTTGAGGTGGTGGTGGGCCTGCTCCCTGAACCGCTGGGAGCGGGTTTGATGTAACTGAGTGTCTCGCTCGGCCACTTCACAGGGCAGTTCAGAGTCAGCTACGTTGGTGTGGGTCTGGAGTCACATATAGGCCCCGACCGGGTAAGGACGGCAGGTTTCCCTCCCTAAAAGGACATTGGTGAACCCATTGGGTTTTTACAACAATCCAACAGCTTCAGTCACTTTTACTGAGACCAGCGTTTTATTTCCAGATTTCTGAAATATTTAAAAAAAAAACAAATTCTAATTCTCGTGGTGGGATTTAAAATCACATTCTCTGGATTATTAGTCTAGTAACATAATCCACTACACCTCTTACAACTTCCAATGGACTGTAAAAGGAGGTGCAAACCTCAGGCGAGACAACTTTTGAGGAACAATCAGGAAGGGCCGGGACAGTCGACAGAGAAAGAGGTTCACCGGAGGCGAGCACTGCCACGATGGGCCGAATGGCCCCCTTCTGAGCTGCATCATTGTGTGATTCTAGCCCTGTTACTGGTACGGATCTCGCAATGGTTGGGTGCGGAGTTACACTGGCAGAGGCCTTGGAGAAGGTGGTCTTCCTTGTCCCATGGGTGGGAACGGTGTTTAATGTGGTGTTGTGTACTGGGTGGTGCAGTGTCACTGGGCAGGGTAGCACCATGTGCTGGACAGTGCGGAGAGAGAGAGAGAGAGAGAGAGAGAGCAAAGAAAGAAACAGAAATGGGGCTAGAAGAGATTTATGTTGCGTTTCACCATGGTCACAGGAAGTGTCAAAGAGCTCGCCCCCTTTCGAAGTGGAGTCACTGCGGTTAATTTGGTAAACTGTACCTTCCGGCTGAAAGAGGAGAGAGTTTATAATGTTCTCCTCTGCCATCACCTTCTCTCAGGCAGGCTAACTCTGCGATTGCCAGTCGAGCCTTCCCCAAGATTGCCTTCTAAGCTTCGTCTGGGTTCTGAATCCAATAGGACACCATCATCGCCAGACAGTCTCTGCAACCTGTCCTCATAATCTAACCCCCTTTACTCTGTGCTCAAGCGAGGTCCCAGAAACAACGAGAAGATGAATGGCCATTTGAATTGCTTGGACAGTTAAGTAGAATCATAGAATGTTACAGCACAGGAGGAGGCCATTCGGCCCATCGTGCCTGTGCCGGCTCTTTGAAAGAGCTCTCCAATTAGTCCCCCTCCCCCCTGCTCTTTCCCCATAGCCCTGCACATTTCTCCTTTTCAAGTATTTCTCCAATTCCCCTTTTGAAAGTTACTATTGAATCTGCTTCCACCGCCCTTTCAGGCAGCGCGTTCCAGATCACAACAACTCGCTGCGTAACTTTTTCCCCCTCATGTCATCTCTGGTTCTTCTGCCAGTTATCTTAAATCTGTGCGTAGTTAGAACATTATAATTCTAAACAAGGTCCAACACAGTGCAGATCAGGTTTACGTTGCTCATACGTTGCACGTTGATTCCAAGTCTTCAACACGTCGTAAGTGATGGACTACGTACCTTCCGATCGAGGCTTTGGTTTCTCCAAACCTCCATCCTGCATCAGTTCAAACGCAAAGGACACGTTATGGACCTGTTGGAGAGAGTTAGGAAACTGTAATTAAAGCAATAAGCTTTGGTAGACAGTAGGTTTGAGTTTCGATCCCGGCAACGCAGCTAACCTCGGCTCTTAAGTCCCTGTTTTAGGGCGCGTTGATGCGAACGGTGGATGTTGTGTGTTCAGGATGAACTAGATCTTAAAAGCGAAACAATTTCACTTTACAACGGGCGTTACATGCACTCCAGTGAAGCCCGATCATCCGATCGGCACGTACTTACGAAGCGTTAGCCCTCTCCAGTGTTGACACCCATCGCTGGCATTTAGCTGGACAAATGTCGGGCTCCAGGTTAAAAGGACCCAAAAGAAGGCACAGAATATAATCTCAGGGAGGTTATGCTTGAACTGTATAAAACACTAGTTAGGCCGCAGCTAGAATACTGCATGCAGTTCTGGTCACCACATTATAGGAAAGATGTGGTTGCACTAGAGAGGGTGCAGAGGAGATTTACAAGGATGTTGTCTGGGCTGGGGAATTTTAGCTATGAGGAAAGATTGGATAGGCTGGGGTTGTTTTCTTTAGAGCAGAGGAGGCTGAGGGGAGATTTAATTGAGGTGTATAAAATTATGAAGGGCCTAGATAGAGTGGATAGGAAGGACCTAAAAAAAGCAAACCAAGCACTGGGGTTTATTTCTAGAGGGATAGATTTGAAAAGTAGGGAAGGTATGTTAAACTTGTATCAAACCTTGGTTAGACCACACTTGGAGCACTGCGTACAGTTCTGGTCTCCATATTATGAAAAGGATATAGAGGCACTGGAGAGGGTGCAGAGAAGATTTACAAGGGTGATACCAGAAGTGCGAAGGTATACATATCAGGAAAGGATAGACAGGCTGGGTCTCTTTTCTCTTGAAAAAAGGCCGAGGGGTGACCTGATAGAGGTCTTTAAAATTATGAAAAGGTTTTGATAGAGTGGATACAGAGAGAATATTTCCACTTGTGGGGAAGAGCATAACTAGAGGCCATCAATATAAGATAGTCACCAAGAAACCAATAGGGAATTCAGGAGAAACTTCTTTACCCAAAGAGTGGTGAGAATGTGGAACTTGCTACCACAGGGAGTGGTTGAAGCGAATAGCATAGATACATTTAAGGGGAAGCTAGACAAGCATATGAGGGAGAAGGGAATAGAGGGTTATGCTGATAGATTTAGATGAGGAAAGACGGGAGGAGGCTCGAGTGGAGCATAAACGCCGGCATGGACTGGTTGGGCCGAATGGCCTGTTTCTGTGTCGTATATCCTATGACCTATTTCCCTTAGCAGAGAGGTCAATAACCAGGGGGCATAGATTTAAAGTAATTGGTAGAAGGATTAGAGGGGAGTTGAGGTGAACTTTTTTCACCCAGAGGGTGGTGGGGGTCTGGAACTCACTGCCTGAAAGGGTGGTAGAGGCAGAAACCCTCATCACATTTAAAAAGTACTTGGATGTGCACTTGAAGTGCCGTAACCTACAGGACTACGGACCAAGAGCTGGACAGTGGGATTAGGCCGGATAGCTCTTTGTCGGCCGGCACGGACACGATGGGCCGAATGGCCTCCTTCTGTGCTGTAAATTTCTATGATTGGCTCTCATGGCCATTGATTGTTTTTGCATCTGTGACACTGTGGAGTGAGACATAGAGTGTGACGGATCATATGTTTTATGCGCATCTCCTCTGGAGTCGGAGCACGGCTTGGTGAACCCAGTGGGCATTTGCCGAGAAAGACAAGACCTCACTGCTGCCTCCCTCCGAGGGATCCCGGCCACTAGCGTATCACGGGTAGGAATTCTCGCAAGAACGCGGGTTTACTAGGCCGAGGCTTTGAGTCCAGTAGACACGCAAGGGTACGGTCTAAGTAGCGGCTTGTGAACTCCCACGGTCACTTAGGTGGAAGTTGCGGCTGCCTGTAAATGTCGGGCTCCAGGTCCAAAGAGCCCACCATGAGTGGCTTTCTTGTCGAGCATCTGTGACGCTTGGGAGCGTGACGTAGAGCGTGACAGGTTGTATATGTTACCTGCATCTCCTGCGGAGTCAGAACATTCGGCTGTCAATGTGTCATAAATTAAAAGACGTCCGTGTCATGCACACTTCCTGTGTCACATTCACTTCCTGTCACGCCTACTTCTGTCACACTTGTAGGTCACGCTTTTTCTGTCACTGTTGGACTTTCCCGTTTGTTGCACTTGCCTCCGATCGAACCCTCCGAGGTGGGGTGTTGCACGCTTATCCCGCAGATTTGACACTACGGGTGGGGGGAGACGGGAGCTCGTAGCTAACAGGTGTCAGCTGGAAGTTGGGCAGATGCCCTGATTTCAAAAGCTCCTCCCAGAAATGTGGCGCTGTGGATGGAGCTCAGCGATTCCCGGGATAAGCGTGCAACACCCCACCTCGGGGGGTTTCGATCGGAGGCAAGTGCAACAAATGGGAAAGTCCAGCAGTGGCAGAAAAAGCGTGACCTACAAGTGTGACAGAAGTAGGCGTGACAGGAAGTGAATGTGACACAGGAAGTGAATGTAACACAGGAAGTGTGCACGACACGGACGTCTTTTAATTTATGACATATTGACAGTATTGCCGTATCCATCAGGAATTAATTCCTCAGAATTGTTTCAAATTCAGGCTGTACTGCTAGACATACATGTATGTGGACAAAGGGGGGGTGGGGAAACAGGAAATGAATATTAGAATATATATATTAAACATATAAAATTCTTAGAAGGCTTGACAGGGTAGATGCTGAGAGATTGTTTCCCCTGGCTGGAGAGTCTAGAACTAGGGGTCACAGTCTCAGGATAAGGGGTCGGCCATTTAGGACTGAGATGAGGAGGAATTTCTTCACACAGAGGGTTGTGAATCTTTGGAATTCTCTACCCCAGAGGGCTGTGGATGCTCAGTCGTTGAGTATTTTGAAGACTGAGATCGATAGATTTTTGGACTCTAGGGGAATGAAGGGATATGGGATCGGACGGGAGAGTGGAGTTGAGGAACATAGGAACAGGAGGAGGCCATTCAGCCCCTCGAGCCTGTCCCGCCATTCAATGAGGTCATGGTTGATCTGTGACCTAACTCCATATACCCTCCTTTGGCCCATATCCCTTAATACCTTTGGTTAACAAAAATCTATCAATCTCAGAATTAAAATTAACAATTGATCGAGCATCAATTGCAGTTTGTGGAAGAGAGTTCCAAACTTCTACCGCCCTTTGTGTGTAGAAGTGTTTCCTAATTTCACTCCTGAAAGGTCTGGCTCTAATTTTTAGACTATGCCCCCTAGTCCGAGAATCCCCAACCAGGGGAAATAGTTTCTATCTACCCTATTTGTTCCCCTTAATATCCTGAAAACTTCGATCAGATTACCCCTTAACCTTCTAAATTCCAGGGAATACAACCCTAATTTCTGTAATCTCTCCTCGTAACTTAACCCTTGGAGTCCGGGTATCATTCTGGTAAACCTACGCTGCACTCCCTCCAAGGCCAATATATCCTTCCTAAGGTGTGGTGCCCAGAACTGCTCCCAGTGCTCCAGGTGTGGTCTAACCAGGGTTTTGTACAGCTGCAGCATAACTTCTACCCCCTTGTATTCTAGTCCTCGAGATATAAAGGCCAGCATCCCATTAGCCTTTTTGATTATTTTCTGTACCTGTTCATGACATTTTAATGATCTATGTACCTGGACCCCCAAGTCTCTTTGGACCTCCACTGTTTTTAGCCTTTCACCATTTAGAAAGTACCCTGTTCTATCCTTTTTAGGTCTAAAGTGGATGACCTCATATTTGCTTACATTGAAATCCATTTGCCACAGTTTTGCCCATTCACTTAATCTGTCGATATCCCTTTGTAACTTTATGCTTCCATCTACACTGCCTACAATGCCGCCTATCTTTGTGTCATCGGTAAATTTGCATATATACCTTTCTATGCCATCATCTAACTCATTAATAAATACTGTGAATAGTTGAGGTCCCAACACAAATCCCTGCGGGACACCACTAGTCACATCCTGCCAATTTGAGTACCTACCCATTATCCCTACTCTCTGTCTCCTGCCGCTCAGCCAATTTCCTAACCAGGTCAATAATTTGCCCTCAATTCCGTGGGCTTCTACCTTAGTTAACAGTCTCTTATGTGGGACTTTATCAAATGCCTTCTGGAAGTCCATATAAATAACATCCATAGACATTCCCCTGTCCACTACTTTAGTCACCTCCTCAAAAAATTCAATCAGGTTTGTCAGGCATGACCTACCTTTCACAAATCCATGCAGGCTCTCCCTGATCAACTGAAAATTTGCGAGGTGTTCAGTCACCCTATCCTTAATTATAGACTCTAGCAATTTAGAGGTCGATGATCAGCCATGATCTTATTGGATGGCGGAGCAGGCTCGAGAGGCCGTATGGCCGACTCCTGCTCCTATTCCTTGCGTTCTTAAACCCATTCCCAGTGCCTGGATGGAGGAACAAGGCAACAGGTGCAGGTGAAGCAGCTGGGTCTTGGTTCGACTGGGGGGTTTTCGGAGCCAGAGGACAAACAGGAAGTGGCACAAGGGCTTGCATTTGTTCCACATCCTCTTGCACTGGGCCTACGACCTAAGACAAAAATGCTGCATCTCCTCGAGGTATGGTCAGTGCTACCGCCTTATTTTTCACGGCGAAAAGCACCCACATTTCAAGAGTGTCAGCCGTGGCCCAGTGGGCAGCACTCGCTCGCCTGAGTCAGAAGGTTGTGGGTTCAAGTCCCACTCCAGAGACTTGAGCACAAAAATCCAGGCTGACACTCCCAGTGCAGTGCTGAGGGAGCGCTGCACTGTCGGAGGTGCTGTCTTATCGGATGAGACGTTAAACCGAGGCTCCGTCTGCCCTCTCAGGTGGACGTAAAAGATCCCATGGCACTATTTTGAAGAAGAGCAGGGGAGTTCTCCCCGGTGTCCTGGGGCCAATATTTATCCCTCAACCAACATCACAAAAACAGATTATCTGGTCATTAGCACATTGCTGTTTGTGGGAGCTTGCTGTGCGCAAATTGGCTGCCGCGTTTCCTACATTACAACAGTGACTACACGTCAAAAAGTACCTCACTGGCTGTAAAGCACTTTGGGACGTTCGGTGGTCGTGAAAGGCGCTGTATAAATGCAAATCTTTCTTTCAAACATTTACCTTGTGTTCAAAGCTGTCTGGGGTGAGAAAGAAGTTGTGCAAAGGTATGAAATAGTCCTCCACGAGCCCCATGAGTAGCACCAGGTAGACACCATCAGCAAACTGTAAGGGAGAGTTTAGACCAGACATTACCACTCGAACAGGCCACGGTGTCACTGACCGATGAACACCAACGTGGGAGCAGCATCGCCACACGGACCGCAACGCTTCAAGGAGACGGCCCACCCACCACCACCACCACCTTCTCAAGGGGCAACTAGGGATGGGCAATAAATGCCGGCCTTGCCAGCGACGCCCACTTCCCCGAAATGAATTAAATGACCATTAATTGACGTTTTGTGGAACATGGGAATTGCTAGACGATAAAGGACCACGGTTCAGCTGGTTCACCTCGAGTCGGTTTAACGTCTCATCAGAAAGACGGTGCCTTTGACAGTGCTGCACTCCCTCAGTACTGGCACCGGGAGCGTCAGTCTGTATTTTGTGCTCGAGTCTCCAGAGTGGGACTTGAACCCACGACCTTCTGACTCAGAGGCGAGAGAGCTACCCCACTCAGAGCTTCAGTGTGTGGCTTTGCCTAGCTCACTGTCTGGAGCTAAAGTGGGGCCGCCCGTCTGATGGGGACGCTAGTGCTAGCTGAAGGTGGTACTCTTGATCGGACGCAGGGCTCCGAGGGACTTCACACTGAGGGCCTGACTTTGCAAACACAGAGAGATTCACGATGCAGCAGAACCCCACCTGTGGATGTAACTTCTGCACCAGCAGTGTCCTGCACAGGCAGATCCCATGGCAGCGTTTCACTGCGCTGTTTATGTCCCATCAGGGGTGCTGGACTTTGCCACAAGACATCGCCTCTATCAACATAGGAACGGTAGCGGGCCGTTCAGCCCCTCGAGCCTGTGCCACCATCCAATATCTCTTCTGTCTATCTTCCTGCTCCACCCCAATCTATACTGTAAGCTCAACCATCCACTTACCTGAGTCTCTAGTTCTGTAACTTCCAGATTTAACTTGTTCAGGTGTTTATTCACAAAGGTGATCAGCGTCTGCGGATAGAAAAAACACAGTTTCAAAAGAGGTCGTCCCACCCACTCCGTTTCAAAAAAAAAGGACTCGCATTTCTATCGCACCTTTCACGACCACCGGACGTCCCAAAGCACTTTACAGCCAATGAAGTACTTTTTGGAGTGTAGTCACTGTTGTAATGTAGGAAACACGGCAGCCAATTTGCGCACAGCAAGCTCCCACAAACAGCAATGTGATAATGACCAGATCATCTGTTTTCGTGATGTTGATTGAGGGATAAATATTGGCCCCAGGACACCGGGGAGAACACCCCTGCTCTTCTTCGAAATAGTGCCGTGGGATCATTTACATCCACCTGAGAGAGCAGACGGAGCCTCGGTTTAACGTCTCATCCGAAAGACGGCACCTCCGACAGTGCAGCACCCCCTCAGCACTGCACTGGGAGTGTCAGCCTAGATTTTTGTGCTCAAGTCACTGGAGTGGGACTATGAACCCACAACCTTCTGACTCAGAGTGAGAGAGAGTGCTGCCCACTGAGCCACGGCTGACAAAGTGGAGGCGTCTGTCAGTAAGGCATGGTTTACTTGGCGGAGGTGGGGGAGGTGGAAGATGAGCAACATGAGCCCCAGCCTCTACTGCCGCTCAGTACTGGAGATGCACGGGACTGGCAGAGACAGAGGAACCCAGTGTCCAGGCATCATAGCCCAGTGTCCGGGGGCCAATATTTATCCCTCAACCAACATCAGTAATACAGATGATCATATTGCTGTTTGTGGGAGTTTGCTGTGCGTAAATTGGCTGTCACGTTTCCCTACATTACCAACAGCGCTTCAGAAGTACGTTGTTGGCTGTAAAGGCACTTTGGGACGACCCAAGGTCGTGAAAGTCGCTATATAAATGCAAGTCTTTATTTTCATAGCCCAGTTCAGGAACTTTTAAAATGTTCATTCTGGGGATGTGGGCGTCGCTGGCAAGGCTGGCATTTAGTGCCCATCCCTAGTTGCCCTGAGTAGATGGTGGTGGGCCGCCTTCTTGAACTGCTGGCAGTGGCTTGAGACAACTGAGGGGCTTGCTAGGATACTTCAGTTAGGAGTCAACCATGTTGGTGTGGGTCTGGAGTCACATATAGACCCAGACCGGGTAAGGACGGCGGGTTTCCTTCCCTAAAGGACATCAGTAAACCAGTTGGGTTTTTACGACAATCCGACAGCTTCACGGTCACTTTTACTGAGGCCAGCTTTTTATTTCCAGAATTTAATTGAAAAAAATACTGAACTCAAAATCTCAATCTGCCATGGTGAGATGTGATTTCATGTTCTCTGGATTACTAGTCCAGTAACATAACCCACGACACCATCGTAACCCTTACTATACCCAGCGCTGGGGATCAAAGGCTCAGTGAACATCCCTGATCTTAGTGCTACAGCGGTGAGGGAACCACAATACATCGCAGTGTCTCAGGCTAGGGAGAAGGAAGATCCACTCATTAACAATCACTGCTCGAAAGATGTGTGCGTGTCTGCGTGCGTGTGTCTAAGTGCCTCGCTATGTGCGTGCGTGTCTGCGTGTGCATCTGTGCGTGCTTGTCTATGTGCGTGCGTGTCTGCGTGTGCGTCTGTGCATGTGTGTCTGTGCGTGCTTGCGTGTGAGTGTGTCTGCCTGCGAGTGTCCGCATCATGTGGGCGTAGGAGCTAGCTCGGTTTTGATACAACAGCCTATTTAACTCACTGTTTAGCTCCGCCCGCATCAAAATGGCGAGTGAGAAATACACGCCTAAATAGCACGGAGTTCCCCGGGATTCACGGGCCTGATTGCCACATTTGCACAGCCCCCTCTCCCCCCGGTCCAGACTCACACAAAGAGAAAGACCACGGATCTGATACACCAGAGGGCTCCTGGCTCGGAGGGGACGGGACCCCAGCAAAAATGAGGTGGGGGGGGGCGGTTGATCAGACGAGGGCAAAATAACTATTCAAAAGATAATTAGCAAAAGAACCGGAGGGGAGATGAGAAATTTTTTATGCAGCGAGTTGTTGTGATCTGGAACGCGCTGCCTGAAAGGGCGGTGGAAGCAGATTCAATAGTAACTTTCAAAAAGGGAACTGGATAAATACTTGCAAGGGAAAAATTTGCAGGGCTGTGGGGAAAGAGCAGGGGGGAGGGGGACTAATTGGAGAGCTCTTTCAAAGAGCCGGCACAGGCACGATGGGCCGAATGGCGGCCTCCTGTGCTGCCTCATTCTATGAAAATAAAGACCTGCATTCACTGCGTATATTAACGAAATTATTTAATAGCACAGAATATTTTTTGGTTAATACTCTGAGTCAGCCCATTTCGTGATATAAACCAGGTTCTAAAGTCCTAATGGTTCACATAAAAACATAAGAAATAGGAGCAGATTCTCTTAGTGTCCAAAATTCTATCGATCTCAGCCTTGAATATACTCAACGACTGAGCCTCCACAGCCCTCTGGGGTAGAGAATTCCAAAGATTCACCACCCTCTGAGTGAAGAAATTTCTCATCTCAGTCCTAAATGGCCGACCCCTTATCCTGAGACTGTGACCCCTGGTTCTAGACTCTCCAGCCAGGGGGAAACAGCCTCTCAGTATCCACCCTGTCAATCCCCCTCAGAATCTTACATGTTTCAATGAGATCACTTCTCATTCTTCTAAACTCCAGAGAGTATAGGCCCATTCTACTCAATCTATCCTCATAGGACAGCCCTCTCATCCCAGGAATCAATCTAGTGAACCTTCGTTGCACCGACTCTAAGGCAAGTATATCCTTCCTCAGAAAAGGAAACCAAAACTGTGCACAGAACTCCAGTACCTCACAGAACAACGGGCAAAATGATATCAAACCTTTTTGACAACGTTGAGTTTGTCTGGAGCGTGATCAAAGAGAGTGTCAAAGGCGTCCCGTTCTGAAAGAGATTGAACAGAGTTACACACGGGGAGTGCACGCTGGATTATAAAGTCACGGAACGAACAAAGCTCCCTTTTGTAACTGAAACATACAAAAAACAACAACAACTTGTATTTATATAGCGCCTTTAACGTAGTAAAACGTTCCAAGGCGCTTCCACAGGAGCGATTATCAAACAGGATTTGACACCGAGCCACATCAGGAGACATTAGGACAGGCGACCAAAAGCTTGGTCAAAGAGGTAGGTTTTAAGGAGCGGAGAGAGGTAGAGAGGGGTTTAGGGAGGGAATTCCCGAGCTTAGGGCCTAGGCAACAGAAGGCACGGCCGCCAATGGTTGAGCGATTACATTTGGGGATGCACAAGAGGCCAGGATTGGAGGAGCGCAGAGATCTCGGGGGGTTGGAGGAGGTTACAGAGATAGGGACGGGCGAGGCCATGGAGGGATTTGAAAACAAGGATGAGAATTTTAAAATCGAGGCGTTGGTTAACCGGGAGGCAATGTAGATCAGCGAGCACAGGGGTGATGGGCGAACGGGACTTGGTGCGAGTTAGGACACGGGCAGCAGAGTCTTGGATGAGCTCATCCATCCTGAAATTGCACCAACACGTCACATCGGTGATGCAACGCTGAAATACCTGGCTCATACAGCGGCACGGAGGAAGGAACTATTAAACAATAGAAATACGCCCAGCAGCATCTGCCCAATTTAATTGCTGCTGTTTTGTTTTTCTTCTTTTATTAGAATCGCACAGCACAGGAGGAGGCCATTCGGCCCATCGTGCCTGTGCCGGCTCTTTGAAAGAGCTCTCCAATTAGTCCCACTCCCCCCTGCTCTTTCCCCACAGCACTGCAAGTTCAGCAGAAATACATAGGAACAGGAGGAGGCCATTCAGCCCCTCAAGTCTGTTCCGTCATTCTATTAGATCAGGGCTGATCTGCACCTTAACTCCATCTACCCACCTTCAGCCCATACCCTTACTGCCCTTACCCAACAAAACTCCACCAATCTCAGTCTTGAAAATTCTAATTGACCTCAACAGCCTTTAAGGAGGGGGGCAGGGGAAAGAGAGTTCCAGATTTCCACCACCCTTTGTGTGAAGAAGTGCTTCCTGACATCACCCCTGAATGGCCTGGCTAGAATTTTAAGGCTATGCCCCCCTTGTTCTGGGTCAAAGTCCTGGAACTCCCTCCCTAACAGCACTGCGGGAGCACCTTCACCACACGGACTGCAGCGGTTCAAGAAGGCGGCTCACCACCACCTTCTCAAGGGCAAGTAGGGATGGGCAATAAATGCTGGCCTTGACAGCGACACCCACATCCCATGAACGAATAAAAAGAAAACTCCCCCCACCCCCCACCAGAGGAAATAGTTTCTCTCCATCTACCCTATCGAATGATTTTAATGTTTTAAGCACCTCGATCAGATCACCCTTCAACCTTCTAAAATCCAATATCGGACTTCCTTCAAATTTATGACCAGGACTAGCGCACCTCCCCCGACATTGCTCACACACGGCGTTGACTTTGGAGTGAAGTTGTGAGCCGGGATTTCTTAACCTACGATTTTTTTTCCCCCACTGGAGGCAGGGTGGGGGTGGGGGGCGGGGGGCAGGGGGCTGCACGCTGTCAATCCCCGGCATCGTACCAAAGTGACTCAAACAGTGCCAAATCAGGATAGAGAGACCAGGAACGCACCCAAGAAAGAGACAAAAGCGCAACCATCCAGCATGCAAAGCCCAAGACCTTTCAGCAATTTATGGAACTCTTACCATGTCTCCCTGACAAAGCCCTGTGATTAAACATAAAACAGGTATTAGCAATAGGGCACGGAATTATTATTCCACATACTTAATGAGTGGCAATTCGGTTCAGTTCAAAATTAATATTACACAGTCATAGACACTACCACCTCCAAGTCACACACACACTACCCGACTCGTCATATATCGGACGTTCCTTCATCGTCGCTGGGTCAAAATCCTGGAACTCCCTCCCTAACAGCACTGTGGGAGTACATTCACCACACGGACTGCAGCGGTTCAAGAAGGCAGCTCACCACCACCTTCTCAAGGGCAATTAGGGATGGGCACAAAAATCTAGGCTGACACTCCCAATGCAGTGCTGAGGGAGCACCGCGCTGTCGGAGGGGCAGTACTGAGGGAACGCCGCACTGTCGGAGGGGCAGTACTGAGGGAGCACCGCACTGTCGGAGGGGCAGTACTGAGGGACCGCTGCACTGTCGGAGGTGCAGTGCTGAGGGAGCACCGCGCTGTCGGAGGGGCAGTACTGAGGGAACGCCGCACTGTCGGAGGGGCAGTACTGAGGGAGCGCCGCACTGTCGGAGGGACAGTACTGAGGGAGCGCTGCACTGTCGGAGGGGCAGTACTGAGGGAGCACCGCACTGTCGGAGGGGCAGTACTGAGGGAGCGCCGCACTGTCGGAGGGGCAGTGCTGAGGGCGTGCTGCACTGTCGGAGGTGCTGTCTTTCGGATAAGACGTTAAACCGAGGCCCCGTCTGCCCTCTCAGGTGGATGTAAAAGATCCCATGGCACTATTTTGAAGATGAGCTGTGGAGTTCTCCCCGGTGTCCTTGGACCAATATTTATCCCTCAATCAACATCACTGAAATAAAAACAGATGATCTGGTCATTATCACATTGCTGTTTGTGAGAGCTTGCTGTGCACAAATTGGCTGTCGTGTTTCCTACATTACAACAGTGACCACACTTCAAAAGTACTTCATTGGCTGTAAAGCGCTTTGGGACGACCTGAGTTTGTGAAAGGCGCTGTAGAAATGCAAGTTCTTTCTTTCTTACGGAGCCAAGGCGGGTAGATGGAGTTAAAATACAGATCAGCCATGATCTAACTGAATGGCAGAACAGGCTAGAAGGGCTGAATGGCCTCCTCCTGTTCCCATGACCCGGCACCAACACCTGTAGACAGCCTACATACACACCAAGCTCATACACACCCATTAAAAGGGAGGGGTCCTGTCAGCTCCACGTGAGGTGCCACCAGTGGTCTTGCCATGCCCGTCCTGCTGGCCTGAGGAGGGGCATGGCTGTTAGCACCAAATATTTCAATCAAGTATATTGGGCAGGAACCGCTGTGCCTGGGGCCGTTCTAACTTATCTTTGCGGACTTCACAGCTGAATGAATCATAGAATAGAATCACACAGCACAGAAGGAGGCCATTCAGCCCATCGTGCCTGTGCTGGCTCTTTGAAAGAGCTCTCCAATTAATCCCACTCCCCCTGCTCTTTCCCCATAGCTCTGCAGATTTCACCTTTTCAAGTATTTATCCAATTCCCTTTTGAAAGTTACTATTGAATCTGCTTCCACCGCCCTTTCAGGCAGCGCGTTCCAGATCACAACAACTCGCTGCGGAAAAACCATTTCTCCTCATCTCCCCCTCTGGGTCTTTTGCCAATTACCTTAAATCTGTGTCCTCTGCTCACCGACTCTCCTGCCACTGGAAACAGTTTCTCTCTATCAAAACCCTTCATGATTTCGAACACCTCTATTAAATCTCCCCTTAACCTTCTCTGCTCGAAGGAGAACAATCCCAGCTTCTCCAAGTCTAGATGAACAGGAGTTACGATGCGGGTATACCTGACTAACATGAACATGCATCTTAGAGATATATCGGCCGTTCCTTCATCGTCACTGGGTCAAGATCCTGCAACTCCCTCCCTAACCGCACTGTGGGAGCACCTTCACCACACGGACTGCAGCGGTTCAAGAAGGGGGCTCACCACCACCTAATTTCCCCAGGGTTGGGGTTTATGCTGGTTGTAACCGGTCAAAGCACAAACCGAGAGCAAGCTCCACATTCAACGCCACTGAAATAAATCAAAGGTTTTTGGGAGGAAAATGTGCAATGTTTTTATAATCGTCCGGTGCGACGGGGGGGGGGGGGGGGGGGGGGAGAAAGCAAACTGAAAGACAACCTAAAAATACCCTGGCGCTCCCGGGACAACTTTTCTGGGAATTGCTGGATGTTTTGAAGGGTTTTCATTCTCAGCAGCTTTCCTTTCGGAGATGTTTTGACGCACTGTGAGAATTCGAGTACTGGCAAGCTCTATTTTCCTTGGCTGTCGCAGAGCTACAGGGCTCCTCACGCAGTTAAGAAAAACATGGATTAACAATCAACTTTCGAAACCCTACATCTGTATTCGATTACAGCGCGGCTGAAGGACAACTGTGTTTACATACTCAGTGTTGCCAGTGATTTCCTCTTGGATATGCCGAGACTGCAGAATTCCCTCTCTTTTCTGTGGGAAAGAAATAAATCAAAAGAAATGAATTCCTTGAAGCAATCAGCTCTTTTTCTATTGTTTCCAGATAGATAGCAATGGAAGTTAAATTGAACCTTGGTCATCCTGTAAAGCACCGAGTTAACCCTCATCCGTGCTGTCCTTGCTCCTCCAGCCTCGACCATTCCAATGCTCTCCCTCCTCCAGCCTCGACCATTCCAATGCTCTCCCATCATCCAGCCTCGGTAAACTTAAGCTCATCTGTTGCCCCACTTCCCAACTCGCACCAAGTGCCGTTCACCCATCAAAGAGAGAGCATGAAAAATTCTTGGCAAGTAAAATCAAGGAAAACTCAAAGATGTTTTATAAATATATTAAGAGTAAGAGGATAACTAAAGAAAGGGTAGGGCCTATTAGAGATCATGAGGGTAATCTGTGTGTGGAGGCAGGAGACGTCGGTAGGGTTCTTAATGAATACTTTGCGTCTGTTTTCACAAAGGATAGGGGCGAAGCAGACATTGCTATCGGGGGAGGAGTGTGAAATATTAGATGAAATAAACATAGTGAGAGAGGAAGTATTAAGGGGTTTAGCAGCTTTAAAAGTGGATAAATCCCCAGGCCAGGATGAAGTGTATCCCAGGCTGTTAAGGGAAGCAAAAGAGGAAATAGCAGAGGCCCTGACCATCATTTTCAATCCTCTCTGGCTTCAGGTGTGGTGCAGGAGGACTGGAGGACTGCTAGTGTGATAACCTTGTTTAAAAAGGGAGAAAAGGATAGACCGAGTAATTACAGGCCAGTCAGCCTAACCTCGGTGGTGGGAAAATTATTGGAAAGAATTCTGAAGGACAGGATAAATCTTCATTTAGAAAGACACAAATTAATCAAGGATAGTCAGCACGGATTTGTTAAGGGAAGGTTGTGTCTGACAAACTTGATTGAATTTTGTGAGGAGGTAACAAGGAGGGTAGATGAGGGTAGTGCGTTTGATGTAGTGTATATGGACTTTAGCAAGGCTTTTGATAAGGTTCCACATGGCAGGCTGGTCACGAAGTTAAAAGCCCATGGGATCCAGGGCAAAGTGTCAAGTTGGATTCAAAACTGGCTCAGAGACAGGAAGCAGAGGGTAACGGTTGATGGGTGTTTTTGTGACTGGAAGGCTGTTTCCAGTGGGGTTCCGCAGGGCTCAGTACTAGGTCCCTTGCTTTTTGTGGTATATATCAATGATCTAGACTTGAATATAGGGGGTATGATTAGGAAGTTTGCAGATGATACTAAAATCGGCTGTGTGGTTGATACTGAAGAAGGAAGCTGTAGACTGCAGGAAGATATCAATAAATTGGTCAGGTGGGCAGAACAGTGGCAAATGGAATTCAATCCGGAGAAGTGTGAGGTAATGCATTTGGGGAGGGCTAACAAGGAAAGGGAATACACATTAAATGGTAGGACACTGAGTAGTGTAGAGGAACAAAGGGACCTTGGAGTGCATGTCCACAGATCGCTGAAGGTAGCAGGACAGGTAGATAAGGTGGTTAAGAAGGCATACGGAATGCTTGCCTTTATTAGCCGTGGCACAGAATACAAGAGCAGGGGGGTTATGCTTCAACTGTATAAAACACTAGTTAGGCCTCAGCTAGAGAACTGCGTGCAGTTCTGGTCACCACATTACAGGAAAGATGTGATTGCACTAGAGAGGGTACAGAGGAGATTTACAAGGATGTTGCCAGGAGTAGAGAATCCTAGCTATGAGGAAAGACTGGATAGGCTGGGTCTGTTTTCCTTAGAACAGAGGAGGCTGAGGGGAGACCTTATTGAGGTGTATAAAATTATGAGGGGCATAGATAAAGTTGATAGAAAGGACCTGTTTCCCTTAGCAGAGGGGTCAAAAACCAGGGGGCACAGATTTAAAGTAATTGGTGGAAGGTTTAGAGGGGATTTGAGGGGAAATTTCTTCACCCAGAGGGTTGAGGGGGTCTGGAACTCACTGCCTGAAAGGGTGGTAGAGGCAGGAACCCTAACCACATTTAAAAAGTACTTGGATGTGCACTTGGGATGCCGTCACCTGCAGGGCTATGGACCAAGAGCTGGGAAGTGGGATTAGGCTGGAGAGCTCTTTGTTGGCCGGCATGGACACGATGGGCCTAAATGGCCTCCTTCCGTGCTGTAACTTTCTATGATTCACTGCCTGTGCTCGTGGACCTGCACCGGCTCCCGGTCCGACAACGCCTCGATTATAAAATCCTCATCTTCTTGTTCAAAACCCTCCATCGCCTTGCGCCCCCCACCTTTATCTCTGTCACCTCCTCCAGCCCTACAATCCTCCGAGATCTCTGCGCTCCTCCAATTCTGGCCTCTTCCACATCCCCGATTTTAATCACTCCACCATTGGCGGCCGTGCCTTCAGCTGTCTAGGCCCCTAAGCTCTGGAATTCCCTCCCTAAACCTCTCCGCCTCTCTCTCCTCCATTAAGACGCTGCCTTAAAACCGCCCTCTTTGACCAAGCTTTTGGTCACCTGTCCTAATATCTCCTTATGTGGCTCGGTGTCAAATTTTGTTTGATAATCGCTCCTGATGTGCCTTGGGACGTTTTACTACGATAAAGGCGCTGTATAAATACAAATTGTTTTATTGTTGTTATTGACATGCTGTTGGGATTTTTTTAAAACTGTAATTGACCTCTTTAGGCCCCGAAGTGTTCCGACTGCTACCCCTTCCTCGCAGACCTTCACCCGTCTGCTGCCTCTCCTACCATTGCAGATCAATTTCCTGTATGGCTTCCAATTTTAGTTCTTCCCTCTTGTTAAACTTATTACCCCAATATTTATTAAATCCCTCCATAGCAAACAAGAAATCCAGACATACGAACATCTGATACCAAGAGTATCAGCCGTGGCTCAGTGGGCAGCACTCTCGCCTCCGAGTCTGAAGGTCATGGGTTCAAGTCCCACTCCAGAGACTCGAGCACAAAATCTAGGCTGACACTCCAGTGCAGTACTGAGGGAGCGCCGCACTGTCGGAGGGGCAGTACTGAGGGAGCGCCGCAGTGTCGGAGGGGCAGTGCTGCACTGTCGGAGGGGCAGTACTGAGGGAGTGCTGCACTGTCGGAGGGGCAGTACTGAGGGAGCGCTGCACTGTCGGAGTGGCAGTACTGAGGGAGTGCCGCACTGTCGGAGGGGCAGTGCTGAGGGAGTGCCGCACTGTCGGAGGGGCAGTGCTGAGGGAGCGCTGCACTGTCGGAGGGGCAGTGCTGAGGGAGTGCCGCACTGTCGGAGGGGCAGTGCTGAGGGAGCGCCGCACTGTCGGAGGGGCAGTGCTGAGGGAGCGCCGCACTGTCGGAGAGGCAGTACTGAGGGAGCGCTGCACTGTCGGAGAGGCAGTACTGAGGGAGCGCTGCACTGTCGGAGGGGCAGTACTGAGGGAGCACTGCCTTGTTGGAGGGTCAGTACTGAGGGAGTGCTGCATTGTCGGAGGTCCTGTCTTTCAGATGAGATGTTAAACCTCTCAGGTAGATGTAAAAGATCCCATGGGATTAATAGAGACTAAGACACTGGGAGAACTCCCCTCCTCTTCATTGAAGGTTTTGATGAAGTAAATAAGGAGAAACTGTTTCCACTGTCAGGAGGGTCAGTAACCAGAGGACACAGATTGAAGATAATCGACAAAAGAACCAGAGGGGAGATGAGGAGAAATTTTTTTTTTTTACACAGCGAGTTGTTGTGATCTGGAACGCGCTGCCTGAAAGGGCGGTGGAAGCAGATTCAATAGTAACTTTCAAAAGGGAATTGGATAAATACTTGAAGGGGAAAAATCTTCAGACCTGTGGGGAAAGAGCAAGGGGGGAGTGGGACTAATTGGAGAGCTCTTTCAAAGAGCCGGCACAGGCACGATGGGCCGAATGGCCTCCTCCTGTGCTGTATCATTCTGGAGTGGGACTTGAACCCACAACCTTCTGACACAGAGGCGAGAGAGTTACCACGGAGCCAAGTCTGACACCTTCTTGCAGTAGGAGTAAATTAACCTTTCGTTGGGTGTCGGAGTGGGGGGGGTAAATTCTGAAGAGATTCCTTTTCTTGCAGTCATTTACCTGGACAACCACCACCTGGACGGAGACGTGATCCGGGAGTCGAATCGGCGCCCTGAAGTATTGGGAAACAGCGACCAACAGGTGCAGGATGGCCACCAGACTCTTCATGTGGACACCTAAAAACCGCAAAAAAGACGCAAGTTAACAGCGCCAACTCACATCGCGGCTCAGTAATGGAAGCTACACACAGCTGGCCAACGCTGGGATATGTCAAACAATAAGAACAGCCCCTCTCGCGCTCGATCCGCACGCACGGGAATCGGACGGGAAATCCGGCGTCAGAAAACCGCACGGCGTCAACACTTGATCGATTTCAGGCGTGAAATTTAAAAAAAACACAAAATCAAAAAGATACTCGGACCGAGGACCGGACAAGTTAATCATCGCACCCAATTTGAACAGGAGAAGTGAATTACTCGATGTATTGCTTTTAGACTGTGTGATGTAAGTAACAAATTATACCGACAGGTCCACGTGAAATTCCTTCGTCCAGTAGTTTGAAAAAGGCAAACACATTGATATTAAATGGTTTGTTCCTTCTTGGAACTAAGAGGAATTTCACACAGCACATTAGCCCACAAGACTCTGCTGCCTGTGTCTCAACTCGCACCGAGTTCCATTCACCCATCACCCCGGAGCTCGCTCACCTACATTGGCCCCATGTCTGGCAACGCCTCGATTTTAAAATTCTCATCCTCGGGTTCAAATCCCTCCATGGCTTCGCCCCCCTCCCTATCTCTGTGACCTCCTCCAGCCCCACAACCGCCCCCCCCCCCCGAGATCTCTGCGCCCCTCCAATTGTGGTGTCCTGAGCATCCCTGATTTTAAATCGCTCCCCCACTGGCGGCCGTGCCTTCAGCTGCCTGGGCCCTGAGCTCTGGAATTCCCTCCCTAAACCTCTCCGCCTCTCTCTTTCCTCCTTTGAGATGCTCCTTAAAACCTACCTCTTTGACCAAGCTTTTAGTCATCTGTCCTAATATTTCCTTATGTGGCTCGGTGTCAAATTTTGTCTGATAATCGCTCCTGTGAAGCGCCTTGGGACATTTTACTACATTAAAGGCGCTGTATAAATGCAAGTTGTTGTTGTTGTTATTGAGGTCACCATTGGGTAGCTCTCTTGCCTCGGAGTCAGAAGGTTGTGGGTTCAAGTCCCACTCCAAAGATTTAAGCAGAAAAATCCAGGCTGGCACTCCAGTGCAGTGCTGAGGGAGTGCTGCACTGTCGGAGGTGCCGTCTTTCGGATGAGACGTTAAACCGAGGCCCCGTCTGCCCTCTCAGGTGGACGTAAAAGATTCCCACAGCCACTATTTCAAAGAAGTGCAGGGGAGTTCTCCCCGGTGTCCTGGGGCCAATATTTATCCCTCAATCAACGTCACAAAAACAGATTATCTGGTCATTATCACTTTGCTCTTTGTGGGAGCTTGCTGTGCGCAAATTGGCTGCCACGTTTCCCACATTACAACAGTGACCACACTTCAAAAAGTACCTCATTGGCTGTAAAGCGCTTTGGGACATCCTGGGGTCGTGAAAGGCGCTATAGAAATACGAATCTTTCTTTGCATTAAAAAATCATTGCAATAACTGCTGTCCCCTTGATTGAATGAACTTTCCCTATAACCCAGACTGGTTCTAACATTTACTTCTGCATAAATGCACCTTTCGCTGTGACAGCACAGAAGGAGGCCATTCGGCCCATCGTGGCTGTGCCGGCTCTTTGAATGAGCTCTCCAATTAGTCCCACTCCCCCCTGCTCTTTCCCCATAGCCCTGCACATTTTTCAAGTTATTGACTTGATCTTCTCGGTACTGGATTGTACAGTTGAAGATAACTGGAACGAGGGCAACCTCACAAACCTGCCCGACAGTTGCCAGGAGAGACCGTACGGAACGAGGAAGGGCTCATAGGAACAGGAGGAGGCCATTCAGCCCCTCGAACCTGCACCGCCATTCAATGAGATCATGGCTGATCTGTATCTGAACTCCATCTACCCACCTTGGTTCCGTGACCCTGAATACTCTTACCCAACAAAACTCTTATCAATCTCAGTCTTGAAATTTTCAATTGATCCCCAGTCTCAACAGCTTTCTGGAGGAGAGAGTTCCAGATTTCCACCACCCTTTGTGTGAAGAAGTGCTTCCTGACATCACCCCTGAATGGCCTGGCTCGAATTTTAAGGTTATGCCATTGCTTTGGTGCGTGGAAACATGACCGATTCAGTGATCGGCTTGCTGCTCAATCAAAGCTCTGCGCACAAGGAGACGAATCTGTCTGTGCGAAGACGGCTACAGGCAGGAGGACGGTTGTGGAAAGCTTTGCTTCTGGCTTTCTGCAGAATGTCTTGGGATTGTCAAGAGGTAAAGCTTTGACAGCTGTTGTTCCTGGCATTAACACGGGAGGGCGGGGGCTTGAGCCCGACTCCAGATGTTGGAAGGCGCCGAACTTAATTTCATGTCGCCAACGTTGAAGGGGGGGGAAGACTCTGGTGACAATAAATCCAGGAGCATCAGGAATGAACTTTCTCTGCAACCTGCCAAGTGGCATTCCCCCAGCGAGCGGGAGGAAGTTCTGGAGAAGACTAAAGTTGGCAGCTGTTGACCAGTAGGGCTTAACCATGATTGACAATTCATCTCGGGTCAGCTTTTCCAGTACGCTCGTTTCCCTCAGGTGTAGATCGTGATTCACAAGCCAAGGACTGGAGTGCAACTGAAGAAATCTTGCTCCCCTTGTTGTGCAGAGATGGGTGGGCAACGTGTGGTCAATCCTTCTCGACGCCCTTACTGACTTGGTCTTCTGGACACCTCCATTCATCCTTCCTGCACTGTAGATAAGCACAATCTATTCTACTGTTTGCGACAGAGGCAGTCGGATAGTTTGACTGCGAGAGGATGGAGTACAGAAAGATGACGTTAACTAGGATGCACACAAACACACTGAGGGGAATGGGTGTGAAGAGCAGCAATCACAGGAGAAAAATAAAAACTGAAAATGCTGGAAGTAGAAAGCAGGTCGGCTTCTAAAAAACTGAAAATCTGCGTTGAGCCTTTTACTGTTTCTGGCAACTGGGCCTCAACCCTGGGCGTTAACTTCCAGCGCTGACTGACCCCAGCATTTTGTGCTTTTTTTGTTTCAGATTTCCAGAATGTGTTTTTTTCTTTCAACTGCAGTGCGCACACATGACACAAGTCGGCTGTTTTTGAAGAGACTTGTATCGTGTCTGCGTGCGCATTAAGGTTGCCAACTCTATCTGGTTCAATTCCAGGAGCTTTCATCACATGAACTCCCACCTCCAACCACCCTGCCCCAACTCTCCTGCCACTGGTCTGTCAACATGTCATAGTGTCAGAGAATGATGCAGCACAGGAGGAGGCCATTCGGCCCATCGTGCCTGTGCCGGCTCTTTGAAAGAGCTCTCCAATTAGTCTCACTCCCCAGATCCCTGTAATTTTTTCCCCCTAAAAGTATTTATCCAGCATGTATGATTTCAGATCCATCCAGTGCGCTACCTTTCAGTGATTAGTGAAACCTTTGCTCCTCCACAGCTCCCAGTCTCTCACCGGTAACAAAATATTCCCATTTGTCCTCCTCAGATCCAAAGTGGATGAGTTCACACTTCCCCAGTGAACTCCATCTGCCACAGTTTTTCCCGCTCACTCAGTCTGTCCACGTCTCTTTGTAACTTCCTCCTCCCACCTACACAACTTAATGTCATCTGAAAGCTTGGATATATAACTCTTTATTCCTTCATCCAAGTCATTAATATACTGGATGAAAAGCTGTGGCCCTGGTACAGATCCCTGGGGAACACCACTGGTCACATCCCATTAAGAACTAAGAAAATAAGAATTAGGAGCAGGAGTAGGCCATACGGCCCCTTAAGCCTGCTCCGCCATTCAATACAATGGCTGATCTTCTACATCATCTCCACTTCCCCTTGCTATCCCCATATCACTTGATTCCCTTAGTGCCCAAAAAATCTATTGATCTCAGCCTTGAATATACTCAACGACTGAGCCTCCACAGCCCTCTGGGGCAGAGAATTCCAAAGATTCACAGCCCTCTGAGTGAAGAAATTTCTCCTCATCTCAGTCCTAAATGGCCGACCCCTTATCCGGAGACTACGACCCCTAGTACTAGACTCTCCGGCCAGGGGAAACAACCTCTCAGCATCTACCCTGTTAATCCCCCTCAGAATCTTACATGTTTCAATGAGATCGCCTCTCATTCTTCTAAACTCCAGAGAGTATCGGCCCATTCTACACAATCTCTCCTCATAGGACAGCCCTCTCATCCCAGGAATGAATCCAGTGAACCTTTGTTGCACCGCCTCTAAGGCAAGTATATCCATCCTTAGGTAAGGAGACCAAAACTGTGCTCAATACTCCAGGTGTGGTCTCACCAAAGCCCTATATAATTGCAGCAAGACTTCCTCACTCTTCCTTACTCCGCACTCTCTGTATTCTCCTGGTTTTTGACTGTATTCTGTACCTGACATTTGTCGTAAACCTCCTTTTTCTGTTTTATTCTAACCTCTATTTCCTTTGTCATCCAGGGAGCTCGAGCTTTGGACGCCCCATCTTTCCTCCTTATGGGAATATGCTTGGTTTGTACCCGGTGTCAAATTTTGTTTTATAACGCTCCCGTGAAGCGCGTTGGGACATTTTACTACGTTAAAGACGTTATATAAATACAAATCGTTGTTATTGTCTGAAACTAACACATTCCACAGAGGAAAAATAACAGTATTTTTACTCCCAAATATTAAATATTTTGTTCCACGAGGTTTAACTACCTTTATTCATGAATTATTCATGAGTTTAATAAGTCTCTATTAAAATCTGAGCCAGTGTGTTGTGAGACAAAGAGCCTTGTGTCCAATAAGGGGAATAAAGGCCCACAGCCTCCCCTGGCCCCGAACAAGGGTCTGGAGAAACTCGCTGCCCTGCGGATCAGACAATCAGCCGGCGCTAGTCCCGCCCCTCGGGCTCCCCGATTGGTTGGAGGACCTGCCGCCGGCTCGCTCCTCCAGCCCCGCCCCGCTCGCTCCCTATTGGTGACAGGCCCGGGTTAACGGCCGCCATCTTGAGAGGCTCAGGGGGCAGCAGGGCGCATGCGCGGCCCCCTTGGCCAGGAACCAGGAGGAGAGAATCTTGTCAATTTCTATCCTGGACTCACAGTGATGGCTTTTGTAAACTCCTTTTACAGGCTGTGAGAAGGGCAGCATTTACACACCGCAAACTCAAACCAAACATCACATCAAGATCTGACAGAGTCACTCCATTCATCAGGACCCGAATAACATCGGCCTTTGAATGTGGAAGGAGAAATGTTTGTCTGTTCTGTCTGTGGGAAAAGATTTCAAACATCAGTGTGACTGGAAAAGCACTGAGACACCCACACCCGAGTGAGAGTGTTCCAGTGCACTGACTGTGGAAAGAGCTTTAAGCAGTTACACAGCCTGAAAAAACATCGCAGCATTCACAGCGGGGAGAAACCGTACACGTGTTCTGTGTGTGGACGAAGCTTCAACTGATCATCCAACCTGGACAGACACAAGGACACCCGCACCATGGAGAAACCGTGGAAATGTGGGGACTGGGAAGGGATTCAGTTCCCTATCACAGCTGGAAAATTATCGGGGAGAGACTGTTCACCTGCTCCGAGTGTGGGAAGGGATTCACTCGTTCATCCAACCTTCTGATGCACCAGCACTTCACACCGGAGAGAGGCAGTTCACCTGCTCCGTGTGTGGAAAAGGATTTAATCAATCATCCAACCTTCTGATGCACCAGCGCATTCACACTGGGGAGAGGCCGTTTATCTGTTCCGTGTGTGTGCAGGGATTCACTAATTCATCCGAGCTTCTGACACACCAGCGAGTTCACACTGGGGAGAAGTCGTTCACCTGCTCCATGTGAAGGAAGGGATTCACTCGGTCATCCCACCTGCTGAGACACCAACGAGTTCACAAGTGACTGCAACGGTTGGATTCTGCTGTTATTGCTGCTGTTAATCGTATCCAGGACTGAACCATGTTCATTCTGACAGTTGAGGTATGTTTCTGCTGATGTTAAACTCCAGCCCAGTTATAGGGGTTATTAATATTCTGGATATATAGCTGATTCACTTGTTGGGTTGCAGTGTCCTTTTAAGAACCGCTGTCTAATTTTGCCCCTTAATTCAGGGACTCTCATCAGAAATTTGTTTGCAATAAAATTATGAACTTTTACTTCAATGCTAAATTGATCTTTGGTAGAATTCAGTTTCCTAGAAGTAAAGGGAATTAGGGGTTACGGGGAGCGGGCAGGAAATTGGACATGAGGCTGAGTTCGGATCGGTCAAGGCCCTGTGGGTGGCGGAGCGGACCCAGGGGCTGAGTGGCCGGGTCCTGCTCCTACTTCTTGTGTTCTTTAGATTTGAGGTGAGGATCAGATCAGCCATGATCTTATTGAATGGCGGAGCAGGCTCGAGGGGCCGATTGGCCTACTCCTGCTCCTATTTCTTATGTTCTCATGTTCTTACTCCAACCCCCTTGCAATAAAGGCTAACATTGTGTGCAAGGTGTGAGATGTGGGTGTGAGTGTTGGTAGGTAGAGATTGTTGGTGGGTGTGGTGCTTTGGGCAGTGTGTGAAGCTTGTGGTACAGATGGTGCTATGTAGCATTTGTTGAAGCATTCAATCACCCTGACCACCCGACTGAGGTGGATCTGCCTTCCGAATTGCTTGCTGTACCTGCAGGTTAACTTTCTGGGGGGAAAATTCCGTAGGTTAGCACCTCCCATTAGCGCCTACAGAGGGCGGTAACGGGGCGCTGATGCAGTAGCGCCGGGGTGAGGTGAATCCAGCGCCGCACGGCAAATCCGGACCCCCAGTTGTGCAGCTAGTACGAGGTACCGCCAGGGTCTTCAAACGCCAGGCAGATTGTGACGCTCACAGGATCTACGGTGGAGGGAGTGTAGACAGCGAAAAATATGGGAACGTGTGCACAGAGGAATGAGGAGGGACATCAGGGCTCTCACCAGGAGGCCTTACCGTCCGAGGGTATTCCGACAGCACTTCTCCTATCTTCAATTAAGCGACAAGTAGTGTATTAGAGGGCTCCGAATCACCAAGGTGGTGGTCACAGAACTCTGCCACAGCCTCCAAACAGACCTCCAGCCTCTCAGCAGGAAGAAACATAGAAGATAGGAGCAGGAGTAGGCCATTTGGCCCCTCGAGCCTGCTCCGCCATTCGATGAGATCATGGCTGATCATCCAAACTCAGTACCCTGTACCTGCCTTCTCCCCATATCCCTTGATACCTTTAGCTTTAAGAAATATATCTAACTCATTCTTGAATATATTTAATGACTTCGCCTCAACTACCTTCTGTGGTAGAGAATTCCACAGGTTCACCACTCTCTGGGTGAAGAAATTCTTCCTCATTTCTGTCCTAAATGGCTTACCCCTTATCCTTAGATTATGACCCCTGGTTCTGGACTCTCCGACCATCGGGAACATTCTTCCTGCATCTAGTTTGTCCAGACCTGTCAGAATTTTATATATTTCGATGAGATTCCCCTCTCATTCTTCTATACTCCAGCGAGTATAAGCCCAATCGACCCAATCTCTCCTCATATGTCATTCCTGCCATCCCAGGTATCAGCCTTGTGAATCTTCACTGAACTCCCTCCATGGCAAGAACATCCTTCCTCAGATAAGGCGACCAAAACGGCACACAGTACTCAAGGTGTGGTCTCACCAAGGCCCTGTACAACTGCAGCAGGCCATCCCTGTTCCTATACTCAAACCCTTTCGCTATGAAGGCCAACACACCATTTGCCTTCTTCACCGCCTGCTGCACCTGCATGCTTACCTTCAGCGTCTGGTGCACAAGGACACCCAGGTCTCGTTGCACTTCCCCTTCTCCCAATCTATTGCCATTCAGATAATAGTCTGCCTTTCTGTTTTTGACACCAAAGTGGATAACCTCGCATTTATCCACGTTATATTGCATCTGCCATGCTTCGGCCCACTCACCCAACCTGTCCAAATCATCCTGGAGTTTCTCAGTATCCTCCTCGCAGCACACACGCCCACCCAGCTTTGTGTCATCTGCAAACTTGGAGATATTACATTTAGTTCCCTTATTCAGATCATTAATGTATATTGTGAATAGCTGAGGTCCAAGGACTGATCCCTGCGGTACCCCACTAGTCACTGCCTGCCACTCGGAAAAAGACCCATTAATTCCTACTCTCTGCTTTCTGTCCGCCAACCAGTTCTCTATCCAAGTCAATACCTTGCCCCCAATCCCATGTGCCTTAACTTTACACGCTAATCTCTTATGCGGGACCTTATCAAAAGCCTTTTGAAAGTCCAAATACACCACATCTACTGGTTCTCCCTTATCTATTTTCCCAGTTACATCCTCAAAAAATTCCAGTAGATTAGTCAAGCACGATTTACCTTTTGTAAATCCATGTTGACTTTGTCCGATCCTGTCACTGTTTTTCAAGTGCTCAGCTATTACATCCTTTATAATGGACTCTAGCATTTTCCCCAATACCGATGTCAGGCTTACCGGTCTGTAATTCCCCGCTTTCTCTCTACCACCCTTTTTAAATAGTGGGGTAACATTAGCTACCCTCCAATCCATGGGTACAGTTCCAGATTCCATCGAATGTTGGAAGATGATCAGCAATGCATCTACTATTTCTAGGGCCACTTCCTTAAGTACCCTAGGATGTAGATTATCAGGCCCTGGGGATTTATCGGCGTTCAATCCTGTCAATTTCCCTAACACCGTTTCCCTGCAAATACTGATTTCTTTCAGTTCCTCCCTTTCATCAGACCGTATGTTCTCCAACATCTCTGGGAGGTTATTTGTGTCCTCCTTTGTGACGACAGAACCAAAATGTTCTGACGAAAGGTCATCGACCTGAAACGTTAACTCTCTTTCTCTCTCCACGGATGCTGCCTGGCCTGCTGAGTTTTTCCAGTGTTTTCTGTTGTTATTTATGCATTTAATTGGTCTGCCATTTCTTTGGTCCCCATTATAACTTCCCCCGCTTCTGACTGCAAGGGACCTACACTTGATTTCACTAATCTTTTTCTCTTCACATATCTATAAAAGCTCTTACAGTCAGTTTTTATGTTCCCAGCGAGCTTACTTTCATATTCTATTTTCCCCTTCTTAATTAATCCCTTTGTCCTCCTTTGTTGAATCCTAAACTGCTCCCAATCCTCAGGGTTACCGCTTTTTCTGGCCAATTTATATGCCCTCTCCTTGGATCTTATGCTATCCCTAATTTCCTTGTTAGCCACGGTTGAGTCACCCTTTTTGTTTTATTCTTATGCCACACTGGGATGAACAAATTCTGTAGTTCATCCATGCAGTCTTTGAATGTTTGCCATTGCCTATCCACCGTCAACCCTTTGAGTGACATTCCCCAATCAATCCTACCCAATTCGCGCCTCATACCATCGTAGTTTCCTTTCTTTAAATTCAGGACCCTAGTCTCTGATTCAACTACTTCACTCTCCATCCTAATGAAGAATTCTATCATATTATGATCACTCTGACCCAAGGGGCCTCGTACAACAAGACTGCTAATTAATCCTTTCTCGTTACATAATACCCAGTCTAAGATGGCCTGATCTCTGGTTGGTTCCTCGACATATTGTTCCAGAAAACCATCCCGTAAACATTCTAGGAATTCCTTCTCCACAGTATTTTTACTAATTTGGTTAGCCCAATCTATATGTAAATTAAAGTCACCCATGATGACTGCTGTGCCCTTACTGCATGCTTCTCTAATTTCCCTTTTAATGCCGTCCCCAACCTCCGTATTACTGTTTGGAGGTCTATTACTTAAACCCCAGATCCCTTTTGCTCACCATATGCCCATCATCCCATCCCTGTGTCGTGCCATATCACAGTGTCCTCCTGGGCGCAAAGGTGAAATGAGAGAGACCACAAAATATTGCAAACTCCATTAATACATTTATGCATAAACATATCACATTCATGCTAATAACTAATGACTTTTGTGCCTGCCAATGTTTTAAATGCTGTCATTGTGTGCAAGGCGTGAGATGTGGGTGTGAGTGTTGGTAGGTAGAGATTGTTGGTGGGTGAGTGCTGGGGTCTGGTGCTTTTGGCAGTGTGTGAAGCTTGTGGTACAGATGGTGGTATGTAGCATTTGTTGAAGCATTCAATCACCCTGACCACCCGACTGAGGTGGATCTGCCATGAGCACACCTGCTTCAGTCCTCCGGCTCCTTCTCCTTGTTGTGCTTCTCCTTGCTGAGGCAGCTGCACAGCCAGCAATGCTGAGAATGAGGTGCTGCAGCATCAATGAACCTCCCCTTTAAGTACTGGGAAAAGCCTGTGGCAATGATGAGTTGCGATTAGACTGTACCTGATATTGGTCCACCCTTTGAGTGTAACGCCACTGAGCTTGGCCTTTAAGACTTGATTTAGCGCCCCAATCATTTCTTTGAGCAGTGAGAATGAATTTTGAGTGCAGCCTAAAGCATTAGCGCCTGACACTAATTCTCAAACTTTTCTAAAGATACTGCCCATTCCTGGGCTATAATGAATTTCTAGCCCCACGTGTTTCGTGTTAAAGGTCCCCCTGATACAATCTGCTTCATTTTACCCAAATCACTGCTCTGCTCCACAGTCTTGACATTTCTCTTCAGACTTATAAATTTACCGTTACCTGAACCCTCCCTCCCCCCTTATTAGTTTAAAGCCCTGTCTAATGCCCTAGTTATTCGATTCGCCTAGGACACTGGTCCCAGCCCGGTTTAAGTGGAGCCTGTCCCAACGGAACAGCTCCCTCTTTCCCCAGTACTGGTGCCAGTGCCCCATGAACTGAAACCCCTTCCTCCCACACCACTCTTAGAGCCACGCATTTAACCT
Organism: Squalus acanthias; assembly: GCA_030390025.1. Lineage (NCBI taxonomy): Eukaryota > Metazoa > Chordata > Chondrichthyes > Squaliformes > Squalidae > Squalus > Squalus acanthias. The sequence goes on along the minus strand of CM059434.1, from coordinate 4,785,550 downwards.
TCTAATCTGTTTGTCCCTACGCCAATTTGCGCATGGCTCAGGTAGTAATCCAGAGATTATTATCTTTGAGGTTCTGCTTTTTAAATTTAATTTGTACCCTAAGCTCCTCAAACTCCCTCAGCAGAACCTCATTCCAAGTTCTACCGATGTCGTTGGTTCCTACGTGGACCACAACAACTGGATCCTCCTCCTCCAAATTCTTCTCCAGCCGCGAGGAGATGTCCTTAACCCAGGCAACACAGCCTTCGGAACTCCCGGTCATGGCTGCAGAGAACAGTATTTATCCCCCTGACTTTAATGTCCCCTACCACTACAGCATTCCTTTTCACTCCCCCCACTTGAATGGCCCCTTGTGCCATGGCCAGTTTGCTCATCCTCCCTGCAGTCTTTGTTTTCAGTCTTTGTTGGGGTGTGGCAAACAGTAATGATGATACCAATCGACTGCAACAGGACATAGAAAGGCTAGCAGAATGGGCAGACAAGTGGCAGATGGAATTTAATGCAGAGAAGTGTGAGGTGATGCATTTTGGCAGAAGGAACAGGGAGAGGCAATATACACTTAATGGCACAGTTTTAAAGAGTGTGCAGGGACAGAGGGACCTGGGAGTTAATGTGCATAGGTCCCTGAAGGTGGCAGGACATATTGAGAGAGTGGTTAGCAAAGCATATGGGATCTTGGGCTTCATAAGTAGAGGTATTGAGTACAAAAGTAGAGAAGTTATGCCGAACCTTTATAAAGCGCTGGTTAGGCCACAACTGGAGTATTGCGTCCAGTTCTGGTCACCATGCTTTAGGAAAGATGTGAAGGCCCTTGAGAGGGTGCAGAGGAGATTTACCAGAATGGTTCCGGGGATGGGAGATCTTTGCTACAAGGACAGGTTGGAGAAGCTGGATTTGTTTTCATTAGAGCTGAGGAGGTTGCGGGGTGATTTGATAGAGGTGTACAAGATTATGACAGGTTTGGATAGGCTAGATGGGGAAAGGCTGTTCCCACTAGTTGATGGAACAAGGACTAGGGGACACAGATTGAAGGTTTTGGGCAAGAGATACAGGGGGAACGTGAGGAAAAACTTTTTTACACAGCGAGTGGTGAGGACCTGGAACTCGCTGCTGACGGAAGTGGTGGAAGCGGAGACACTCAATGTTTTCAAGGGGAGACTGGATAGGCACTTGAGGGAAATAAACTTGCAGGACTACGGGGATAGAGCGGGGGAATGGGACTGACTGGATTGCTCCACAGTGAGCCGGCATGGACTCGTTGGGCCGAATGGCCTCCTTCTGTGCCGCTATGACTCTATGACTCATCCACACCGGTAGCAAGTAATCAGAGAACGCCCCCTTTACCCCTAATCTCCATCTCTTAACTTGCAACCAATTACCGACCCAAGTCACGAGGTTACCTTCAATTCTGTGCGCTCTAATTTTTGCGAATAATCTCCTGTGCGGAACCTGCATGTTTAAAAAAAATCCCAATGACGGCAGCACACCACCCAAAGTGGTAACAAAACGAGGCCAGGGCTTGCCTTGGATGAAAGGAATTTATACTTGAATTTATATAGCAACTTTCATGTCCTCAGGACGTCCCAAAGCGCTTCATGGCCAAGGAAGCACTTCTGAAGTGTAGTCGCTGTTATAATGGAGGGAATTGTGGAAGCCAATTTTTTTATTTTTTTTTATTCGTCCATGGGATGTGGGCGTCGCTGGCAAGGCCAGCATTTATTGCCCATCCCTAGTTGCCCTCAAGAAGGTGGTGGTGAGCCGCCTTCTTGAACCGCTGCAGTCCGTGTGGTGAAGGTGCTCCCACAGTGCTGTTAGGGAGGGAGTTCCAGGATTTTGACCCAGCGACGATGAAGGAACGGCCGATATATTTCCAAGTCAGGATGGTGTGTGACTTGGAGGGGAACTTGGAGGTGGTGGTGTTCCCATGCGCCTGCTGCCCTTGTCTTTCTAGGTGGAAGAGGTTGCGGGTTTGGGAGGTGCTGCTGAAGAAGCCTTGGCGAGTTGCTGCAGTGCATCTTGTAGATGGTACACACTGCAGCCACGGTACGCCGGTGGTGGAGGGAGTGAATGTTTAAGGTGGTGGATGGGGTGTTGATCAAGCGGGCTGCTTTGTCCTGGATGGTGTCGAGCTTCTTGAGTGTTGTTGGAGCTGCACTCATCCAGGCAAGTGGAGGGTATTCCATCACACTCCTGACTTGTGCCTTGTAGATGGTGGAAAGGCTTTGGGGAGTCAGGAGGTGGGTCACTTGCCTTTGCGCACGGCAAGCTCCCATGAGCACATCAATGCACATCCTATCCTTTTACTGATTGCATCTGGTGCTTTGTCCCTTTTTATGCAACTAAGTGGCTCAATAGGATAAGAGAGTTTGGTTTAGCGTATTAAGGTAAAGGAAAGAAAGAATTTGCATCTATATGGTGCTGTTCCCAAAGCGCTTTACAGCCAATGAGGTACTTTTGAAGTGTAGTCACTGTTGTAATGTAGGAAACGCGGCAGCCAATTTGCGCACAGCAAGCTCCCACAAACAGCAATGTGATAATGACCAGATCATCTGTTTTAGTGATGTTGGTTGAGGGATAAATATTGTCCCCAGGACACCGGGGAGAACTCCCCCTGCTCCTCTTCAAATAGTGGCCGTGGGATCTTTTATATCCACCAGAGAGAGCAGACGGGGCCTCGGTTCAATGTCACATCCGAAAGATCATCACATATTATTCACAGCACAGAATCAAGGCCGTTCGGCCCAACAGGTCCATGCCGGCTTTTATGCTTCACACGAGCCTCCTCCCTGTCAGGATAGCCTTCTATTCCTGGCTCCCTCTAATTCTACTAATGCTCACTCTGCTCTGTTCAAACCAGACTTACTGTCAATAGTCCACTTGATGCTCCTGGGTGCGAGTTTAAGTGTTTCGTTGATTTTTTCAAGGACGGTCTGCAGTTTCTGTTTCTGTGCAATCTCCGACTGCGTCACTTCAGCCACATTCAGTTTCTCACCCTCAAGTTTCTCTACACAGGAGAGCAAATAGAAGCAGTGTTAACTCGTTCCTTTCACCAACAACTTGCTCCGATACAGCACCTTTAACGTAGTCAAACGTCCCAAGGTGCTTCAGAGGAGCGATCACCCGACAAAAAAATCAAAGCGAGCCACAGGTGAGGAGACATTAGGACAGGCGACCAAAAGCTTGGTCAAAAAGGAAGGTTTTAAGGAGCGTCTTAAAGGAGGAGGGGGCCAGAGCTTAGGGCCTAGACGGCTGAAGGCGCGGCCGCCAATTGTGAGGTAAGGAAGTCGGGGATGCGCAAGAGGCCAGAGTTGGAGGAGCGCAGGGATCTCGGGGGGGTTGTGGGGCCGAAGGAGGTCACAGAGAGAGGGAGTGGGCGAGGAGGCCATGGAGGGATTTGAAAACAAGGATGGGAATTTTAAAATTGGGACCGGGAGACAGTGTAGGTCAGCGAGCACAGGGGGTGATGGGTGAACGGGACTCGGTGAGAGTTAGGACACGGGGCAGCAGAGGTTTGGATGAGCTCGAGTTTACGGAGGTTGGAATGTGGGAGCATTGGAATAGTCGATTCTAGAGATAACAAATGCTTTTAGTTATGTCTGCTCTCGGGAGCATAAAACTAGATCACCACGTGGAAAAATCAATCCATCATTAAAATGCCTGACCCCGGTGACAACGTGTGATGCGAAGAAACCTTGGAGTTAAGATGGAAAACAGAACACTTCAAATACGTGCACACCGTAGACAGAAGTCCTTTGTGCGGAGCTCTACTGAGAGTGTCTGTTGTATATTCCGCGCTCTATAAAGGACACAAGTTTGAGGGATATGTATTGGCCAGGACACCGGGGAGAACTCCCCTGCTCTTCTTTGAAATAGTGCCATGGGATCTTTTACATCCACTTGAAGTACTGCAATGATGGTATTTAATTGGCTGTAAAGCACTTTGGGAGGTCCCACGGATCATGAAAGGCGCGACAGAAATTTTCTGTTGTGTGCGTTGTCACTAAAACTGATTATCTGCTCATTTATCTCACTGCTGTTTGTGGGAGCTTGCTGTGCGCAAATTGGCTGCCGCGTTTCTTACATTACAACAGCGACTACACTTCAAAAAGTACTTCATTGGCTGTAAAGCGCTTTGGGACGTCCGGTGGTCGGGAAAGGTGCTACAGAAACGCAAGTCTGTCGTTTCAGTCAATCCTTCACTTCAGCGTCACCCTGTGTCCACTTTAGTTTGGAGTGTGGGATTTATACAGAAAGACCCAAGCATGGTACGCCACAGCTGCTACAGTACGTGCACTAGCTTAGAAAATGGTCAGAATCTCCATCTGATGAAGCCTTGTATTAATGAGCCCGTTATCTCTGGCGATAGACACAGAAAAATACAACAATCTCAATGAACCTTAACCGCAGCTACACTGGCTGGATTCTGAAAGGTGGGACGGTTACCAATAGAGCGGACCATACCAATTTCTTCCCCTTCCAGGTGCATGTGCTTACTTATGTATGAGAGGGTTTCCCTATGAGGAGAGATTGAGCCGATACTCTCTGGAGTTTAGAAGAATGAGAGGTGATCTCATTGAAACATACAAGATTCTGAGGGGGGTTGACAGGGTAGATGCTGAGAGGTTGTTTCTCCTGGCTGGAGAGTCAGAACTAGGGGGCATAATCTCAGGATAAGTGGTCGACCTTTTAAGACTGAGATGAGGAGGAATTTCTTCACTCAGAGGGTGCCACTTCCTGCTCCCTCGACCCTATTCCCACCAAACTGCTGACCATCCAACTTCCTTTTCTGGCTCCCATGTTAGCTGACATTATTAATGGATCTCTCTCCTCAGGTACTTGTCCCCCTCTTCCTCAAATCTGCCGTCATCACCCCTCTCCTCAAAAAAAACAACCCTTGACCCCTCTTGCAAACTACTGTCCCATCTCCAACCTCCCTTTCCTCTCCAAAGTCCTTCAACGTGTTGTTGCCTCCCAAATCTATGCCCATCTTTCCCGCAATTCTATGTTTGAATCCCTCCAATCAGGTTTCCGCCCTTGCCACAGTACCGAAATGGCTCTCATCAAAGTCACAAATTACATCCTTTGTGACTGTGATAAAGGTAAACTATCCCTCCTCGTCCTTCTTGACTTGTCTGCAGCCTTTGACACGGTTGAGAACTCCATCCTTCTCCAATGCCTCTCCACCGTCGTCCAGCTGGGTGGGACTGCACCCGCCTGGTTCCATTCTTATCTATCTAATCGTAGCCAGAGAATCACCTGCAACGGTTTCTCTTCCCGCTCCCGCATCGTTACCTCTGGAGTCCCCCAAGGATCTATCGTTGGCCCCCTCCTACTTCTCATCTACATGCTGCCCCTTGGTGCCATCATCCAAAAACACAGCGTCAGTTTCCACATGTACGCTGATGACACCCTGCTCTACCTCACCACCACTTCTCTCGACCCCTCCACAGTCTCTAAATAGTCAGACTGCTTGTCAGACATCCAATTCCAGATGAACAGAAATTTTCGCCAATTAAATATTGGGAAGACCGAAGCCATTGTTTTCGGTCCCTGCCACAAACTCCGTTTCCTAGCCTCTGACTCCATTCCCCTCCCTACCATCTGTCTGAGGCTGAACCACAGTTTGCAACCTTGGTGTCATATTTGATCCAGAAATGAGCTTCTGACCACATATCCGCAGCATAACCAATACCGCCTATTTCCACCTCCGTAACGTCGCCCGTCTCTGCCGTTACCTCAGCTCATCCATGCCTTTGTTACCTCTAGACTTGTCTATTCCAACGCACTCCTGGCTGGCCTCGCACATTCTACCCTACGTAAACTTGAGGTCATCCAAAACTCAGCTGCTGAGTCCTAACTTGCACCAAGTCCCGTTCGCCCATCACCCCCTGTGCTCGCTGACCTACATTGGCTCCCGGTTAAGCAACGCCTCGATTTCAAAATTCTCATTCTTGTTTTCAAATCCCTCCATGGTCTCACCCCTCCCTATCTCTGTAATCTCCTCCAGCCCCACAACCCCCCCCGAGATCTCTGCGCTCCTCCAATTCTGCCGTCTTGAGCATCCCTGATTATAATCACTCAACCATTGGTGGCCGTGCCTTCAGCTGCCTGGGCCCTAAGCTCTGGAATTCCCTCCCTAAACCTCTCCGCCTCTTTCCTCCTTTAAGACACTCCTTAAAACCTACCTCTTTGACCAAGCTTTTGGTCACCTGCCCTAATTTCTCTTTATTTGACTCGGTGTCAGATATTTTGTCTTTTCATACCCCCGTGAAGCGCCTTGGGACGTTTTACTACGTTAAAGGCACTATATAAATACAAGTTGTTGTTGTTGTTGTGAATCTTTGTAATTCTCTACCCCAGAGGGCTGTGAATGCTCAGTCTTTGAGTATATTCAAGGCTGAGATCGATAGATTTTTGGACTCTCGGGGAATCAAGGGCTATGGGGATCGGGCGGGAAAGTGGAGTTGAGGTCGAAGATCAGCCATGATCTTATTGAATGGCGGAGCAGGCTCGAGGGGCCAAATGGCCGACTCCTGCTCCTATTTCTTATGTTCTTATGTTCTTAAAAGCCTGTAAAAAACACGGCACCGAAGACTGAGCCAATATTTCCTCTCCATAAAATGATGGTCAGGAAGCTAAGTGAGATCTACAGCAGCTTCTAATTGTTTTTCCATTCAGTTGTGTGCCAAGTTCCCTCGCTCCTGGGAGAAGGATTGGCAGCATTTAGATTTCAGATAAAGAAACACACACCTGTCAGAGAAACTCTGGGACCCTACAATCTAAAAAAAAAACACAAGTCTGGTTTTTGCATTAATTGGCACTGGGCGTTGATAGCCGAGGACTGTCATTCCCAGAGTTTGCTGGCTCTCTGTAATATCGAAATTCAAGTTTATTGCAAACTGTACTCCGTACAGATCCTCTTGCCCAGGCCTCACTGGGTCTGTGAGGTGACCAAAGGGGAATTGGATATCTACGTGAAAAATTTGCAGGGCTATGGGGACAGAGCAGGGGGGAGTGGGACTAATTGGAGAGAATCTTTCAAAGAGCCGGCACAGGCACGATGGGCCAAACGGCCTCCTCCTGTGCAGTAACATTCTACGGACCCGAAGTCATCTGATGTGTGTATTTTTCTGCACTGATAATCGATTCCCGTTGTACCCTTCATCTCCTCTTCTGATACCTTAAGTGAAGGGATCGTGAATCTTTGTAGACGCGGCCTATATTCCATAGAGTTTAGAGGAATGAGAGGTGATCTTCATTGAAACATACAAAATTCTTACAGGGCTCGACAGACTGGATGCAGGGAGAATGTTTCACCTGGCTGGGGAGTCCAGAACCAGGGGTCACAGTCTCAGGATAAGGGGTCAGCCATTTAGGACTGAGATGAGGAGGAATTTCTTCACTCAGAGGGTGGTGAATCTTTGGAATTCTCTACCCCAGAGAGCTGTGGATGCTGAGTCATTGAGTATATTCAAGACAGAGATCGATAGATTTTTGGTCTCTAGGGGAATCAAGGGATATGGGGAGTGGGTGGGAAAGTGGAGTTGAGGTCAAAGATCAGCCATGATCTTATTGAATGGCAGAGCAGGCTCGAGGGGCCGTATGGCCGACTCCTGCTCCTATTTCTATGTTTCTATCCAAAGCTAAGGGTATCAGTTCTGCTGCCTCTAACCTCCTCCAACCTCTCTTAGGAACGTCACACCAGGTGACAAACAACTGTATCCTTCTGCGACTAAGATACAGCAGGGTTTAGCCGCACCTGTCCCTTGAAACCCAATTCCTGTTAATAGAAACTGCTTCAGATCAATGAGAGTTTAACTGATGTTTGGTGAGGGAACTTTGCAGATTGGAAAACGCAGGCCAAGTCCCAGCCCGAGTCATCAAGAATTGCCCGCCTTTCTCTCATTCAATACTTTTAAGATAATTGGCAAAAGAACCGGAGGGGAGACGAGGAGACTTTTTTTTAATAAACGCAGCGAGTTGTGATCTGGAACGCGCTGCCTGAAAAGGCGGTGTGAAGTCGCACAACACCAGGTTATAGTCCAACAGTTTTATTTGAAATCACAAGCTTTCGGAGCGGCTGCTCCTTCGTCAGGTGAAGTGAAGAAATGCACAGGCATTGTTCTCGGTCTATATATGCTTTGCCGATTTGTATTTCTTCACTTCACCTGACGAAGGAGCAGCAGCTCCGAAAGCTTGTGACTATAACCTGGTACGATAGCAAAATACTGCAGATGCTGGAAATCCGAAATAACAACAGAAAACGCTGGAAAAACTCAGCAGGCCAGGCAGCATCCGTGGAGAGAGAAAGAGAGTTGACGTTTCAGGTCGATGAACCTGGTGTTGTGCGACTTCTCATTTTTGTCCACCCCAGTCCAACACCGGCATCTCCACATCATGAAAGGGCGGTGGAAGCAGATTCAATAATAACTTTCAAAAGGGAATTGGATAAATACTTGAAGGGGAGAAATTTGCACAGGGCTGTGGGGAAAGAGCAGGGGGGAGTGGGACTAATTGGAGAGAATCTTTCAAAGAGCCGGCACAGGCACGATGGGCCGAATGGCCTCCTCCTGTGTGATTCGGCCACTCTGAAGTGCGACAAAGCTACATTTTTTAAACATATAATGTACGTTTAAAGAGGATTTTGTATTAAACTGTCCAAAAAGTCCTCTGAAGAAAATCAATAGCATTTAAAGAAGTAGAAGATCTGAAAGGTTATCCTTTGGAGGCAAGTGAAAGAGCCGAGTGTCCTTCACAGATTACTCACAGATCTGATCAAAGTACTCTAAGGAATGCACATCGCTGACAATAGGTAAATAACCGACATCAGCAATTGTGTTTTCAAATCAATGTACGCCGCCGGCAGGAGAGACTAAATGCCCGTGCAGAAATATTTTTTTTAAGGCACCCACCAAACGAGGTGAGGAAGGATGGACTGGGGCTTATAAAGGGGTCCACATTTCCCTCTGCTTGTTAAGTGCAGCATACAAAGAGTACACAGGAGCATAAAACGGAGGTCTCTGCAAATGGAACACAGAGACATAGGGCTAGAAATTCATCTCCTTACCGACACTCCGCAGTGCCATGAAATGGCGATAAAATGGCGGCCACCGCTCCTTCGGCAGCTGGCGGCGGGTCCCGCGGCGGCCGCCATATTGCTCTCCCCCTGGGGAAAAAAATGGCGGCGTGGCGATGTCAATCAGCGTGCAACGCCGACTTGTCACCAACGCGAACTTCGACCCTAGCGCTGACCCAAGCAAGCTGACAAGGTGATATCTGCAGCTGTTAAAGGGACACACACATCATTCAGGTAAATTTGAATTTAAGGGTTTGGACTGTTTTTTTAAAATTTTATTGAAGGTGGCTGCTTGCTGCAATAGATGTGAAAAGTTTTTTTTTTAAAGTGTGTAGGGAGTGCTGCTGGATGCTTGCAAGGGCTCGGATGGTAAATGAAGGCCTTTGAGAAGACAGAACATGCTGCGAATACTCAGCAGGTCACGCAACATTCGTGGAGAGAAAAACAGACTTCACATCTCAGGTCGACATGCTGCCTGACCAACTGAGTATTTCCAGCATTTTATGCTGTCATTTCACATTTACAGCATCCGCTTGCAGAGGAAGACGCAGAAGAGGAGGAAGCCGAAGAGGAAGAATCAGATGGAAGGATGCATCCCCGACAACCCCTTTGTGGCCAGGATATCCGGGATGGAATCATTTGCCTTCGGTCCCACTGGCTGGGCAGGCTGCATTTCTTGGGTGTGTGAAATGAGGAAGGCACAAGGGTGGAGTTGTGCTGACGGGAGGGCAGGAAGCCTAGAGGTGCATGTCAGAAGAGGGATAACGTACGAGGATACCGGCATCTTGTATCCTTTCAGCCCCGCCGCTGGCCAAGGGCTCAGCCATGCCAAGAATGGCCAGCACCGTCTCCTCCAAGGGGGTGAGGTGAGGCTAGGAATGGGAGATGTGCCTCGTGATTGGTGCAGATTGTTGGTAGGTGAGTGATTGGGGGTCGTGGATTGAGCACTGTGTGAGGCTGGTGGTGCAGTTGGTAGGAGACGGCTTTTGAAGATGCATTCACTGACCCTGACCAGTGGTCTGAGGTCATGAAGCTTCTTTGGGCACTGGAGCCAGGTGGTGGGGGCAACACTGCTGGCAGTGACGGCCTCAGTGATGTGGTCCCACATTGTTCTTTCTGGAGGGCCTCCTGGCCCCTGTGGGTAGAGGGCCACTCTTGCAGTGTTGACCCCCTGCACAAAGCTGGAGTGCTGCGTGTGAAACCCTGGGCGCCCCTTCCTTGGCTTGCTGAGCCATTGTGTTAGTGCTGAGGCAGTTTTCCCATTTGTTGAGGTTAGGAAGTGAATTCAGCTTTAACAGCTGAATATTTTTTAAAAGGCAGAAAGGGTTGAAAAGTGTATTGATTCACTGCATTTTATTTTGTATTGCTTCAGTGTGCATGGCCCCTTTAATTCTCAGATCTCTTCATTATCCACAATTCCTTGCGAGCTCTTCCCATTGGCTGTGGGAAGCTGCAACGCTGGACCTGGACAGGAACTTCGTCCCGATCACTCCAGCAACGCAACCAGTTGCACGGAAGGTGAGCGCGGCGCCTCCTGTCTCCACGCCCCCCAGACCAATTTCACTCGGTTAGCGTTGTGGCCATTTCCAGCGACCGTTAACTGCAGTTTCCGGCAACACCAGCAACTTTGCTGGCGAACACAAATTTTTTCCCCATAGAATCTTACAGAACCACAATCTGCAAAAGGGTCCTATTCCCTCAAAGACATAAGTATCTGAGATTAATAATCACACAGCACAGGAGGAGGCCATTCGGCCCATCGTGCCTGTGCCGGCTCTTTGAAAGAGCTCCAATTAGTCCCACTCCCCCTGCTCTTTCCCCATAGTACCTGTAAATTTCTCCTAATCAAGTATTTATCCAATTCCCTTTTGAAAGTTACTATTGAATCTGCTTCCACCGCCCTTTCAGGCAGCGCGTTCCAGATCACAACAACTCGCTGTGTGAAAAATAAATCTCCTCCTCTCCCCCTCTGGTTCTTTTGCCAATTATCTTAAATCTGTGTCCTCTGGTTACCAACCCTTCTGACAGTGGAAACGGTTTCTCCTTATTTATTCTGATCAAAATGCCTCATAATTTTGAGCACCTCCATTAAATCTCCCCTTAACCTGCTCCGCATACAGCCCACAAATCAGAGCAGATTGATTTGTGGAGTTGCACACTGAAGGTTAGTTTTAATATTGAATAATGTTGGCGTTCTGACCTGTATCTCTGTGATCAGAGTTTGGAATCCCAGTGGAGGGAAGGATCGCAAAGAGTCACAAATTAAATGACTTTGGGTGGACTGGTGCAGTAGTGTAGTGGTCATATTGCTGGACTAGTAATCCAGAGAACATGAGTTCAAATCCCACCATGGCAGATTGAGAATTGAATTCAGTTTTTTTTTAAATTTTGGAAATAAAAAGCTGGTCCCAGTAAAAGTGACCATGAAGCTGTTGGATTGTCGTAAAAAACCCAACTGGTTCACCAACGTCCCTTTAAGGAAGGAAACCTGCCGTCCTTACCCGGTCTGGGCCTATATGTGACTCCAGTCCCACACCAGCGTGGTTGACTCTTAACCGCCCTCCGAAGTGGCCGAACAAGACACTCAGTTATCTCAAAACCGCTACCAGACGTTCAAGAAGGTGGCCCACCACCACCTTCTCAGGGTAATAAATGCCGGCCTTGTCGGCAACGCCGACATCCTGAGAATTAACTAAAAGATAAAGGGTAATATTGAATAATGTTGGCGTTCTGACCTTGTATCTCTGTGATCAGAGTTTGAAATCCCAGTGGAGGGATCATGTTCATCCCCTCCCCCTTTTCCCAGCTTTATCCTTGCTTTAAATCTATTTCATTTCCTGCTTTTTCCAGTTCTGACGAAAGGTCTCCAACCTGAAACGTTAACTCTGTTTCTCTCTCCACGGATGCTGCCTGGCCTGCTGAGTTTTACCAGCGTTTTCTGTTGTTATTTCGGATTTCCAGCATCCGCAGTATTTTGCTATCAGATAAAGGGTAGGGTTTAGCGCGTCACAAGAACAGATGTATTGAGGCTGTATTTTGAAAAGAGCCACAGATGTCAATCCGCCACTCTGCTCAGCGCCCCCAAAAGAATGAGTCAGGTTGCATTAAACGCGAGTGCCATCCCCAGGCTGCTGTTACTCATCCTTCTGCGGATAAGCTGACCACTTTTGTCCTCAATTAGACGCTGCTGCATTTAGTAAGTTGCGACACGGATCAGATTCAACCGAGGACTACCCCCGCAGGGGGAGTGCTTCAGTCAAACGTCAGACGCACCCGCATGGCACCCACTGAAATGTTGGCACTCGCAGAGGTCCAGAAACTGGGGGCACCGAGCTTGTTGGTGGCAGAAGAACCTGGACCCGAGAGGGCAAAGCATCTGAGGGAACGTACAGCAAGAACAAAGAAAGTGGGTAATGAAATATGGTTGCGTCTGATATATGACTGAGGTGCAGTCTCCCTGCGACGGCCCAAAGTTTAATTCAGGTCAAAAACGGTCAGCACATCTGCAGCCCCATCTTCCATCAGCTTGAGATTTCCATCTCTTAACAACAACTTCTTGTATTTATATTTATACTGCGTACAGTTTTGGTCTCCTGATTTAAGGAAGGATATACTTGAATTGGAGGCAGCTCAGAGAAGGTTCACGAGGTTGATTCTGGAGATGAAGGGGTTGCCTTATGAGGAAAGGTTGAGCAGGTTGGGCCTATACTCATTGGAGTTTAGAAGAATGAGAGGGGATCTTATTGAAACATATAAGATTCTGAGGGGGCTTGACAGGGTAGATGCAGAGAGGATGTTTCACCTCGTGGGGGAATCTAGAACTAGGAGCATAGTTTCAGGATAAGGGGTCGCCCAATTAAAACGGAGAGGAGGAGGAATTTCTTCTCTCAGAGGGTCGTGAATCTTTGGAATTCTCTTCCCCAGAGAGCTGTGGAGGCTGGGTCATTGAATATATTTAAGGTGGAGATAGACAGATTTTTGAAAAACAAGGGAATCAAGGGTTACGGGGAGCGGGCAGGAAAGTGGAGTTGAGGCCAAGATCAGATCAGCCATGATCTTATTGAATGGCAGAGCAGGCTCGAGGGGCCGAATGACCTCCTGCTCCTATTTCTTATGTTCTCATGTTCTATAGCGCCCTTAACGTAGTAAAACGTCCCAAGGCACTTCACAAGAGTATTTTAAGACAAAAAATTTGACACTGAGTCACATAAGGAGAAATTAGGGCAGGTGACCAAAAGCTTGGTCAAAGAGGTAGATTTTAAGGAGCGTCTTAAAGGAGGAGAGAGGTGGAGATGCTCAGAGAGCGAATTTCAGAGCTTACGGCCCAGGCAGCTGAAGGCATGGCCACCAATGGTTGAGCGATTATAATCAGGGATGCTCAAGGAGGCAGAATTAGAGGAGCGCAGATATCTCGGCGGGGGGGGGGGGGGGGTTGTGGGGCTGGAGGAGATTACAGAGATAGGGATGGGCGAGGCCATGGAGGGATTTGAAAACAAGGATGAGAATTTTGAAATCGAGGCGTTGCTTAACCAGGAGCCAATGTAGGTCAGCGAGCACAGGGGATGGTGGGTGAACGGGACTTGGTGCGAGTTAGGACACGGGCAGCCAAGCTTTGGATGACCTCAAGTTTACGTAGGGTAGAACGTAGGAAGCCAGTCAGGAGTGCGTTGGAATAGTCAAGACTAGAGGTAACAAAGGCATGGATGAGGGTTTCAGCAGCGGATGAGCTGAGGCAAGGGCGGAGCAGGCGATGTTACAGAGATGGAAGTAGGCGGTCTTAGTTATGCTGTGGATATGTGGTCGGAAGCTCATTTCAGGGTCAAATATGACACTAAGGTTGCGAACAGTGTGGTTCAGCCTCAGACAGATGTTAGGGAGAGGGATGGAGTTAGTGGCTAGGGAACGGAGTTTGTGGCGGGGACCGAAAACAATTACTTCAGTCTTCCCAATATTTAACTGGAGAAAATTTCTACTGGATGTCGGACAAGCAGTCTGACAATTTAGATACCGTAGAGGGGTCGAGAGAAAAGAGGTAGTGAGGTAGAGCTGGGTGTCGTCAGTGTACATGTGGAAACTGACGCTGTGTTTTCGGATGATGTCGCCAAGGGGCAACATGTAGATGAGAAATAGGGGGGGGGGGCCAAGGATAGATCCTTGGGGGACACCAGAGGTAACGATGCGGGAGCGGGAAGAGAAGCCGTTGCAGGTGATTCTCTGGCTACGATTAGATAGATAAAAATGGAACCAGGCGAGTGCAGTCCCACCCAGCTGGACGACGGTGGAGAGGCTTTGGAGGAGGATGGAGTGGTCAACCATGCCAAAGGCTGCAGACAGGTCAAGAAGGGCGAGGAGGGATAGTTTACCTTTGTCACAGTCACAAAGGATGCCATTTGTGACTTTGATGAGAGCCGTTTCGGTACTGTGGCAAGGGCGGAAACCTGATTGGAGGGATTCAAACATGGAGTTAAAACTTAAAGGAGACTTACCAAAGAGCTTCTGCAGCACTTGTCCATCGTAGAGATCTTCAGCCAAGTCCTTCACGATGATCCTCTCCTCTACCAGTTCATCATTGATCCAGTCTATTAGAACCTGGGCAGAGAGAACATTCAGTAACTGAAAAGGCTTTCAAAATCATGAAGGGTTTTGATAGAGTAAATAAGGAGAAACTGTTTCCACTGGCAGAAGGGTCGGTAACCAGAGGACACAGATTTAAGATGTTTGGCAAAAGAACCAGAGGGGACAGGAGGAAACATTTTTTTATGCAGCGAGTTGTTGTGATCTGGAACGCGCTGCAAGCAGATTCAATCGTAACTTGCAAAATTTGATAAATACTTGAAAAGGAGAAATTTGCAGGGCTATCGGCTGAATGGCCTCCTTCTGTGCTGTAAGATCCTATGAAATGAAACCTAGGCTCAGTCATTTGACCCTTTTCCACGTATTGCTGTTGCACAATCCCCAAAAGTAGGACAGTGGAGAAATTGAACCCATCCTACATAGAAGTTACAACTCAAGACACACATCTCCGCTAGAGATGGCCCTCGGTCCACGTGTGGTCTGTGAGCTTCCACAACACACACCCGAGACCCCCTTCCCCTCCCTCACACAGACACAAGCCTGCAAGCTCCGACCCTAATGCTCGACAAAGGTTCGACTTTTCACTGCTACATTTTAGATTTGTTCATTTAAAAAAAGATAGTTTTCTAAGTAAATCACATTTGTAAACATTGGAGCCTCAAAACCACTGCTGGAGCCAAGTAGCAAATGCTCAACATGTTCTGTGACACTGGCGATGACTCTCGCGCATCCCCCGATTTTAATCGCTCCACCATTGGCGGCCGTGGCTTCAGCTGCCTGGGCCCCGAGCTCTGGAATTCCCCCCCCTAAACCTCTCCGCCTCTCTATCCTCCTCGTGGGGAATTCTAGAACTCGGGGGCATAGTTTCAGAATAAAGGGTCGCCCTTTTAGAACTGAGATGAGGAGGAATTTCTTCTCTCAGAGGGTCGTAAATCTGTGGAATTCTCTGCCCCAGAGAGCTGTGGAGGCTGGGTCATTAAATACATTTAAGGTGGAGATAGACAGATTTTTGCAAGATAAGGGAGTAAAGGGTTATGGAGAGCCGGCAGGGAAGTGGCTTTGAGCCCAAGGTCAGCCATGATCTTATTGAATGGCGGAGCAGGCTCGAGGGGCCAAGTGGCCTATTCCTGCTCCTATTTCTTATGTTATGTTATTTAAGACGCTCCTTAATACCTACCTCTTTGACCAAGCTTTTGGTCATCTGTCCTAATATCTCCTTCTTTGACTCGGTGTCAAATTCTATCTGATAATCGCTCCTGTGCAGCGCCTTGGGATGTTTTATTACGTTAAAGGTGCTATATAAAGGCAAGTTGTTGTCTCATCGTAGGCAGCTAAGACATTGGCTATTAGATGAACAGGTTGACGAAGGAATGTCCAATTTCTACTGTTCAATACTACTGTTAACAAGTGTCCGCCTTGGCTCAGTTGGTCCCACTCCAGAGACTTGAGCCCATAATCCAGGCCAACACTCCCAGTCCAGTACTGAGGGAGTGCTGCACTGTCGGAGGGGCAGTACTGAGGGAGCGCTGCACTGTCGGAGGGGCAGTACTGAGGGAGCGTCGCACTGTCGGAGGGACAGTACTGAGGGAGCGCTGCACTGTCGGAGGGGCAGTACTGAGGGAGCGCCACACTGTCGGAGGGGCAGTACTGAGGGAGTGCTGCACTGTCGGAGGGGCAGTACTGAGGGAGCGCTGCACTGTCGGAGGGGCAGTACTGAGGGAGCGCTGCACTGTCGGAGGGGCAGTACTGAGGGAGTGCTGCACTGTCGGAGGTGCAGTACTGAGGGAGCGCCGCACTGTCGGAGGGGCAGTACTGAGGGAGTGCTGCACTGTCGGAGGGGCAGTACTGAGGGAGCGCTGCACTGTCGGAGGGGCAGTACCGAGGGAGCGCTGCACTGTCAGAGGGGCAGTACTGAGGGAGTGCCGCACTGTCGGAGGGGCAGTGCTGAGGGAGCGCCGCACTGTCGGAGGGGCAGTGGTGAGGGAGCGCTGCACTGTCAGAGGTGCCGTCTTTCAGATGAGACGTTAAACCGAGGCCCCGTCTGCCCTCTCGGGTGGACGTAAAAGATCCCGTGGTGCTATTTTGAAGAAGAGCAGGGAAGATTTTCCCGGTGTCCTGGGCTAATATTTATCCCTCAACCAACATCAGTAAAACAGATGATCTGGTCATTATCACATTGCTGTTTGTGGGAGCTTGCTGTGCGCAAATTGGCTGTCGCGTTTCCTACATTACAACAGTGTCTACACTTCACAAAGTATGCCATTGGATGTAAAGCGCTTTGGGACGTCCTGAGGTGGTGAAAGGCGCGGGAGAAAGGCAAGTCTTTATTTTCTGTTCTTACCCTGATCAGTTCTTGGAGCCTGGGGTCATTTTTCGAGTTAGGATCAAGCATGGTGCGAACCTCATTTTCCTCTGGAAATAGAGTAACGATGCAGTTACTACAGCAGTGCTCCAACCATCATGGCTTCATTTAATTTGTTGCATTTTACCCCAATTAAAACAGAGTCCCTTACCCAGCATCGTGTCCTCACGATCCAGTTCGATGGGTATAGGACTGAGAGGCAAGTTGATGGCATTTTTCCCTTCTTCTTGCAGCTCTGATACTGTGAGAGAGACACAAGCACAGGGTTAAACGCCGACTATTTAAAAACAGCCGGACCCTTTTGCACCCTTACCTTCAAGGGTGGTCAGGGCAGGAAATAACCAACTGGTCCCTCAAGCCTGCCCCGCACGCTCGTGATGCCTGAAGCATCAACGATTAGACACTTCCCTACTCACCAGTAGCCATCGGAGGCTAAAAAAAACCCCGCCAGGATTACCCTGGAGTCTCCAGGAATTAAAATTAATCCCCAGTGCACAGCTATGAGCAAAAACTATTGGGCCATTAGCATAAGAAACAGGAGCAGGAGCAGGCCATTCAGCCCCTCGAGCCTGCTCTGCCATTTAATGAGATCATGGCTGATCTGATCTTGGCCTCAACTCCACTTTCCTGCCCGCTCCCCATAACCCTTCACTCCCTTATCGTTCAAAAATCTGTCTATCGCCACCTTGAATATATTCAACAACTGAGCCTCCACAGCTCTCTGGGGTAAAGAATTCCAAAGATTCACAACCCTCCGAGAAGAAATTCCTCCTCATCTCCGTCTTAAATGGGAAACCCCTTATCCTGAGACTATGCCCCCTCGTTCTAGATATCCCCACGAGGGGAAACATCCTCTCTGCATCCACCCTGTCCAACCCCCTCAGAATCTTATATGTTTCAATAAGATCACCTCTTATTCTTCTAAACTCCAATGAGTATAGGCCCAACCTGCTAAACCTTCCCTCATATGACAACCCTCTTCATAGAATCATAGAAAGTTACAGCACGGAAGGAGGCCATTTCGGCCCATCGTGTCCGCACCGGCCAACAAAGAGCTATCCAGCCTAATCCCACTTCCCAGCTCTTGGTCCGTAGCCCTGCAGGTTACAGCATCCCAAGTGCACATCCAAGTACTTTTTAAATGTGGTTAGGGTTCCTGCCTCTACCACCCTTTCAGGCAGTGAGTTCCAGACCCCCACAACCCTCTGGGTGAAGAAATTTCCCCTCAAAACCTTCCACCAATTACTTTAAATCTGTGCCCCCTGGTTTTTGACCCCTCTGCTAAGGGAAATAGGTCCTTTCTATCCACTTTATCTAGGCCCCTCATAATTTTATACATCTCAATAAGGTCTCCCCTCAGCCTCCTCTGTTCCAAGGAAAACAAACCCAGCCTATCCAGTCTTTCCTCATAGCTAAGATTCTCTACTCCCGGCAACATCCTTGTAAATCTCCTCTGCACCCTCTCTAGTGCAATCACATCTTTCCTGTAATGTGGTGACCAGAACTGCACGCATTACTCTAGCTGAGGCCTAACTAGTGTTTTATACAGTTGAAGCATAACCCCCCTGCTCTTGTATTCTATGATGCAGAGATGCCGGTGTTGGACTGGGGTGGACAAAATTGAGACGTCGCACAACACCAGGTTATAGTCCAACAGTTTTATGCACCGCGGCATGGTACATCGGCGAGACCATGCAGACACTGAGACAACGTATGAACGAGCACCGCGCAACAATCGCCAGGCAGGATTGTTACCTCCCAGTCGGGGAACACTTCAGCAGTCAAGGACATTCAGCCTCGGATCTGCGGGTAAGCGTTCTCCAAGGCAACCTTAGAAACACACGACAACGCAAAATCATCGAGCAGAAACTGATAGCCAAGTTCCGCACTCATGAAGACGGTCTCAACCGGGATCTTGGGTTTATGTCACGATACATGACGTGATCCGGACTCGAGTCGTCGTTGGCTTGTTCACAGATGTGATTCCCAGTAAAAAAGTAAAAATTTTAAAGCTTTTCGTTTTACATACAGACGGCAGCTTTTGACACGTTAGAACCCCTGCGACTACACCTCATTGTCTCAGTTGTATCTTGCTATGTCTTTGATGTGGTACCTTCCTGGCTGACTTGATTAACTTTATCACACCTCGGCAGATAGTCAGGATGATTTAATTTAGTGGTCTGCAATTGTAAGGTACACATGCTTTGTTCTCTATCTATATATGCTTTGGCGATTCTGTATCTAATTTACTTCACCTGAGGAAGGAGCAATCGATAGCTCCGAAAGCTTGTGATTTCAAATAAAACTGTTGGACTATAACCTGGTGTTGTGCGACCTCTCAATCTTGTATTCTATGCCACGGCTAATAAAGGCAAGCATTCCGTATGCCTTCTTAACCACCTTATCTACTGGCCTGCTACCTTCAGGGATCTGTGGACATGCACACCAGGGTCCCTTTGTTCCTCTACACTACTCAGTGTCCTACCATTTAATGTGTATTCCCTTTCCTTGTTAGCCCTCCCCAAATGCATTACCTCACACTTCTCCGGATTGAATTCCATTTGCCACTGTTCTGCCCACCTGACCAATTTATTGATATCTTCCTGCAGTCTACAGCTTCCTCATCTCAGGAATCAACCTAGTGAACCTTATCTGAACTGCCTCCAATGCAAGTATATCCCTCCTTAAATAAGGGGACCAAAACTGTACGCAGTACTCCAGGTGTGGTCTCACCAGCTACAGTTGTAGCAAGAGTTCCCTACTTTTATACTCCATCCCCCTTGAAATAAAGGCCAACATTCCATTTGCCGTCCCAATTACTTGCTGCACCCGCATGCTAACTTTTTGTGTTTCATGTACGAGGACCCCCAGATCCCTCTGTACTGCAGCATTCTGTAGTCTCTCTCTATTTAAATAATATAATAACTGAGAGTGTGCGGGGGCGGTGCAGTTGGGGGCAGGAGGTCCTGCGGTGAAACCTCCAGGAATAGGTTCAACCAGAGATTGTTAACCCAACTAATTAGGGAAAAGAAAAATCTGGATAATTCCTCTCCGACTGGCGATTGAAACTAGTCCACGTCCCGAGGCGTTTCACAGGAGCGTTATCACACAAAATTCGGCACCGAGTCACCTCAGGAGATATTAGGACAGGTGACCAAAAGTTTGGTCCAAGAGCTAGGTTTTAAGGAGCGTCTGAAAGGAGGAGAGAGAGAGAGAGAGAGAGAGAGAGAGGTAGTGAGGCGGAGAGGTTTAGGGAGGGAATTCCAGAGCTTAGGGCCCAGGCAGCTGAAGGCACGGCCACCAACGGCGGGGTGAAGGAAATCAGGGGATGCTCAAGAGGGCAGAATTGGAAGAGCGCAGAGATCTCGGAGGGTTGTGGGGCTGGAGGAGGTTACAGAGATAAGGAGGGGAACGAGGCCGTGAAGGGATTTGAAAACGAGGAGGAGAATTTTTAAATGAAGGCGTTGTCGGAGTGGTCAGTTGTAGCCTGATCCTGCTCCTATTTCGTGTGTCCAATTCTGTTAGGTTCAGGAGATGGTTCTGTGATAGTAGATTGGCGGTTAGGATCAGATCAGCCATGATCTTATTGAATGGCGGAGCAGGCTCGAGGGGCCGAATGGCCTACTCCTGCTCCTATTTCTTATGTTCTTATGTTCTTATGTAAACCTCTGGCGCTATTTTGCTCTCTTTGCACGAGAAACCTCCAGCGACGAGTAGCTTGTTTGGGGGGTGGTAACATTGCCCAAATATACAGGATCTCATTCATCACCCGCACTGTAATGTTACTTGTAAACACAAACATTGGACAAGGCCTGCTTGCCATCACAGGCGGAATATTCTATTAGACGCTACAGGAAGCTCTTTAATAAAAGGAACATTACAATCATTCCATTAGCCGCTGACTCCAAGCCAAGTATTGGTAAATCAAATACCTTGCCACTAACACAGTGCGAGTTACATGCACTTTTCAGTGCTGAAATCACCGCATTAGCACAAATTCAACAAACAATATGCATTGGCAAACTATTTCTCCATTAAAGTCAACATGACTGTCAGTGTCTCCACAATAATTCAATCTGGTTCACGTATAGATGCATTGCTTAAGTAGGTTGTTTTTCGGCACTCCTGATGGGAAAGGCAGATGAATCACAGATTGATGCAGCACAGGAGGAGGCCATTCGGCCTATCGTGTCTGTGCCGGCCGAAAAAGAGCTCTCCAGCCTAATAACACTTTCCAGCTCTTGGTCCGTAGCCTTGTAGGTTACGGCACTTCAAGTGCATATCCAAGTACTTTTTAAATGTGATGAGGGTTTCTGCCTCTACCACCCTTTCAGGCAGTGAGTTCCAGACCCCCAGCACCCTCTGGGTGAAAAAAGTTCTCCTCAACTCCCCTCTAATCCTCCTACCAATTACTTTAAATCTATGCCCCCTGGTTATTGACTTCTCCCCACCCTGTTCTCACCCTCCCCACATCTCTTCAACTGGGAGGTCCAGCCTGTGCAGACCTTAAAATAGTGCCGTCGTCAGAGCCTCCCCTCTTTTTAAAGAATTCATTCTCGGGATGTGGGCGTCGCTGGCAAGGCTGGCATTTATTGCCCATACCTAGTTGCCCTGAGAAGGTGGTGGTGGGCCCACTATCTTTGTGGTGGTTTGATACGACTGAGCGTCTTGCTGGACCACTTCAGAGGGACAGGTAAGAGTCAGCCAAGTTGTTGTGGGACTGGAGTCACATATAGGCCCAGACCGGGTAAGGACGGCAGGTTTCCTTCCTTAAAGGAACGTTAGTGAAGAAGTTGGGTTTTTACGACAATCCAACAGCTTCATGGTCACTTTTACTGAGACCAGCTTTTTATTTCCAGATTAATTCAAACTGCCAGGGTGGGATTTAAACTCACGTTCTCTGGATTACTGGTCCAGTAACAAAACCACTTGTATTTCCATACCCTGGTTAACCCACTAGAAGGCAAGCCGCACCATATGTGAACAGTCAGATTTTCCTCCCTACCTCACAGCCAAAATGTGCACAGTTGCCCCCTTGGAGGAACCACGTAAAGGTCCCAATAAAGAATGGGAGCTTAAACTGCGGTCTCCGGGGTTAGACCCAAACAATGCAATGTCGCAGCCAGTGAGCCGTGGCTCAGTGGGTAGCACCCTCACCTCTGAGTCAGAAGGTTGTGGGTTCAAGTCCCACTCCAGAGACTTGAGCACAAAATCCAGGCTGACACTCCCAGTGCAGTGCTGAGGGAGCGCTGCACTGTCGGAGGGGCAGGACTGAGGAGGCGCTGCACTGTCGAAGGTGCCGTCTTTCGGATGAGACGTTAAACCGAGGCCCCGTCTGCTCTCTCGTAAAATATCCCACGGCACTATTCGAAGAGGAGCAGGGGAGTTGTCCTGGGGCCAATATTTATCCCTCACTAAAACAGATTATCTGGTCATTTATCACATTGCTGTTTGTGGGAGCTTGCTGTGCGCAAATTGGCTGCCGCGTTTACAACAGTGACTCCACTTCAAAAAGTACTTCATTGGCTGTAAAGCGCTTTGAGACGTCCGGTGGTCGTGAAAGGCGCTATAGAAATGCACTTACTTTCTTTATTTGACTGCAGGGAGCATCACAACGGAGTTCACCCGATATCCACACGAGCGCACTGGATTGCGATTAGGATTCAGAGCCCCAGGCCCAGTCTCCACACCCTCCCACCGACCTGATTCCCCCAGGCCCAGTTCTCCCCCTCCCC
This sequence comes from Squalus acanthias, assembly GCA_030390025.1. Classification (NCBI taxonomy): domain Eukaryota; kingdom Metazoa; phylum Chordata; class Chondrichthyes; order Squaliformes; family Squalidae; genus Squalus; species Squalus acanthias. The sequence continues at coordinate 4,762,803 of CM059434.1, read as the reverse complement.
GGGGCCCAGCCTCCGTCTCCCCCAGGCCCTCCCACCCCCAGCCCATTCCCCCAGGGCCCAGTGTCCTTACCCCGCCCCCACGGCACTGTGACCAGCCCTAGTACTCGCCAGCTCATTCCCAGCTGAGATGAGCCACTGCACCACAGCCCAGAGTTCGTAGCTGGGATCTTCCTGACCTCTTGGACTCAGTCCCCCTCTGAGACCAGCTGCTAAACCAGCTGGGGAGGGGGGTGGGGGAGTCACAGAAAACCAAACCCCTCGTCCCCACTCTCTCTCTTTCCCACCCCCCCGGAAATGATACCAGTCCGAGATTGACGGCGAAGTTAAAAGATTTTGGGGGCGAAATTCCCACCGTTAGCGCCTCCGGCGGAAGGCACTAACGGAGCGCAAATGGCTTTTTGTGCCTCCCGTGGGAGGTTAGCGGCGGAGCTACCGAGCATCGCCCCGATCTTCTGCGCCCGGACGACATCATCTCCGGGCGCAGTGCCCCGGTAGAAAAATTCCCCCCAGTGCCCCGCTGCAGTGCCGGGCGATGTTACCGACTGCTGCAGGGGTCGCGGACAGTGAGGGCGGCCGCTCGCGGGGCGCAACTTAAAGGCGCGGTGGCCGGCCGACCGACATGAAAAAAAAATTGCCAATTTAAAAAAAAAAATTTCTGAGCACTGGATGCGGGCTGAGCGCCGCGCGGCACTCCCGCACGCCGGCGCTAACTTTTCAAGCATTTTTTGACTTGGCGACCCAAATGGCCCTCTCGGGGAATTTCAACCCCTTTTTTAATTCATATTGCAAGAGAAAGAAAATTCCTGTAAATGGAATCTTGTCACGGAGCTACAATTATCCACCGCTAATGACAGCACGACATGAATGCATGAATTGGGAGGGCACATTTCTTGTGACCCCTTCATTCTTGCTCACCCTGGGTTCTTTGCCAATATTCTTAACAGCGTCAAAGCCCGTTCAATACCGAAGACTACAGTGGCAAATACAGCAGTCTTTGTCCCGGAGTTGTTTTATTCAGTACAAATGCAGTCCTCACAGCTACTCCGTACAATGCAATTTACAAAGACAAATTAACCATTTACAAAAGGACCGGGTTCAATGATTATCTTTTTTTTTTCTTCTTTTCTCTTCAGAATAGTCAAATAAAACTTATTGTTGCAACTACACACAGAAAATTCAATTATATTTAGCTGTGCTACCATGGGCTGCCTTGACGGATTGTCAAGATTACAAAAGGGACAGAAAACTCAGAGCGTAACAAGGCTGCATTTACTGGGACAAAGCTTTCAATTTTATTATTTTTTTTGTTTAAAAAAGAAACAGAAAGACCCACATTCTCCCAAGGATTTGAAGAAGCTGCTATCTATTGTGAGACTATGACCCACAGCGTAGACACATGCAGACAATGATTGCCACAGCAAATGGGAATTATGATTAAATGAACCAGTCAATGCTTCAAAATACTCGAGGGCAAATAACACCTTACCTTTACAACAAAGTGCTCCGCAGCCCATTGCATTCAGGCCCATTCACCTTCATTCTCCCTGCAAATTGGCTATAGTCTGAAATATTAATAACCTTCACAATGAGTCACTGCCTTTGCCTCAATTTGCCTTCGGTAAGCTTTGCTTGCAAGCTCACCGTCAGACGCAGGAGATTCAAAATTTATTTATTATAAAAAAGGGGCCGGCTGGTAATCGACATGTGTTAATGCTGCTCCTTCCCCTCTGCTAAAGTTACACGGAAGAGCAGACTTCCTGGACAGTTAATGACATCAAATGCTACCGGAGACGCCGATCTCTCTCTGACCCCGGTAACTAACTATTGCGAATCAAATTAGCTGACCGCAAACCCTGGTGAATTAGCCGTTTCATCCTTCAGATTTCTTCGCACCGCGGTGACGGATAAACCGCCTGGCCTGCCAAAAGCACTTCAACCGTAACGTTACACCAGCAAACCTTTGAACCTCGGACTCTTGAGAAGACGTATCTCAATGACCAACATTTAACTGCTAATAACAGTGACCAGAGAGATGGGGAAGGGCAACATTCTCAGCCAGATAACCACAAACTACTTTTTTTGGTTCACCGAGCACACTGCACATCACCTCGTCGGAATAAATCCGATTTAAAATTATTAACCTGAATGGCAGTCACGGCAGCAACATCTGTCAAGACATTACAGAACGCCCCTTTTTCTTGTCCATCAAGGCCGGCATTTATTACCCATCCCTAGTCACACCTTGAGAAGGTGGTGGTGAGCCGCCTTCTTGAACCGCTGCAGTCCGTGTAGTGAAGGTGCTCCCACAATGCTGTTAGGGAGGGAGTTCCAGGATTTTGACCCAGCGATGATGAAGGAACGGCCGATATATTTCCAAGTCAGGCTGGTGTGTGACTTGGAGGGGAACTTGGAGGTGGTGGTGTTCCCATGCGCCTGCTGCCCTTGTCCCTCTAGGCGGTGGAAGTCGTGAGTTTGGGAGGTGCTGCTGAAGAATAGGGGGTTGATGTACAACTGAGGGACGCGGTCTGAATGTGGCTGAGTAACTTTATCCACTGATTTTTCAACTTTGAATAAATTGCGACCAAAGATCTTACACTTAAAACTCAGCTCTAAAAATAAATTGTTGAAATCACCACATTATACAGTTAAATCAGCACCAATGGGCAAGTCAGATCGACTAGTGCTTCCAGTTGTCCTAGGAGCTCATGCAAGATTTACTGAAACCATTTCTAGCATTTTGCTCCACCATTGGCGGCCGTGGCTTCAGCTGCCTGGGCCCTAAGCTCTGGAATTCCCTCCCTAAACCTCTCCGCCTCTCTCCATCTCTCTCTCTCTCCATCTCTCTCTCTCCTCCTTCAAGACGCTCCTTAAAACCTACCTCTTTCACCTGTCCAAATGTCTCCTTATGTGGCTCGGTGTCAAATTTTGTTTGATAATCGCTCCTGTGAAGCGCCTTGGGACGTTTTACTACGTTAAAAGCGCTGTATAAATGCAAATTGTAACGAAACTACTAAAACTACATAATATATTTAAAACTCTAGCATCTGTACCAATCTCCCCTGCCACGCTGTTTTTACACTCTCCTCCAAATAATGCTGTAGCACCACCACTGGTGGGAGGGTGTAATTACAGTGTGACAAGTTTACATAGACAAGTCCCATTATAAACGTGGATAAAGGAATTTATAAAAGATAACGTTAAAAAAAAAAATAGAATGTATAAGTTTGAAATGGGGACGGAATCCCATCTCCATGCCCGTATCCAGTTCTTCCGCCTCCCATCCTCCAGCCCCACTTGCCTACACTTGGTCTTGTATCTCCGTGGCCAAGATCAATAAAAGTCTTGCAACTTGTGCACAGTGGTCACATTCATAGATTGCTACAGATACTGAACCATTATTAAAAAGGGGGCAGTCATTACATGCTGCATTCTTCTGACCTAGAGACAGAAATTTACAAGCAACCACAATAGCCTCTCAAGAAAAGAACTTGCATTTCTATAGCGCCTTTCACTTTTTCAGGATGTCCCAAAGCACTTTACTTTTTGAAGTGTGGTCACTGCTGTAATGTAGGAAACTCTGCAGCCAATTTGCACACAGCAAGATCCCACAGACAGCAATGTGATCATCTGGTTTAGATGTTGGGTTGAGGGATAAATATTGGCCAAGACACAGGGGAGAACTCCCCTGCTCTATTTCCAATCGTGCCGTGGGATCTTTTTACGTCCACCTGAGAGAGCAGACAGGTCCTCAGTTTAACGTCTCATCCAAAGGACGGCCCCTCCGACAGTACAACACTGTCACTCAGCCATAGTGTTACACCAGGTGGCTTACAATCTTTGAGCCTTGGACAGTTTGACAGATGCTTCGAATCATTTTTTACTCTGAGTAAATCAGCTTTAGAAACATGGAATCAAACAGCAAGAAGGAGGCCATTCGGCCCATCGTGCCTGTGCCGGCTCTTTGAAAGAGCTCTCCAATTAGTCCCACTCTCCCCCTGCTCTTTCCCCAGAGCCCTGCAAATTATTCCTTTTCAAGTATTTAACCAATTCCCTTTTGAAAGTTACTATTGAATCTGCTTCCACCGCCCTTTCAGGCAGCGCGTTCCAGATCACAACAACTCGCTGCGTAAAAAAATTCTCCTCATCTCCCCTCTGGTTCTTTGGCCAATTATCTTAAATCTGTGACCCTCCTGCCACTGGAAACAGTTTCTCTTTATCTACTCTATCAAAACCCTTCATGATTTTGAACACCTCTATCAAATCTCCCCTTAACCTTCTCTGCTCTAAGGAGAACAACCCCAGCTTCTCCAGTCTCTCCACGCAACTGAAGTCCCTCATCCCTGGTACCATTCTGGTAACTGTCCTCGGCACCCTCGCAAAGGCCTTGACCTCCTTGTACGTGACTAATTCCACTCTAGATGGTTGACCCTGAGCGTCCTCTGCAGTGAAAAGCTTCACCTTCTCAGGGCAACTTGGGATGGGCAATAATTGTGACCGTGACCAACGTGACCCACATCCCAAAAACAAAGTAAAAATGTAAGTTAACATTAAGCGCGCAGTGCTACGGTGCTGCAAAGGGAGGGTCAAAGGTTAGACTGCTCTTAGGGTAAAGGAGTTGTAAGTTGCATTTGCTCCAAGTTTGGAAAAGACATTTCTGGCGAGACGAAAAAGAGGGGAGGGGACATTAATAAACTTGCAGAATGGGCATGTAATTGGCAAATGAAATTCAACACAGATAAATGTGAGGTATTACATTTTGGTAGGAAGAATAGGGAGGTCACTTAATCACTTGGAGGGTGCGAGTCTAGGTGGGGTAGAGGAACAAAGGGATCTCGGAGTACAAATACACAAATCACTAAAAGTTGTGACACAAGTTAGCAAGGCCATAAAAAAAAGTAAACCAAGCACTAGGGTTTATTTCTAGTGGCATAGAATTAAAAAGTAGGGAAGTTATGCTAAACCTGTATCGAACCTTGGTTAGACCACACTTGGAGTACTGCGTACAGTTCTGGTCGCCATATTATAAAAAGGATATAGAGGCACTGGAGAGGGTGGAGAGAAGATTTACAAGGATGATACCAGAAATGCGAGGGTAGACATATCAGGAAAGGATGAACAGGCTGGGTCTCTTTTCTCTTGAAAAAAGGCTGAGGGGTGACCTAATAGAGATCTTTAAAATTATGAAAGGTTTTGATCGAGTGGATACAGAGAGAATGTTTCCACTTATGGGGAAGAGAATAACTAGAGGCCATCAATATAAGATAGTCACCAAGAAATCCAACAGGGTTTTCAGAAGAAACTTCTTTACCCAGAGAGTGGTGAGAATGTGGAACTCGCTACCACAGGGAGTGGTTGAAGCGAATAGTATAGATACATTTAAGGGGAGGCCAGACAAGCATATGAGGGAGAAGGGAATAGAGGGTTACGCTGATAGAGTTAGATGAGGAAAGACGGGAGGAGGCTCGAGTGGAGCATAAACGCCGGCACGGACTGGTTGGGCCGAATGGCCTGTTTCTGTGCTGTATATCCGATGTAATCCTATGTAATCCTGTGTAAAAGGGGGGGGGGGGGGGGGGGGGGGGGAGTGGAGTGGAGAGGAAGGGGAGGAGGGGAGGGGAGGCATGAATTTGCCTGGCTGTACTGGTTCTGGCCGGTGCGTGGCATCAGGCGATACTGTAAATGGGGGAGAATATCGGGAGGCCACTATTGCACAGGTCTCCTCAAACGGTGCTGCAATAGAACAGCACCTGTATAGCGACTGAGTGACCGCTCGCGCCCATTTCCCCTCCCGGGAGGCACCAAGACACAATGTAACATCTCCAACAACCTCCCCCCACTCCCCGCCACGCCCCGACCCCAGGAATTGACACCCAAGGCCTCTATGGCTCAGCCAGAACCAACTGAGCTACTGTGAGAAGGGGCCTCAACTTGCTATTCTCTACAAAATGTACTTCACTGCCAAACATCTGTGAACATCACGACACTGCTGATCTCGATAAAGAGCCTCTGTTCAGTGACTGTTTAAACTGGACAACTGTAGCAAAAGATCAATGAATCCTTCACAGTTGATTAAACATGATGCGGAGATGCCGGTGTTGGACTGGGGTGGACAAATGTGAGAAGTCGCACAACACCAGGTTATAGTCCAACAGCTTTATTTGAAATCACAAGCTTTCGGAGCGCTGCTCCTTCATCAGGTGAAGTGAAGAGATGCATATAGGCACAGCATATATAGTCAGAGAACACTGCCAGATGATTACAGTTAATCTTTCTAACTGCCCTTTATCACACCTCGGCAGAGAGATAATCACGGCAATCAAAGGTGTGGATGGTGTCCAAACAGGTCAGTCAGGAAAACATTACATCAAAGACAATGAGGTGGGGTCACAAGTGGCAGATGCTGGGGTCTGTTCTCTGACTATATATGCTGCGCCTATATGCATCTCTTCACTTCACCCGACGAAGGAGCAGCGCTCCGAAAGCTTGTGATTTCAAATAAAGCTGTTGGACTATAACCTGGTGTTGTGCGACTTCTCAAAGTTGATTAAACAGCCAGGAATGGAGGTCTACAGAACTCGAGACTAGTTTATGCCCAGTGTCCCAACTCGCACCAAGTCCCGTTCGTCCATCACCCCTGCGCTCGCTGACCCACATTGGCCCCCCGGCCCGGCCACGCCTCATTTTAAAAATTCTCATCCTTGTGGCCAAATCCCTCCATGGCCTCACCCCTCCCCATCTCTATAACCTCCTCCAGCCCCACAACCACCCCCCACCCAGAGATCTCTGTGCTCCTCCAACTCTGGCCGCTTGAGCAACCCTGATTTCCATCGCTCCACCATTGGTGGCCGTGCCTTCAGCTGTCTAGGCCCTAAGCTCTTGAATTCCCTCCCTAAACCTCTCCGCCTCTCACTCCTCCTTTAAGACGCTCCTTAAAACCTACCTCTTTGACCAAGCTTTTGGTCGCTTGTCCTAATACATCCTTGTGGCTCGGTTTCAATTTTTGTCTGATAATGCTCCTGTGAAGCGCCTTACAAAATAGCATAAAAACATAAGAAATAGGAGCAGGAGTCGGCCATATGCCCCCTCGAGCCTGCTCCGCCATTTAATAAGATCATGGCTGATCTTCGACCTCAACTCCACTTTCCCGCCCGATCCCCATAGAGTCCAGAATTCTATCGATCTCAGCCTTGAATATACTCAAAGACTCAGCATCCACAGCCCTCTGGGGTAGAGAATTCCAAAAATTCACAACCCTCTGAGTGAAGAAATTCCTCCTCATCTCAGTCTTAAATGGCCGACCCCTTATCCTGAGACTATGCCTCCTAGTTCTAGACACTCCAGCCAGGTGAAACAACCTCTCAGCATCTACCCTGTCAATCCCACTCAGAATCTTATATGTTTCAATGAGATCACCTCTCATCCTTCTAAACGCCAGAGAATATAGGCCCAATCTACTCAATCTCTCATCATAGGACAGCCCTCTCATCCCAGGAATCAATCGAGTGAACCTTCGTTGCACCACCTCCAAGGCAAGTATATCCTTCCTTAGATAAGGAGACCAAAACTGTGCACAGTACGCCAGGTGTGGTCTCACCAAAGCCCTGTACAATTGTAGCAAGACTTCCTTACTCTTGTACTCCAACCCCCTTGCAATAAAGGCCAACATGCCATTTGTCTTCCTAATTGCTTGCTGTACCTGCACGTTAACTCTGTGTTTTATGTACAAGGTCTCCCAAATCCCTCTGAACAGCAATATTTAATAGTTTCTCACGTTAAAAAAAATATTCTGTTTCTCTATTCTTCCTACCAAAGTGAATAACCTCACATTTCCCCACATTATACTCCTTCTGCCACCTTATTGCCCACTCACTTAACCTGTCTATGTCCCTTTGCAGCCTCTTTCCCACCTAGCTTTGTATCATCAGCAAACTTGGATACATTACACTCGATCCCTTCATCCAAGTCATTACTGTAATATAGATTGTAAATAGCTGAGGCCCCAGCACTGATCCTTGCGGCACCCCACTAGTTACAGCCTGCCAACCTGAAAATGACCCGTTTATCCCTACTCTCTTTTCTGTCCGTTAACCAATCCTCTATCCATGCCCCCAACCCCATAAGCACTTATCTTGCATAACAGACATTTTTGTGGCACCTTATCGAATGCCTTTTGGAAATCCAAATATACTGCATCCACTGGTTCCCCTTTATCTACACTGCTCGGTACATCCTCAAAGAAGTCTAATAAATTTGTCAAGCACGATTTCCCTTTCATAAAACCATGTTGACTCTGCCTGATCATGTTATCATTTTCTAATTGCCCTGATACCACTTCCTTAACAATGGATTCCAGCATTTTCCCCGATGACTGATGTCAGGCTAACTGGCCTGTAGTTCCCTGTTTTTTTCTCTCCCTCCTTTCTTGAATAGTGGGGTTACATTTCCTACCATCCAAACAGCTGGAACCATTCCAGAATCTAGGGAATTTTGGAAGATCACAACCAATGCATCCACTATCTCTGCAGCCACCTCTTTTAGAACCCCAGGATGTAGGCCATCAGGTCATACTTGCATTGGAGGCAGTTCAGAGACGATTCACTAGGTTAATTCCAGAGATGAGGGGGTTGACTTATGAGGAAAGGTTGAGCAGGTTGGGCCTATACTCATTGGAATTTAGAAGAATGAGAGGTGATCTTATTGAAACATACAAGATACTGAGGGGGCTCGACAAGGTAGATGCAGAGAGGATGTTTCCCCTCGTGGGGAAATCTAGAACTCGGGGGCACAGTTTCAGAATAAAGGGTCGCCCTTTTAGAACTGAGATGAGGAGGAATTTCTTCTCTCAGAGGGTCGTAAATCTGTGGAATTCTCTGCCCCAGAGAGCCGTGGAGGCTGGGTCATTAAATACATTTAAGGTGGAGATAGACAGACTTTTGCTAGATAAGGGAGTGAAGGGTTATGGGGAGCGGGCGGGGAAGTGGCTTTGAGCCCAAGATCAGCCATGATCTTATTGAATGGAGGAGCAGGCTGGAGGGGCCAAGTGGCCTATTCCTGTTCCTATTTCTTATGTTCTTATGTCATGGAGATTTGTCGGCTTTTAGTCCCATTAGTTTCTCAAGTAGTTTTTCTTTACTAATATAAATTACCTTAAGTTCCTCACCCTCATTAGACACTGGGGGGAGAAATTCGGTATCGCCCATTTTGGGGCGCTAATATCGGCCGGGCGCAAAGTTTAGTGCCTGGCGCTAATTATCGCATCCAACTGCAAAATTCGCCTCTATCGCCCCTGGAGGTGATTTGAGCGTTAAATCAGGTGCTACACACCTCTCTTAAGGCTCAAACGTCAGGGAGCGAGGCGCTACCTCAGAACGCTACCGAAGCTCAGGCGATGCCAATTACCATGGAAGCCAGACAGACTGGTGCCGTCCAGTTCTTAAAGGGGAGGGGCCATCTTGCTGGCCAGCCACACCCTGCTCATTGCAGCCTTGAATCTCAGCCTGGAGAGACCTCTGAAGCAATTGTGTTGGAAGCACTAATGGATAGGCCCGCGGAAAGAGCTCGGCACTTAGGAACCACAAAAATGGTGCTGAGGGCCAAAACTCCTTAGGACAGCGTTAAAATCAAACATTTTGCCGACAAGAAAAGGCAGGAAGCGCCCGCCTTTAAATAGCGCTCCCCCAGCCCCTTCCCGACTTGAAAACATTCCCCTCTACCTGTCGTTCCTAGCGGCAGGCGCTAAGGCAGGGGGCACGACTCAATATCTGGTCCGGGGCGCTACCGGGGCGTTGCACGCTCGACTGACGTCACAATCTGCGGGCGCAGGAGATCGTGGCGGTAGTGTTTAACGCCGCCGCAAAATGTCTGGTCAATTTCGCAAGCGGCGCAAACATTGCTGCGCTCGGGCGCGAGTTGCTTTAGACCCATTAGTGCCCTAAGAGGGCGCTAACGGGAGGCACTAATCAACCGAATTCTTCCCCCTTGGTTCCCCACTATTTCTGGGATGTTTCACTACATTAAAGGCGCTATATAAATGCAAGTTTGTGGAAAAGTGGTGAGGAGCTAGTAAGATGAGACAGGGCGGGAATCACTGCCGGCAGCAGAAAGGTATCGCGTTAAACAATACTCTGTGTTGTTAATAATACTTTAATCAACAGTGCTGCACCGTAAAGAGATTCCGATCCAGTTTATGTCACAGGATGATTAACTTTTACCGGCACAATCTATTGATAAAAAAGATTTGAGAGCCTACGTCACACCCTCGTTGTCAAATTTTTGAAGCAATTTAACATTTTTTTTTTTAAAAAGAGGAGCTCAGTTGATGCTGTTATTTTCCTGAGCTACAGCCAGAGATTTACAAGCACCTGGCAATCTGCCAATTTCCCTCTCCAAACAGCAACGCAGCTACGGTCAGCCGCAGGGCGCATTTAGATCGCAGGGGGATGCGAGAAGTGGCCTTAAAGGGACAGGCCACTTTTGCGGCTAAACATCACGATGGTGCTCAAGATTATAAGAACATAAGAAGTAGGAGCAGGAATAGGCCACTTGGCCCCTCGAGCCTGCTCCACCATTCAATAAGATCATGATGCGGAGATGCTGGTGTTGGACTGGGGTGGACAAAAATGAGAAGTCGCACAACACCAGGTTATAGTCCAACAGATTTATTTAAAATTACAAGCTTTCGGAGCGCTGCTCCTTCGTCAGGTAAAGGTACAATGAGTGAATCTACAATATTACACAGTATATAAACACAGAAACTGCAGAGATACAATCTTTCAGGGAAGGTGTCCTTACATCAAAGACACACCAGAGCACAGCAAGACAATGAGATGTGTCACAGGGGGTCCAACGTGTCAAATCCTGCTGTCTGCAGTTGAGCTTTCTTTTTTGTGTTTGGTTTTTTTTTGTGTTTTTTTTAAAAACTGGAAAGACAGACAACGATGTCGAGTCACGTTCTGTAGCGTGACATGAACCCGAGAACCCTATTGAGGCCGTCCTCATGGGTGCGGAACTTGGCTATCAGTTTCTGCTCGAAGATTTTGCGTTGTCGTGTGTCTCGAAGGCCGCCTTGGAGAACGCTAACCCGCAGATCCGAGGCTGAATGTCCTGCCTGGCGATTGTTGCGCGGTGTCCGTTCATACGTTGTCTCAGTGTCTGCATGGTCTCGCCGATGTACCATGCTCTGGGGCATCCTTTCCTGCAACGTATCAGGTAGACAACGTTGGCCGAGTTACATGAGTATGTACCATGTACCTGGTGGGTAGTGTCCTCACGTGTGATGACGGTATCTGTGTTCATGATCTGGCATGTCTTGCAGAGGTTGCCGTGGCAGGGTTGTGTGGTGTCGTGGTCGCTGTTCTCCTGACAGCTGGGTAATTTGCTGCGAACGATGGTACTTTTGAGGTTAGGCGGCTGCTTGAAGGTGAGTAGTGGAGGCGTGGGGATGGCCTTAACAAGGTGTTCATCGTCATCGATGACATGTCTTCACCTTCGACAACCAGTTTTTTACCCAAACACACGGAACAGCCATGGGGACCAAATTCGCACCCCAATATCTTCATGCACAAGTTCGAGCAAGACTTCTTCGCTGCACAGGACCTCCAACCAACGCTGTACACCAGATACATCGACGACATCTTCTTCCTTTGGACCCACGGCGAAGGATCACTGAAAGGACTACACGATAACATCAACAGGTTCCATCCCACCATCAAACTCACCATGGACTACTCCTCAGAATCGGTTTCATTCTTGGACACACGAATCTCCATCAAAGATGGACGCCTCAGCACTTCACTCTACCGCAAGCCCACGGACAACCTCACGATGCTCCACTTCTCCAGCTTCCACCCTAACCACGTTAAAGAAGCCATCCCCTATGGACAAGCCCTGCGAATACACAGGATCTGCCCAAACGAGGAGGAACGCGATGGACACCTACGGACACTGAAAGACGCCCTCGTAAGAACGGGATATGACGCTCGACTCGTCGATCGACAGTTCCGACGGGCCACAGCGAAAAACCGCATAGACCTCCTCAGAAGGCGAACACGGGACACAACCAACAGAGTACCCTACGTCGTCCAGTACTTCCCCGGAGCGGAGAAACTACGCCATGTTCTTCGCAGCCTTCAACATGTCATCGATGACGACGAACACCTTGCTAAGGCCATCCCCACGCCTCCACTACTCGCCTTCAAGCAGCCGCCTAACCTCAAAAGTACCATCGTTCGCAGCAAATTACCCAGCTGTCAGGAGAACAGCGACCATGACACCACACAACCCTGCCACGGCAACCTCTGCGAGACATGCCAGATCATGAACACAGATACCGTCATCACACGTGAGGACACGACCCACCAGGTACATGGTACATACTCATGTAACTCGGCCAACGTTGTCTACCTGATACGTTGCAGGAAAGGATGCCCCAGAGCATGGTACATCGGCGAGACCATGCAGACACTGAGACAACGTATGAACGGACACCGCGCAACAATCGCCAGGCAGGATTGTCACCTCCCAGTCGGGGAACACTTCAGCAGTCAAGGACATTCAGCCTCGGATCTGCGGGTTAGCGTTCTCCAAGGCAGCCTTCGAGACACACGACAACGCAAAATCATCGAGCAGAAACTGATAGCCAAGTTCCGCACCCATGAGGACGACCTCAATAGGGATATCGGGTTCATGTCACGCTACAGAACGTGACTCGACATCGTTGTCTGTCTTTCCAGTTTTTAAAAAACAAACACAAAAAAAAAACAAACCCAAAAAAGAAAGCTCAACTGCAGACAGCAGGATTTGACACGTTGGACCCCCTGGGACACATCTCATTGTCTTGGCTGTGCTCTGGTGTGTCTTTGATGTAAGGACACCTTCCCTGAAAGATTGTATCTCTGCAGTTTCTGTGTTTATATACTGTGTAATATTGTAGATTCACTCATTGTACCTTTACCTGACGAAGGAGCAGCGCTCCGAAAGCTTGTAATTTTAAATAAATCTGTTGGACTATAACCTGGTGTTGTGCGACTTCTCAATAAGATCATGGCTGATCTTGGGCTCAAAGCCACTTCCCTGCCCACTCCCCATAACCCTTCACTGCCTTATCTTGCAAAAATCTGTCTATCCCCACCTTAAATGTATTTAATGACCCAGCCTCCACAGCTCTCTGGGGCAGAGAATTCCACAGATTTACGACCCTCAGAGAGAAGAAATTCCTCCTCATCTCAGTTCTAAAAGGGCGACCCTTTATTCTGAAACTGTGCCCCGAGTTCTAGATTTCCCCACGAGGGGAAACATCCTCTCTGCATCTACCATGTCAAGCCCCCTCAGTATCTTATGTTTCAATAAGATCACCTCTCATTCTTCTAAATTCCAATGAGTATAGGCCCAACCTGCTCAACCTTTCCTCATAAGTCAACCCCCTCATCTCAGGAATTAACCTAGTGAATCGTCTCTGAACTGCCTCCAGTGCAAATATATCCTTCCTTAAATAAGGAGACCAAAACTGTACGCTGTACTCCGGGTGTGGTCTCACCAATACCCTGTACAGTTGGAGCAGGACATCCCTGCTTTTATACTCCAACCCCCTTGCAATAAAGGCCAACATTCCATTTGCCTTTTTGATTACTTGCTGTACCTGCATGCTAACTTTTTCTGTTTCATGCACAAGGACCCCCAGGTCCCTCTGAACTGTAGCATTTTGTAATCTGTCCCATTTAAATAATAATTAGCTTTTTTATTCTTCCTGCCAAAGTGGATAACCTTGCACTTTCCCACATTATACTCCATCTGCCAAATATTTGCCCACTCACTTAGCCTGTCTACATCCCTTTGCAGATTCTTTGAGTCCTCTGCACAACTTGCTTCCCCACCCATCTTTGTATCATCCGCAAACTTGGCTACATTACACTCGGTCCCTTCATCCAAGTCATTAATGTAGATTGTAAATAGTTGAGGCTCCAGCACTGATCCCTGTGGCACCCCACTAGTTACCGTTTGCCAACCGGAAAATGACCCATTTATCCCGACTCTCTGCTTTCTGTTAGTTAGCCAATTCTCTATCCATGCTAATATATTACCCCCAATTCCGTGAGCTCTTATCTTATGCAGTAACCTTTTATGTGGCACCTTATCGAATGCCTTCTGGAAATCCAAATACACCACATCCACTGGTTCACCTTTGTCAACCCTGCTCGTTACCTCCTCAAAGAACTCCAGCAAATTTGTTAAACATGATTTCCCTTTCATAAAACCATGCTGACTCTGCCTGACTGCAGTATGTTTTTCCAAATGCCCTGCTACTGCTTCCTTAATGAAGGACTCCAGCATTTTCCCAACGACAGATGTTAGGCTAACTGGTCTATAGTTTCCTGCTTTCGGTCTTACTTCCTTTCTTAAACAGGGGTGTTACATTTGCGGTTTTCCAATCCGCTGGGATCTCTCCAGAATCCAGGGAATTTTGGTATCATCTGCGAGCAACGCCACGGGAGATGGGCTAGGTTTTACGAAGTGACCCGAAACGATTCTGGAATTATGCCAAGGGGGGAAATTGTCGGAGAATTTTGACTCACGGACGCTTATTTTTCCCGCGTAAATTGTCATTCGAACATCTGACTTTTACACCCGAACTACCCCTGAATTGCGCCGGATGCCCCATCGGCTCTGGTGACTTTTAGCTGACCAGGGCGGTTGCCCGAAACAGGCAGCACTCTCGCCTCGGAGTCAAAAGGTCGGGGGGGTTCAAGTCCCACTCCGGAGACCTGAGCACAAAATCTAGGCTGACGCTCCCAGTGCCAGTAGCGAGGGAGCGCTCCACTGTCGGATGCGGCGTTAAACCGAGGCCCCGTCTGCCCAATCATTTCAAAGCCCGAAGCGTCACAGCCGCGATTGCCCGCGTGTCCAGCTCCTGACCGTTGCTGTACGAACAAGGGGGGGAGGGTTGGGGGAAATGGGGAATGGAGAGATTAGAAAAAAAAAGACTTGCATTTCTATAGCGCCTTTCACCACCTCAGGATGTCCCATGTGCTTTACAGCCAATTAAGTACTTTTGAAGTGTAGTCACTGTTGTAATGTGGGAAACGCAGCAGCCAATTTGCGCACAGCAAACAGTAATATGAAAATGACCAGATAATCTGTTTTTTTTAGTGATGTTGATTGAGGGATAAATATTGGCCAGGACACTGGGGAGAACTCCCCTGCTCTTCTTCAAAATAGTGACCATGGGATCCTTTTACGTCCACGTGAGAGAGCAGACTTAACATCTCATCCGAAAGATGGCACCTCCGACAGTGCAGCGCTCCCTCAGCACTGCACTGGAGTGTCAGCCTGGATTATGGGCTCGAGTCCCTGGAGCGGGGCTTGAACCCACAACCTTCTGACTCAGAGGCGAGAGTGCGACCCACTGAGCCACCGTTTCCCCAGACGGAACAAGTGAGAAATGGAGAGCAGGTCGTCCCTGATCACACTCACACTAGGAGGGTCCGGGAAAAGGGGGTTCATGGTTGGGTCTGGGGAAACAACGTAGATCACCTCCCAAAAATTTCTGTGGCACAGGACAGCAGGTAATGTTGATCTGGTCATGAGGATAACAGTGCAGAGCGAATGCACTAGTTGAAAATGGGGAGAGATTTTAATCCCATCACTGGTAACGTGGTTACTGACCTGACATCAGTCATTACACAATTTAGTTCATGGAGACGTTACAGAAGGAAAGTCGTCATCCAATCAGCCTGTCCCCCAGCGATCAAATCCAATAAACTATATTTAGCAAACTCAGAGGACCAGGGGCTGAGGATGTAAATCTTTTTATTTTATTTTATTGGTCACAGACGCTGAAATTTAAAGACAAAAATTCAAGATGTTATCATTCCGAGTTTGTTATTGTGCAGCATCACAACTGAAGTCATTCGGATCCAATCTCAGTCCTCGTTTTACGATAAAAAGCCTCTGTCCCTCACCCGCTCGCCACTTCGATCGAGAGATCTGACAAATGTTATATATATACACATATAAATAGTAAAAGAATCACCTACACACTGATTACAGCGTTTTGGCTGCAATTTCCTTTAACAGTTGCTGAACAAATAATTTGTCAAAGCTGAAGTCATGGCCTCTGGAATCACACAGCACAGAGGGAGGCCATTCGGCCCATCGTGCCTGTGCCGGCTCTTTGAAAGAGCTCTCCAATTAGTCCCACTCTCCCAGCTCTTTCCCCACAGCCCTGCAAATTTCTCCCCTTCAAGTATTTATCCAATTCCCTTTTGAAAGTCGCTATTGAATCTGCTTCCACCGCCCTTTCAGGCAGCGCATTCCAGATCACAACAACTCGCTGCGTAAAAAAAATTCTCCTCCTCTCCCCCTCTGGTTCTTTTGCCGATAATCTGAAATCTGTGTCCTCTGGTTACCGACCCTCCCGCCAGTGGAAACAGTTTCTCCTTATTTACTCTATCAAAACCCTTCATGATTTCGAACACCTCTATTAAATCTCCCCTTAACCTTCTCTGCTCTAAGGAGAACAATCACAGTTTCTCCAGTCTCTGCACATTAACTGAAGTCCCTCAGCCCTGGTACCATTCTAGTAAATCTCCTCCTCACCCTCTCCAAGGCCTTGACATCCTTCCCAAAGTGTGGTGCCCAGAATTGGACACAATACTCCAGCTGAGGCCTAACCAGTGTTTTATAAAGGTTTTCCATAACTTCCCTTATAAAAATCCCGGTTTATAAAGCCAAGGATCCCGTATGCTTTTTTGTTTAAAACAACCTTATTGATTTGTCCTGCCACCTTCAAAGATTGGTGTATGTGACTGGCTGATGCTTTTGTAAGGTTACTGTCGGTCGAGAATTCTGCCTCCCAATCATGCGGCCATAGCACAGTGGCACGGAAGAAATTATTACAAAAAAAAAGGAAGGTTAAACACCGACCACAGCTGTCAGCCACTGGAAAAGCCTCGCTGTCGAGGTGAGAATCCTCTAATTCACATCTTGCCCAGAGGGTGAATTTAAAAAACCTTCCACAAGAACGGATTCTGAGTACGCTCCGAGATTACCCAGAGGGTCCAGCACAGAAACAGGCCATTCGGCCCCACAGGTCCGTGCCGGTGTTTATGCCCCACACGAGCCTCCTCCCACCCCTCTTCATCTCGCCCCATCAGATCAGCCACGATCTAACTGAATGGCGGAACAGGCTTTGGGGGCTGAATGGCCTCCTCCTGTTCCTATGCTCCCTCGAACCACTCCAAGTGTTTTAAATTCCCACTAAAATGCAGATAAATCAGGATTTAAAACGGAGTTTAAGGTTGCCTCTTGCCCACCCCCGATTTTCATTTGCCCCACCATTGGCGGCCGTGCCTTCAGCTGTCTAGGCCCCAAGCTCTGGAATTCCCTCCCTAAACCAAGCTTTTGGTCAACTTGTCCCAATATCTCCTTACGTGTCTCGGTGTCAAAGTTTGTTTGCTGCTCGCTCCAGTGAAGCGCCTTGGGATGTTTTACTACTACGATGGCGCTCTCCAAATGCAAGTTATTGTAGTATGGGCGGCGAGGAACACTCGTCATGTTTTGTACCGAGAGCGGAGAAGAGAGTGTCAAGCGTTTGTGCGGAAACAAAAAAAAAAAATCACACGGATATTCAGCTGCCTCTCCAAAACATCCCCCACCCTCCCTTCAAATAAATTCAATTATGTTGCCAAGGTTACCTGGCTTCTGGTTTTTAAGCACTCAATGCCCACGAAACAAGAATTCACCTGCTAATCCAAGAGCTCGAGTGGGTATTGAGATCTGATTACCGTTTGTACCTGCAGGTAGCAGATGAAAAAGCTCGAGTACAATCTGGATCCTTGGCTATTCACATAGCGATCACGGAGACAGGCACGTGTCCTGCAATGGATGGAAGGGCTGGGTGGGGATGGGGTCAGCGATCAAAAGGAGTGGTCCCATTCCTCCAGAATTGAATGGCTCAAGGTCTACAAGGTTTTGACCAATTTCCCCCCCCACACCACCCCTCCGAAACACTTAACGTTTATTCAAATCATTTTATTTCAGTTCAGCCAGCTTCATTTCTCCCTGGTCTGATTTGCAACTTTAATTTGGACTGAAGCACCTCATCCCACTGTTGTTTGAGTTGGGACTGTCATGAGTCGATTGGGTCTATATTCTCTGGAGTTTAGAAGAATGAGAGGTGATCTCATTGAAACATACAAGATTCTTAAAGGGTTAGACATGGTAGATGCTGAGAGGTTGTTTTCCCTGGCTGGGGAGTCTAGAACGACGGGGTCACAGTCTCAGGATAAGGGGTCGGCCATTTAGGACTGAGATGAAGAGGAATTTCTTCACTCAGAGGGTTGAGAATCTTTGGAATTCTCTGCCCCAGAGGGCTGTGGAGGCTCAGTCGTTGAGTATATTCAAGGCTGAGATCGATAGATTTTTGGACACTTAGGGGAAATCAAGGGTTGTGGGGATCGGGCGGGATAGTGGAGATGAGGGAGAAGATCAGCCATGATCTTACTGAATGGCGGAGCAGGCCCGAGGGACCAAATGGCCGACTCCTGCTCCTATTTATGATGTTCTTATGCCCTTAAGACAATTTTCTTTGGGGAGTCAGGAGTGGAGTCACTCGCCGCAGAATACCCAGCCTCTGACCTGCTCTTGTTGCCACAGTATTTATGTGACTGGTCCAGTTAAGTTTCTGGTCAATGGTGACCCCCCCAGGATGTTGATGGTGGGGGATTACTGTGATGCACTATGCGGCATGACCAAGAGGCCAATTTTTGCCCTAAGCAAGTGATTATTAAAGAATGTACAGCACACGAACAGGACATTCGACCCAACCTGTCTGTGTAATCTGTATGTCGCAAAGTGTAATGTCCTGTTCTATTTCAGCATTAATGTGTATTAATATAGGAAACAAAAAAAATGTTTTAGCTATTATTAAAAGGGAAAATATATTCTTATTAAAGGGGAGGTGCATCCTACTGAACTGGCTAACAATCTTATTACATAGAGTTTACAGCACAGAAACAGGCCATTCGGTCCAACTGGTCCGTGCCGGTGTTTATGCTCCACACGAGCCTCCTCCCACCCCTCTTCATCTCACCCCATCAACATATCCTTCTATTCCTTTCTCCCTCATGTGTTTATCCAGCTTCCCCTTAAATGCATCTCTGCTATTCACCTCAGCCACTTCCTGTGATAGCGAGTTCCACATTCTCACCACTCTCTGGGTAAAGAAGTTTCTCCTGAATTCTCTATTGGATTTATCATATATTTATGATCCCTAGTTTAAAAAAAAAAGTTTTGGTCTCTCCCGCAAGTGGAAACATCCTCTCTACGTCTACCCTATCGAACCCTTTCATAATCTACAAGACCTCTATTAGGTTTATACAGCGCCTTTCATGACCTCAGGACGTCCCAAAGTGCTTTACAGCCAATGAAATACTTTTGAAGTGTAGTCACTGTTGTAATGTGGGAAACGTGGCAGCCAATTTGCGCACAGCAAGCTCCCACAAACAGCAATGTGATAATGACCAGATAATCTGTTTTAGTGATGTTGGTTGAGGAGAACTCCCCTGCTCTTCTTCGAATATTGTTGTGGGAGGTCACTGGGAGGAGCTACGCCAGAAGGTGATGGAAAAAGAGAGAGTAGACAGGAGACAATTCAACCCAGGCCACACTCACACCCTTCCTCACATTGCAAAATCAAATTACAAGTCCTAGCTGCAAGGACGTGAGCACATCACCAAGGCTGACACAGCAGCGCAATACTGAGGGAGTGCTGCATTGTGAAGAGGTCCCTTTCTTCAGCTGAGATGTCAAACCAAGGCCTGGTCTGTCCATTCTTATAGTTGAGATAGTTAAAGATTTTATGGCACTCTTTGAAGAAGAGCAGGAGCTTCTCCTGGTGCCCTGGCCAGCATTCCTCCCTCAACCAACAGCACCAAATAAACACGTTACCTGGACATTCAACTCTTTGCTGGGAAGGATCTCGCTGCGTTGCAAAAATGGTCAGCAAAACGAGTGGACTTCGAAATTAATTCACTAGTTATGAAGTGCTTTGGGACGATTCTGGGAGGCGTGATGGGAACATAAGAATACAAGAATTAGGAGCAGGAGTCGGCCATTCGGCCCCTCGAGCCTGCTCCGCCGTTCAATAAGATCCTGGCTGATCTTCAACCTCAACTCCACTTTCCCGCTGCCCTATCCCTTGATTCCCTTAGTGCCCTAAAGTCTAGTGATCTTAGTCTTGAATATAATCAACGACTGAGCATCCACAGCCCTCTGGGGTAGAGAATGTAATGTAATAGCACATGGTTAGTCACATGGTTTAGTCTGAGCATGCTCAGTTCGCTCGGGCCTAGTAAACAAGCACATGGACTCGCAGCTTATCCTGTCTCTGACCTACATTTGTTCTACCCACATATATTACATTTTTGGCGACGAGGATGGGATACCAAATCCATTTTTAGGGATCATGGAAGGACACAGTGTTCAACCTTCGAGTGGAAAAGTTTACGGTGAATTTGTGACAACTAGACTGAATTTTTTGCGATGTTTTACCGTTACAGTGTTAGCCGTGGCTCAGTGGGTAGCACCCTCGCCTGAGTCAGAAGGTTGTGGGTTCAAGTCCACTCCAGAGACTTGAGTGTGAAATCTAGGCCGACACTCCAGTGCAGTGCTGAGGGAGTGCTGCACTGTCAGAGGTGCCGTCTTTCGGATGAGACGTTAAACCGAGGTCCTGTCTGCTCTCTCAGGTGGACGTAAAATATCCCATGGTACTATTTCGAAGAAGAGCAGGGGAGTTATCCCTGGTGTCCTGGGGCCAATATTTATCCCTCAACCAACATAACAAAAACAGATTATCTGGTCATTATCACATTGCTGTTTGTGGGAGCTTGCTGTGCGCATTTTGGCTGCCGCGTTTCCTACATTACAACAGTGACTACACTTCAAAAAAGTACTTAATTAGCTGTAAAGTGCTTTGAGACATCCGGTGGTCGTGAAAGGCGCTATATAAATGCAAGTCTTCCTTTAGAAACGTGGAAGATGGGAGCAGCAGTAGGCCATTTGGCCCCTCAAGCCTGCTCCGCCATTCAATGCGATCATGGCTGATCATCCAAATTCAGTACCCTGTCCCTGCCTTCTCCCCATATCCCTTGATCCCTTTAGCCTTAAGAAATATATCTAACTCCTTCTTGAATATATTTAATGAATTGGCCTCAACTGCCTTCTGTGGGAGAGAATTCCACAGGTTCACCACTCTCTGGGTGAAGAAATTCCTCCTCATCTCAGTCCTAAATGGCTTACCCCTTATCCTTAGACTGTGACCCCTGGTTCTGGACTCCCCTGCCAACGGGAACATCCTTCCTGCATCTAGTCTGTCTAGTCCTGTTAGAATTTTATAAGTTTCAATGAGATCCCCTCTCATTCTTCTAAACTCTAGCGAATATAAGCCTAATCGACCCAATCTCTCTTCATACGTCATTCCAGGTATCAGTCTGGTGAATCTTCACTGAACTCCCTCCATGGCAAGAACATCCTTCCTCAGATAAGGCGACCAAAACTGCACACAATACTCAAGGTGTGGTCTCACCAAGGCCCTGTACAACTGCAGCAAAACATCCTTGCTCCTGTACTTGAATCCTCTCGCTATGAAGGCCAACATACCATTTGCCTTCTTAACCGCCTGCTGCACTTGCATGCTTACCTTCAGCGACTGGTGCACAAGGACACCCAGGTCTCGTTGCACTTCCCCTTTTCCCAATCTATTGCCGTTCAGATAATAATCTGCCTTCCTGTTTTTGCCACCAAAGTGGATAACCTCGCATTTATCCACATTATACTGCATCTGCCATGCATCTGCCCAATCACCCAACCTGTCCAAATCATACGGGAGTTTCTCTGCATCCTCCTCACAGCACACACGCCCACCCAGCTTTGTGTCATCTGCAAACTTGGAGATATTACATCTAGTTCCCTCATCTAGATCATTAATATATATTGTGAATAACTGGGGTCCTAGCACCGATCCCTGCGGTACCCCACTACTCACTGCTTGCCACTTGGAAAAAGACCCGTTTATTCCAACTCTTTGCTTCCTGTCTGCCAACCAGTTTTCTATCCAAATCAGTACCTACCCCCAATCCCATGTGCTTTAACTTTGCACGCTAATCTCTTATGCGGGACCTTATCGAAAACCTTCTGTAGTCCAAATACACCACATCCACTGGTTCTCCCTTATCTATTCTACCAGTTACATCCTCAAAAAATTCCAGTAGATTAGTCAAGCGTGATTTACCTGTCACTGTTTTCCCAAGTGCTCTGCTATTACATCTTTTATAACGGACTCTAGCATTTTCCCCACTATCGATTACCGGTCTATAATTCCCCGTTTTCTCTCTACCACCTTTTTAAAATAGTGGGGTTACATTAGCTACCCTCCAATCCATGGGAACTGTTCCAGAGTCTATAGAATTTTGGAAGATGACCAGCAATGCATCTACTATTTCTAGGGCCACTTCCTTAAGTACCCTAGGATGTAGATTATCAGGCCCTGGGGATTTATCGGCCTTCAATCCCATCAATTTCCCTAACACCATTTCCCTACAAATACTGATTTCATTCAATTCCTCCCTCTCATTAGACCCTATGTTCCCCGACATCTCTGGGAGTTTATTTGTGTCCTCCTTTGTGAAGACAGAACCAAAGTATGTATTTAATTGGTCAGCCATTTCTTTGTTCCCCATTATAAATTCCCCTGATTCTGACTGCAAGGGACCTACGCTTGACTTCACCAATCTTTTTCTCTTCACATATCTATGGAAGCTTTTACAGTCAGTTTTTATGTTCCCTTTAATGCTGATGCACATTCATCTGTGCTTCGCCTTCGTGTGTATGTATACACAGCAAGAGGGGCGTTGATTTACACAGGTATACAGGGAGCGGCTGAGTCACTGTTCGACGGGATCGGGACAATCATGGCCGCACCTACGGGATTCATCGGAAGCCTCGGCCTGTATGACCGAGCTTGTGAACCATTCAGTTCTTACATTGAGCGGATGGAGATGTTTTTTTAAGGCCAATAACATTATTGAGACTGAAGGTGCCGATGAGAATGTTCAAGCTCAAAATAAACTAATTTGTGAATGTAAAAAAGCAATTGTTCTAACAGAGATCGGGCCAGAGGTCTACGGAACGTTGACAAACCTACTCGCGCCAGGGAAAGCGAAGGATGTGTCGTTTGAAGACATTGTCAAGAAACTCGAGGACCATTTCGACCCAAAGCCATTAGAAATAGCAGAGAGCTAGAAGTTTGGTACCAGAAACCAAAAACAAAGTGAAACCATCAGTGAGTACATTGTAGCTCTTAAGAACTGGTCTTTGCATTGTAACTTCGGCACATTTTTGGATCGTGCGTTGTGAGATAAGTTTGTGTGTGGACTGGTGGATGAGCGCACACAGTCCAAGTTACTGAACACTCCGAACCTAACGTTTGACATAGCATGCAAAATTGTCCTATCAATGGAAATGCGTCTAAGAATGCTAGGGAGCTCTGTTCAACTCAAGTGACAAGTGCAGCTGAGGTCTACAGTCACAAAGCCACCGCCAAACCTAAAGCTGCGAGACTGGATCAAAAGAATGTCGGTGAGAGCAGTTCAGTGAATTGTTATCGCTGCAATGGAAATCACTCACCACAGTCCTGCCAATACAGAAATACAAAGGGCTGGATTTTCATTGACCCGTGGAGGCGGGTTTGGAGGCGTGTGGGGGGTTAAAATTGCGAAAACTGGTGGGCGGGCACAAGTCCGCCTCCATGCAATTTTCATTAAATCGTGTCTGCTGGTCTCGCCTGCGTCCCGCCTCTAAGAGGCGGGATAGGCTGTTAAGGCCCTTAACAAGCACTAAATTGGCTCTATAATGCCATTTTGAAAGGCCTTTGTGATTTTAACCGTTGTTCTACATGAAGCACGCCTGTTCTGAACCACAAATGTGAAACCTGGCGGTAAGCTGCAGGTCCAGTATTACAACGGAGTAGTAATAGGAGGAAAAATATCTGGGAGCAGACCTCGGGCTGCTGCTGCTCATTTTGCCTTCAGGTCCTCTCACAGCAAAGGCCAGGCAGTCTCTGAAGACCTTCAATGCAGCAGTAATGATGACATCATCAGAGGCGACTTTCAGACTGAAAACACTAATTGGTTCATGGGATCCCACATGCTGGAACTCAATTGCCCAATTAGATGAAAATCGCATCAATCTCCCACATCCAATTGCAGTCGGGTGGATAACATGCAAAGTGGATAACATGACCCCAACCCGCCCCAGTATCAAAATCCAGCCCAAAGTGTTTTCACTGCCAGAACCAAGACCATATTCCAACAGCTTGCAGAGCTAGATCGAAAGCAGGAAGTAAGAACCATTCTAGTGGCAATGCAAAGCAGCGACAACAAAAGGGATGAGTTCACAATATTGAAGTGAACACACCTGATGTTGAAGAACTCGGCATCTACAGTATCTATGCCACTAGCGGCAACGCTAGCAGTCTTCCGTACAAAACTTTTGATCAATGACGAGTATATTGATATGTGTATCGACACGGTGGTGGACTGCTCTATCATGAGTAAGGACACACGAGAGTGAGTTTAATCAAATACCACTTCCAAAGAGTACCGTAGAGTTAAAAACCTACTCCGGAGAAATCCTAGAGACATGTGGACAAATGGAATGTACAGTTCAGCACAATGGCCAGTCAGTAAAGCTGCCTATTATTGTAGCGAGCTACAACAACAGGCCAAACCTCATGGGCAAAGACTGGCTGTAAAAGTTAAAACTAGACTGGAAAAACATCTTCAGTGTAGATGCTTCAAAGAAGTGACTCGACACAATGCTGAACAAGTATAAAAGCATGTGCTCAGACAGTTATGAGGGCATCACTGGGTATGACGCACATATCCACATCAAGTCCAATGTGAAGCCTGTCTATTGTAAGGCAAGGCCGGTCCCCTATGCGTTGAAAAGTCAGGCGGAGGAAGAGCTAGAGAAACAGAGAGAGAACAGAGTGCTGTAAAAACTGACAAAAGTGAATGGGCTATCCTGATTGTGGTAGTGCCCAAAGCAGACAAGACTGAACACTTGTGTGGTGACTACAAAGTTACTATCAACCCAGCAGTTGATGATGAGCAGTACCCATTACCTACAGCGCAAGATTTGTATGCAGCACTCTCTGGGTCAAAGGCTTTCTCCAAGCTTGACCTGTCGCATGCTCATGCTCAGCTGAATGTTGACAAAGAGAGTCAACAGTATCTCACCATCAACACTCACAAGGGACTGTACTCATACACCAAGCTGCCGTATAGTGTAAAATCCTCCCCCAAAATCTTCCAGGCTACGATGAATAAGATTTTGCAAGGAGTTCCAAATTGCTTATGCAATCAAGACGATGTGCTGATCGCAACAAGCAGCGAGGAAGAAAATCTAGAAGTGTTAGATTTATTGCTTCAAAGGTTGAATTCCCACAATGTCAAATTGAAAAGGAGCAAATGTGCTTTTGTGCAGCCCGAGGTTGTGTACCTTGGTCTGAAAGTTGATGCAAATAGCTTGCAACCAGTGAAGGAAAAGGTTGAAATAACAACAGAAAACGCTGGAAAAACTCAACAGGCCAGGCAGCATCCGTGGAGAGAGAAACAGAGTTAACGTTTCAGGTCGAAGACCTTTCGTCAGATGCTGCCTGGCCTGCTGAGTTTTTCCAGCGTTTTCTGTTGTTATTTCGGATTTCCAGCATCCGCAGTATTTTGCTAAGGAAAAGGTTGATGCTGTCATCAATGCTCCAAAGCCACAGAACGTGTCTGAGTTAAGATCTTTCCTTGGAATGGTCCAGTACTACGCACGTTTCTTACCTGAGTTAGCGACCATGTTAGCTCCATTGCACGAGCTCCTCAAGAAGGATGTCCAGTGGAAGTGGACGAAAGCGCAACAGAAGCTTATGATGCTTGTAAGAGAAGTCTCTCTAGCGATGCTCTACTTGTGCACTGCGACACAGAGTGTGAGCTTAAGTTAGCGTGTGATGCTTCTAGCTGTGGTGTGGGTGCTGTCATAAGCCACGTAATGGATGACGGCCAAGAGAAACCAATCGCGTTCGCATCGTGAACCCTCACAAAGAGCGAAAGAATCTACGCGCAAATTGAAAAGGAAGCACTCGTCATAGTGTTTGGAATCAAGAAATTCCAACAGTTCCTTATCAGCAGAAAGTTTACCCCGATAACCGATCACAAATCGCTCCTAGCAATATTGGGGCCCAAATCTGCCATCCCTGCAATGGCCGCATCAAGAATGCAATGTTGGGCAGTGTTGTTGTCACAATATGACTACACGATTGAATATCGCACTTCAAAGCAGAACGCAATCACAGATGCCTTGTCCAGGTTGCCACATGAGGACTCGTGTTGGGAGTGAAGGTGAGATTTTCACGCTAGGTGCAGTTGACAAAGACTTTCCTGTGAATGCGAGTGAGATTGCAGATGAGACTCAAGAAGACTCAGTACTGAAAAGAGTGTATGAAAACACCTTGAATGGATGGACTGAGCAGTGGCTGGACACAGAGTTGAAACCATTCCATAACCGTCGTACTGAATTGTCTTGTGAGCAAGGCTGTATCAAGTGAGGAAACAGAGTGGTGGTACCTACTTCGTTGTGATAGAATTCTGGCTGAACTTCATACTGAACATCCAGAGATCATCAGTATGAAATCAATGCAAGAAACTTGAAGCTTTGTTTATTGGCCTGGATTTTTAAAAATTCTTTCATGGGATGTGGGCATCACTGGCAAGGCCAGCATTTATTGCCCATCCCTAATTGCCCTTGAAGGTAGTGGTGAGCCGCCTTCTTGAACCGCTGCTGTCCATGTGGTGAAGGTACTCCCACAGTGCTGTTAGGGAGGGAGTTCCAGGATTTTGACCCAGCGACAATGAAGGATTGGCGATATATTTCTAAGTCAGGATGGTGTGTGACTTTGAGGCGAACTTGGGGGTGGTGGTTTTCTCATGCGCCTGCTGCCCTTGTCCTCCTAGGCGGTAGAGGTCGCGGGTTTGGGAGGTGCTGCCGAAGAAGCCTTGGCGAGTTGCTGCAGTGCATCTTGTAGATGGTACACACTGCAGCCACGGTACGCCGGTGGTGGAGGGAGTGAATATTTAAGGTGGTGGATGGGGTGCCAATCAAGTGGGCTGCTTTGTCCTGGATGGTGTCGAGCTTCTTGAGTGTTGTTGGAGCTGCACTCATCCAGGCAAGTGGAGAGTATTCCATCACACTCCTTACTTGTGCCTTGGATTGGACAGTGATCTTGAATCACTTGTCTGCAAATGCAGCATTTGCCAAAATTGCAGAAACAAACCACCCAGAACTCCACTACAACCCTGGTCATGGCCAAGTAGACCTTTTCAGAGAGTACATGTAGACTTCTGTGAGCAAGCAAATGATTATTTCCTGGTACTTGCAGATATTCACTCAAAGTGGATTGAAGTGAAACACATGGGTTCAAATACTACAACTGGTCGTACCATAGATGAGTTGAGGTCTATCTTTGCATGTCATGGCTTACCGGAAGAGCTTGTTTCTGACAATGGCCCTCAGTTCCGTCCTGCTCTATTCCAGAGTTCATGAAACGGAACGGTATAAAACACACTCTCGTTCCTCCATATCATCCAGCTTCAAACGGAGCAGCCGAAAGGTCAGTCAGAATAGTGAAAGAAGCTCTCAAGAAGCAAGTGTTGCAGGGTTGTTCAGGACTCAGCATGAAGCAATGTTTGGCAAATTTCTTGCTGAAGTACAGAACTACTCCGCACACTACAATGGGATATACCCCAGCAGAACTCTTGATGAAGAGGAGATTGAGAATACGATTGAGTCTTGTTCAACCGAATTTGGCCTCAAGATTCAAACAGTTGAGTCAGAAACGTTATCATGACAGCAATCAGAAAGAACACAGTTTCAAACAAAACAAGTGTGTTCGTGTTCTCAGTCCCCCTGGAAAGTCGCGTTCACACAAGTGGGATGTAGGAACCATAGTAGAGGTTGGTGGAACCAAGAGGTATTTGGCCGAAATTGGTGACAACATCCGAAGTGTTCATGTAGACCAAATGATCTCTGCTAGAGATGAACCAAGACGTGATCTTGAACCACTTGATCATGAACACATGCATGAGTTTGACTCCGTTCAAACTTCAGAAACTGAGGTACCAGGTTCAACCAAATCTGAGATAGAAACAGGATCATCTTTGAGTTCAGAACCAGAACAAAACAGCCCGAAAATTGGTTCAACACCAAAACCTTCTGTAAGGAGATCAGGAAGGCTCCGCAAACCTGTTATTAAACCGGATTTGTAGTTCATTTGTAGCATTTGTAGTTGAAGAAAAAAGGCCAGGAGTTTTTGTTATGTGGTACATGTGATGCTGGGAAAGGTGGGACCATAGTCTGTTGTATTTGAGAGGGGAATATGTACATATATTTTTAAGGGGGAAAGCAGTGTAATGTATTATCACATGGTTTGTCACATGGTTTAGTATGAGCATGCTCAGTTCATTCTGGCCTAGTAAACAAGCACATGGACTAGCAACTCATCGTGTCTCTGTCCTTCATTTGTTCTACCCACATATATTACAGAGAATCCAAAGATTCACAACCCTCTGAGTGAAGAAATTCCTCTTCATCTCAGTCCTAAATGGCCGACCCCTTATCCTGAGACTGTGCCCCCTAGTTCTAGACTCTCCAGCCAGGGGAAACATCCTCCCTACATCTACCTGGTCAATCCCCCTCAGAATGATGAAGTATTAGATGAATGCAAAGTTCTTTCTTACAAAGAGCTCAGTCAAGGGCCGTCAATTCCGGATGTATTCATGGAGGTTTCATCACATGACCTTCAGTGTCGGTCCATTGGCCCGCCCGGTCAAACAGCCTTCTTCCTCATCTTCAATATTTTTATGATTAATAAATGAAAAAGATAATGCCTCGAGGATTTTTCTCCCGGGTTTTTGCTCGTGGCAGTGTCCTGGAGATTAATTTTTAATTCCTGGAGACTCCAGGCCAATCCTGGAGAGATGGCATCCCCTAAGCTCTGTTGACTTTGGCCAACTCACTCTCAACTGTGGGATCACGTAGGGGTCACCAACCCTCCAGGATTGGCCTGGAGTCTTCAGGAATTAAAGGTGAATCTCCGGGATACGGCCGCGAGCAAAAACCCGGGAGGAAATTCCTCGGGGCATTGAAAAAAAAAATTGTGCTTTTAAAAAGATTTTCTTTGAACACTTTTATAAAAATATTGGCGATGGAGGAAAAAATGGCTGTTTCGTGACAGCCGAGCTTCATCCAATTGGGTAACAGAGAGTTTGCTCGCCCTCCAATTGGCCGTGGGGAAGGCGGGGCGCCATGAGGATGGACATATCAGGTGACCAATGGCGGGAGCGTGGGGGCGGGGCAATTGGAGGTGGGCAGTCACATGACGAAACCTCCAGGAACACATCCAACCAGAGCTGGCAACCCGAGTGGAGGGGTGTGAGGAAAACAAATTCAACTTTCAAAAGAAGCGAACATTGAGGAAAATCTAATCGTTTTGCTCAGCGCTCCCTTTTGGAAGCGGCACTGAAGAGCAAAGCAGGGCGGAGGTATGCCGTGCGACGGGACGGACTGGGAGTCTGAGAGCAGGCGAAGCTTGCTGTGGGTGAAGCAACATTTAGAAAGTGATCGCAAACATGGTGGGAACAGACAACTTGCAACCTTCCGTTTCAAAGCTTCGAAAGACAAAAAAGCCCCACTTAACACAACCTGAAGCGCAGAGAATAAATCGTTCCCGACAATCCCAATGGGAATTCTTCTATAAATGTAACACACACACACACACACACACGTAAAATAAGGAAAGTGGGTCATTGCAAGACCAGAGAAAAGTAACGCTCTTTACACAATGCCCAGGAATATAGAACGCGAGGAGGCATCCTCACACTTTGGCAAATACGGACTACCCCAGATTATCAAAGGGCTCCGACAAAATATTTCAATGCATGGACTAAAGTGCCACCTAGTGCAGTGAACAAGAAAGCCACAGTACCCTGATATCAAAGAGATTCAGGATACACCGGGGTAGAGTCTGGGAGCATCACTGATTCAGGAGGGAGATAAGCAACGGCATATACAAGGCCACGATTGAAGGAGTATAGCTGCAACAGTGACAGACTCGCTTCGAGTCAGAGGGTCTCGGGTTCAAGACCCACTCCCGAGACCAGAGTACAAAATCTAGGCCAACACTCCCGTGCTGAACTGTTGGAGGTGCTGCCTTTCAGATGAAATGTTAAACCGAGGCCCCGTCTATTCTCTCAGGTGGACGTAAAAGATCCCATGGCACTATTTTGAAGAAGAGCAGGGGAGTTCTCCCCAGTGTCCTGGCCAATATTTATCCTTCAGTAAAAACAGATGATCTGGTCATTATCACATTGCTGTTTGTGGGAGCTTGCTGTGCGCAAATTGGCTGCCGCGTTTCCTACATTACAACAGTGACTACACTTCAAGAAGTACTTCATTGGCTGTAAAGCGCTTTGGGGCGTCCTGAGATTGTGAAAGGCGCTGTAGAAATGCAAGTCTTTCTTTCAAAAGCCGTTTGAGAAGGTAGCCCACCATCACATAAGAAATAGGAGCAGGAGTAGGACAGTTGGCCCAGTGAGCCTGCTCCGCCATTCAAGAAGATCATGGCTGATCTTCTACCTCAACTCCACCTTCCCGCCCAATCCCCATATCCCTCGATTCCTTTAAGTGTCCGAAAACCTCTGCGTGGCAACTAGGGATGGGTCTTGCCAGCATTGCCCACATGCCAAGAACAAATAACGTTTCATAGCTATTGGGTACAGTGCAGTCATAGCCGTTATATCAACCTCAGTTACTGAGCCAAATAGGATTCCAGGGATGAGGGACTTCAGTTATGTGGATAGACTGGAGAAGCTGGGGTTGTTCTCCTTGGAGCAGAGAAGGTTGAGAGGAGATTTGATAGAGGTGTTCAAAATCATGAGGGGTCTGGACAGAGTAGATAGAGAGAAACTGTTCCCATTGGCGGAAGGGTCGAGAACCAGAGGACACAGATTTAAGGTGATTGGCAGAAGAACCAAAGGCGACACGAGGAAAAACTTTTTTACGCAGCGAGTGGTTATGATCTGGAATGCGCTGCCTGAGAGGGTGGTGGAGGCAGACTCAATCGTGGCTTTCAAAAGGGAGTTGGATAAGTACCCGAAGGAAAAAAATTTGCAGGGCTACAGGGAAAGAGCGGGGGAGTGGGACTAGCTGAAGTGCTCTTGCAGAGAGCCGGCACGGGCTTGACGGGTCGAATGGCCTCCTACAGTGTTGGAACCATTCTATGATTCCACATTAAACAGGGGCTCTCCCTCATTCTCTTTCCTATTCAACATAGAGAAAATGAACTTCCTTTTGTTCTTCAAATTCATTCTCGGGATGTGGGCGTCACTGGTCAAGTTGGCATTTATTGCCTCGCCCTAGAACAGAGTGTCTTGCTCGGTCACTTCAGAGGGCAGTTGAGAGTCAACCACCGTTGGTGTGGGACTGGAGTCACATATAGGTCCAGACCGGGTAAGGACGGCAGGGTTCCTTCACTAAAAGGACACTAGTCAACCAGTTGGGTTCCCCTCACCATTCTCCACTGTAGATGGAAACTTTTATTTTTTGCCCCGTTTCAGTTTACTTTTCTGCACCTATCGGTTCAACTCAACCAACTGGGCCGAGGGATGTCCTGCTGTCAGGCCTCGGCCTATACAGTGGGAGACAGCCAGCGCAGCCTGGAGTGATCTGTGCATGAATGCTCCCCTCGCGACAGCAAGTTCAACAGTGCGAGCTCCTCGTTCGGAACCAGAAGCAAATGCATTTCTCACCCCGCCCGCCTTACTTGGCAGTGCCAAAGTACTTGTTATTTTTAATTTGTTCACAGGATGTCCTGATGTTGGCAAGGCCGGGGTTTATTGCCCATGTCGGGCAGTTCTTCCTTTCCCAGAGAGCAGTGAGCCTCTGGAATGTGTTGCCTGGTGCGGTGGGCGCCGACTCTCAGCCTTCCAGCGGGACCTGGACCGGTTCCTGACTGGGGCCGAGATCGCATCATAGAGAAGATCAGTGTCTTTATAAATGTGAGAAGTCGCACAACACCAGGTTATAGTC
This sequence comes from Squalus acanthias, assembly GCA_030390025.1. Lineage (NCBI taxonomy): Eukaryota > Metazoa > Chordata > Chondrichthyes > Squaliformes > Squalidae > Squalus > Squalus acanthias. The sequence continues at coordinate 4,730,622 of CM059434.1, read as the reverse complement.
CAACAGCTTTATTTGAAATCACAAGCTTTCGGAGCGCTGCTCCTTCGTCAGGCGAAGTGAAGAGATGCATATAGGCACAGCATATATAGTCAGAGAACACTGCCAGATGACTACAGTTAATCTTTCTAACTGCCCTTTATCACAGCTCGGCAGAGAGACAATCAGGGCAAAGGTGTGGATGGTGTCCAAACAGGTCAGTCAGGAAAACATTACATCAAAGACAATGAGGTGGGGTCACAAGGGGTCAATGTGGCAGATGCTGGGGTCTGGATGGAAAACAAAAAACTTTTTTTGCTGGAAATCACAGCAGGTCCGGCCGCATCTGTGCAGAGAGAACAAGCCAACGACGACTCGAGTCTGGATGACTCTACGTCAGGTGGGGTTACATGTAGCGTGACATGAACCCAAGATCCCGGTTGAGGCCGTCCTCATGGGTGCGGAACTTGGCTATCGGTTTCTGCTGGACGATTTTGCGTTGTCTGGATCCATGCGATCGTCTGGACTGGTTTCGATTGAGTGAGGGGGTCGGAGAGGAATTTTCCAGAGTATTTTTTTTCCCTTATTGGCCCCGGGATTTTTCTCTGGTTTTTCGCCTGCGGGGAGGGAGTGAGGAAGTGTTTGAGTCACGATGCTCTGGCCATTGTGGTGTGGGACAGGCTTGATGGACCAGCCGGCCTTTTCCTGCCCATCAGTTTCGTGTGTTCGTATCCCAAGCTACACTGAAAGGATGGTGACTGCCCTTCTCTTTGATCATTTCTCGCAGTGAGCAGCTTGCTCAGCCATTTGAGAAGGCATTATCCACACAGTGTGGGACTGGAGTCACATCCAGGCTCAGACCAGATCGAGGAGGCGGCTTGCTTCACCTGAAGAGCATTGGCGAACCAGTTGCAGGGCTACAGGGAAAGAGCGGGGGAGTGGGACTAGCTGAAGTGCTCTTGCAGAGAGCCGGCACGGGCTTGACGGGTCGAATGGCCTCCTACAGTGTTGGAACCATTCTATGATTCCACATTAAACAGGGGCTCTCCCTCATTCTCTTTCCTATTCAACATAGAGAAAATGAACTTCCTTTTGTTCTTCAAATTCATTCTCGGGATGTGGGCGTCACTGGTCAAGTTGGCATTTATTGCCTCGCCCTAGAACAGAGTGTCTTGCTCGGTCACTTCAGAGGGCAGTTGAGAGTCAACCACCGTTGGTGTGGGACTGGAGTCACATATAGGTCCAGACCGGGTAAGGACGGCAGGGTTCCTTCACTAAAAGGACACTAGTCAACCAGTTGGGTTCCCCTCACCATTCTCCACTGTAGATGGAAACTTTTATTTTTTGCCCCGTTTCAGTTTACTTTTCTGCACCTATCGGTTCAACTCAACCAACTGGGCCGAGGGATGTCCTGCTGTCAGGCCTCGGCCTATACAGTGGGAGACAGCCAGCGCAGCCTGGAGTGATCTGTGCATGAATGCTCCCCTCGCGACAGCAAGTTCAACAGTGCGAGCTCCTCGTTCGGAACCAGAAGCAAATGCATTTCTCACCCCGCCCGCCTTACTTGGCAGTGCCAAAGTACTTGTTATTTTTAATTTGTTCACAGGATGTCCTGATGTTGGCAAGGCCGGGGTTTATTGCCCATGTCGGGCAGTTCTTCCTTTCCCAGAGAGCAGTGAGCCTCTGGAATGTGTTGCCTGGTGCGGTGGGCGCCGACTCTCAGCCTTCCAGCGGGACCTGGACCGGTTCCTGACTGGGGCCGAGATCGCATCATAGAGAAGATCAGTGTCTTTATAAATGTGAGAAGTCGCACAACACCAGGTTATAGTCCAACAGCTTTATTTGAAATCACAAGCTTTCGGAGCGCTGCTCCTTCGTCAGGCGAAGTGAAGAGATGCATATAGGCACAGCATATATAGTCAGAGAACACTGCCAGATGACTACAGTTAATCTTTCTAACTGCCCTTTATCACAGCTCGGCAGAGAGACAATCAGGGCAAAGGTGTGGATGGTGTCCAAACAGGTCAGTCAGGAAAACATTACATCAAAGACAATGAGGTGGGGTCACAAGGGGTCAATGTGGCAGATGCTGGGGTCTGGATGGAAAACAAAAAACTTTTTTTGCTGGAAATCACAGCAGGTCCGGCCGCATCTGTGCAGAGAGAACAAGCCAACGACGACTCGAGTCTGGATGACTCTACGTCAGGTGGGGTTACATGTAGCGTGACATGAACCCAAGATCCCGGTTGAGGCCGTCCTCATGGGTGCGGAACTTGGCTATCGGTTTCTGCTGGACGATTTTGCGTTGTCTGGATCCATGCGATCGTCTGGACTGGTTTCGATTGAGTGAGGGGGTCGGAGAGGAATTTTCCAGAGTATTTTTTTTCCCTTATTGGCCCCGGGATTTTTCTCTGGTTTTTCGCCTGCGGGGAGGGAGTGAGGAAGTGTTTGAGTCACGATGCTCTGGCCATTGTGGTGTGGGACAGGCTTGATGGACCAGCCGGCCTTTTCCTGCCCATCAGTTTCGTGTGTTCGTATCCCAAGCTACACTGAAAGGATGGTGACTGCCCTTCTCTTTGATCATTTCTCGCAGTGAGCAGCTTGCTCAGCCATTTGAGAAGGCATTATCCACACAGTGTGGGACTGGAGTCACATCCAGGCTCAGACCAGATCGAGGAGGCGGCTTGCTTCACCTGAAGAGCATTGGCGAACCAGTTGGGTTTTAATGACAAGTTTTCATGGTAATTGTTTCTGGTGCCAGCCCACAAGTTAGCAGATTTATGGCAACCTCGCTCGCACCAGGTAAAAGGAGGTTTGTTCAAAAATTCAAACTTAGTTGGGCTATTAAAAGGGTATGGAGAGTGAGCAGGGAAACGGGTTTAGACTGGGTGGGATAATGAAGGGAATGGGGAAAGAGCAGGAGAGCGAGACTAATTGAAAAGCTCTTTAAAAAGAGCTGGCACAGGCACAATGGGCCGAATGGCCTCCTTCTGTGCTGTATGAGTCTATGATTCTTTACTTTACACTCTCCCCCTCACTCCCCGTACCCTTTAATATCCCACCCAGTCTAATCCCACTCTCCCCCTCACTCCCCGCACCCTTTAATATCCCACCCAGTCTAATCCCACTCTCCCCCTCACTCCCCGTACCCTTTAATATCCCACCCAGTCTAATCCCACTCTCCCCCTCACTCCCCGCACCCTTTAATATCCCACCCAGTCTAATCCCACTCTCCCCCTCACTCCCCGTACCCTTTAATATCCCACCCAGTCTAATCCCACTCTCCCCCTCACTCCCCGCACCCTTTAATATCCCACCCAGTCTAATCCCACTCTCCCCCTCACTCCCCGTACCCTTTAATATCCCACCCAGTCTAATCCCACTCTCCCCCTCACTCGTTAATATCCCACCCAGTCTAATCGCACTCTCCCGCTCACTCCCCGCACCCTTTAATATTTTTTTGAACCATCTGTCTAACTCCCTTTTAAAAGAATGTATGAACTCTGCTTCAACACCACTTTGTAACAAGGAAGCCCAGATTGTGATCACCCTCTCCTTACCGTCTCGCTGACTAGTGGAAACAATCCAACACTCTTTACCTCATCGATAATCCCTTAAAACCTTAACCTTTTAGGGAAGAAACTCCTAAATCCTCAAAGTGTCTCGTGGTAACCACAAATCCTGGCAGCCTCCTAAAGGCAAGTTAATAAACTGGCACACTAAAAATAGGAGGTGGTTTATACACCAGGTTTTACAGTAAAGTCACAGGAACATGAGAGTTATGTATGTAATGCTTCAGAAGGTTCTCACTGCACAGTATTCTTGAAACTGGAGCAGCGCCAAACGTCTACAATCCCGTAAACCGAAACGCATTTTAATAAAACGCTACTGTTGAGAAACAGCATTTAAACCCAGGCCCTTCCCTCAGGAGAACAGGCCCCAACTCGTGTCGATCTCAATTTACCTCACTGGTTTGATTGCTTTAGACTTCCACTGGGGCCCTGTAATCTCGGTGTAATTGTTGATTCTGGCCTGAACTTTCTATTAAATTCAAACTGCAAGCCAAGGGCAGGGGCTGATGTAACCAAGGCCATATTTGGACCGAACACCAACACAAGTCAACGTTCGACGTCTGGCTGTTTAAATCTGGGCTCAATTTCCACAACTTTCGACCATAAAAGGAGAAAGGATGAGCTCGTTTACCGAGATTCGAAGCTAAACAATGTCAAGGGCACAAGCACGTTCTGATAAATGAAAAGAGAGAAGAGAAGGCGGGAGCTCGTGCGTTCTCACAGGCAGAAGCAAAAACGTTTCCATGAACAAGTCCTGTTGACCCATCACCCCCCACCCCGCCCCCCCTCGCTGGCCTACATTGGCTCCCGGTCCGGCAACACTTCGCTTTTAAAATTCTCATCCTAGTCTTCAAATCCTGCCCGAGCCTCGCCCCCTCTGTAACCTCCTCCAGCCCAACAACCCTCCGAAGCTTGGAGTCAATCGAAAACGTCGAAACTGAGATCGATAGGTTTTTTGTTAGGTTTGGGTATTAAGGCGGGTCAATGGAGTTGAGGTCGCAGATCAGCCATGATCTCACTGAATGGCGGAACAGGCTCGAGGGGCTGAATGGGCTCCTCCTGTCCTTACGTTCCCCTGATACAGTCTCTGACGCTTCCCGATCCTTGTCCCACCCCCGAAACAGACTCTTCCACCCACTTAGTGAGATGAAGGAGGTCTGAGAACTGCTGCAGATTGGGGGAGGGAGGGCTTGAACTTTTAATCTTTGGGGAGTCCGGCATGTACCACTTACTCTATCAGGAACGAACTGACCGCTCATAATCAAAACCTCACTTTAGACCCTGACCTCTAGTGTGAAAAGCTTTTGCTCTCGACTTGCTCCTGATCAACAGTATCATGAAGACAACAACAAAAACTTGTATTTATATAGAATCACACAGCACAGGAGGAGGCCATTCGGCCCATCGTGCCTGTGCCGGCTCTTTCAAAGAGCTCTCCAATTAGTCCCACTCCCTCCTGCTCTTTCCCCATAGTAGCTGTAAATTTTTTCCCTTCAAGTATTTATCCAATTCCCCTTTGAAAGTTACTATTGAATCTGCTTCCACCGCCCTTTCAGGCAGCGCATAACAACTCGCTGCGTAAAAAAGTCTCTCCTCTGGTTCTTTTGCCAATTATCTTCAATCTGTGTCCTCTGGTTACCGACCCTCCTGCCACTGGAAACTGTTTCTCCTTATTTACTCTATCAAAACCCTTCATAATTTTGAACACCTCTATTAAATCTCCCCTTAACCTTCGCTGCTCGAAGGAGAACAACCCCAGCTTCTCCAGTCTCTCCACATAACTGAAGCCCCTCATCCCTGGAACCATTCTGGTAAATCTCCTCTGCACCCTCTCCAAGGCCTTGACATCCTTCCTGAAGTGTGGTGCCCGGAATTGAACACAATACTCCAGCTGAGGCCTAACCAGCGATTTATAAACGTTTAGCATAACTTCAGCTGCAGTTACACAGCAACGGCAGCATCGGTAAGAAGCAAACTCTCGACGCAGCCTCAAGATTGCATTTCTGGGCCAATGCCAAGTGGCTTTGGGTGCCCGTCAATGTTTCCTCTGATTTTTTCCCCCGCGCAGGCCCTCTACGTTTGCGCCATAACTTTTCCAGCAGCTGATGAGCGACCTGCGTATACAGCGCCTTTAACGTAGTAAAACGTCCCAAGGCACTGCACAGGAGGATTAAAAGACAAAAAATTACACCGAGCCACATAAGGAGAAATTAGGGCAGGTGACCAAAAGCTTGGTCAAAGAGGTAGGTTTTAAGGAGCATCTTAAAGGAGGAGAGAGAGGGGGAGAGGTTTAGGGAGGGAATTCCAGAGCTTAGGGCCCAGGCAACAGAAGGCACGGCCACCAATGGTTGAGCGATTATAATCAGGGATGCTCAAGAGGGCAGAATTAGAGGAGCGCAGATATCTGGCGGGGGGGGGGGGGGCGGGCGGTTGTGGGGCTGGAGGAGATTACAGAGATAGGGAGGGGCGAGGCCATGGAGGGATTTGAAACCAAGGATGAGAATTTTGAAATCGAGGCGTTGCTTAACCGGGAGCCAATGTAGGTCAGCGAGCACAGGGGGTGATGGGCGAACGGGACTTGGTGCGAGTTAGGACACGGGCAGCCCAGTTTTGGATGACCTCAGGTTTACGGAGGGTGGAATGTGGGAGGCCAGCCAGGAGTGCGTTGGATTAGTCAAGTCTAGAGGTAACAAAGGCATGGATGAGGGTTTCAGCAGCGGATGAGCGGAGGTAAGGGCGGAGACGAGCGATGTTAGAGGTGGAAGTAGGCGGTCTTTGTTATGCTGCGGATATGTGGTCGGAAGCTCATTTCAGGGTCAAATATGACACCAAGGTTGTGAACAGTGTGGTTCAGCCTCAGACAGATGTTAGGGAGAGGGATGGAGTCAGTGGCAAGGGAACGGAGTTTGTGGCGGGGACCAAAAACAATGGCTTCGGTCTTCCCAATATTTAATTGGAGAAAATTTCTGCTCATTCAGAACTGGATGTCGGACAAGCAGTCTGGTAATTTAGAGACCGTGGAGGGGTTGAGAGAAGTGGTGGTGAGGTAGAGCTGGGTGTCATCAACGTACATGTGGAAACTGACGCTGTGTTTTCGGATGATGTCGCCAAGGGGCAACATGTAGATGAGAAATAGGAGGGGGCCAAGGATAGATCCTTGGGGGACACCAGAGGTAACGATGCGGGAGCGGGAAGAGAGGCCCAGAAGACTCCAACAAGATGTCAGCCGTGGCTCAGTGGGTAACACCCTCGTCTGAGTCAGAAGGTCGTGGGTTCAAATCCTGCTTCAGGAGACTGAGCACAACAATCTAGGCCGACACTCCCAGTGCCGTACTGAGGGAATGCTGCACTGTCGGAGGTGCCGTCTTTCAGATGAGACGTTAAACCGAGGCCCCGTCTGCTCTCTCAGGTGGACGTAAACGATCCTATGGCTACTATTTCGAAGGAAGAGCAGGGGAGTTCTCCCCGGTGTCCTGGACCAATTTGTCCCTCAACCAACATCACTAAAAACAGATTATCTGGTCCATTATTGCATTACTGTTCGTGGGATCTTGCTGTGCGCAAATTGGCTGCCGCCTTTCCTACATTACAACAGTGACTACACTTCAAAAGTACTTCATTGGCTGTAAAGCGCTTTGGGACGTCCTGAGGTGGTGAAAGGCGCTGTAGAAATGCAGGATTTCGCTCTCTCCATGTTCGGCACAGTATGACAAAGACTCCAACAGGCAAGGGAAAAGGTTCTCACAAGGGAGTGTGTTTGAGGTCTAATAAATGACAGCAGCAATGACATAGTTTTAATTAAAAAAAACCCAGAATGCAGTAAAGAATGTTCTCTCTCTGCCTCCCCCGCAATATTAATAATGGAACAGTCCGAACATGCTGTGTCGGGTTTGCAAGAGTTGCCCGGGCAACGGGACAGATTCCAACGGGCAGCGGATTCCGAACTTGGTGCAGAAGGTCAAGTGGTAATTTGATTGAGTCTTTTAGTATTTTGCAAGGAATTGAAAGGGTGGATAGAGAGACTAGGTCTAGGACAAGGGGACAAAACCTTAAAACCAGAGCCAGGCCATTCAGGAGAGAAGTTAGGAAACACTTCTTCACACAATGAGTGGTAGAAGTGTGGAACTCTCCCCCACAACAAGCAGTAGATGCCAGCTCAGTGAATAAGTTTAAATCGGAGAGCGATAGATTTTTGAGAGCCAAGGGTATCAAGGGATTATTATGGAGCCAAGGCGGGTGGATGGAGTTGAGATACGGATCAGCCACGATCTCACCGAATGGCGGAACAGGCTCGAGGGGCTGAATGTCCTCCTCCTGCTCCTATAACAGAGTACAAGATTGATAAAAGCACTGATTCGCTGGATAACGGACGCTGTGGACGGAGGGTGGATTCAGACCGTGTCAGACTGACGGGACAGGGTAGATCGAATCAGATGGTTCCAAATTGAGAGTAAAAGAAAGACTTGCATTTCTATAGCACCCTTCACCACCACATGATGTTCCAAAGCGCTTCGCAGCCAATGAAGTAATTTTTTTTTTTGAAGTGTAGTCACTGTTGTAATGTAGGAAACACAGCAGCCAATTCACGCACAGCAAGCTCCCACAAACAGCAGTGTGATAATGACCAGATAATCTGTTTTTATGATGTCGATTGAGGGATAAATATTGGTCAGGACACCGGGGAGAACTCCCCCTGCTCTTCTTTGAAATAGTGCCAGGGGATCTTTTACGTCCACCCGAGGAGCAGACGCGGCCTCAGCTTAACGTCTCATCCGAAAGGCGGCACCTCTGACAGTGCAGCCCTCCCTCAGCACTGCACTGGGAGTGTCAGCTTAGATTTTTGTGCTCAAGTCTCTGGAGTGGGACTTGAACCCACAACCTTCTGACTCAGCGGTGAGAGAGAGCGCTGCCCACTGAGCCACGGCTGAGACGTAGATAGGAGAAACTTAAAGAGAGATTTAATAGAGGTGTTCAAAATCATGAAGGGTTTTGATAGAGAGAAACTGTTTCCAGGGGCAGGAGGGTCGGTGAGCAGAGGACACAGATTGAAGATAATTTGAGATGAGGAAAAACATTTTTTTTTTTTTTTACGCAGCGAGTTGTTGTGATCTGGAATGCGCTGCCTGAAAGGGCGGTGGAAGCAGATTCAATAGTAACTTTCAAAAGGGGATTGGATAAATCCTTGAAAAGGAAAATTTGCAGGGCTCTGGGGAAATAGCTGGCACAGGCACGATGCATTTAAGGGGAAGTTAGATACAGGAAACTCGGTGCCGGTTTATCGAAAGTACCGGATAACGGAGAGTTATATCTATCGAGGCTATTTTTAACAAAGAAAAATAAATAAATCAAGAAATGTGCAGTATACTTCCGACAGCGCCAGGAGGCCGAGTAGTGGCACTTTTGAAAACTACCCCTACTGACTAAATCGGCGTCCGCGGACTCGGACTCGGGATCGGCAACATTGCCGGTTATTTGAGAGGAGTTTTCGGAGTACTCGGCGTTCGCGGAGACTGGACTGCGACTCGGCAACATTGCCGGTTATTTGAGAGGAGTTTTCGGAGGATGATTTTTGCCGGTTAAGCAAGAATTCCGGATATTTGGGTGCCGGATAAACAAAAGTTTCCTGTAATTACATGCGGGAGAAAGGAACAGAAGGATATGCTGAACAGAAGGATATGCTGATAGAACATAAGAATTAGGAGCAGGAGTCGACCATTCGGTCCCTCGAGCCTGCTCCGCCATTCAATAAGATCATGGCTGATCTTCCACCTCAACTCCACTTTCCCGCCCGATCCCCACATCCCTTGATTCCCCGAGAGTCCAAAAATCTGTCTATCTCAGCCTTGAATAGACTCAAAGACTGAGCATTCACAGCCCTCTGGGGCAGAGAATTCCAAAGATTCACAACCCTCCGAGTGAAGAAATTCCTCCTCATCTCAGGCTTAAATGGCCGACCCCCTTATCCGGAGACTAGTTCTAGACTCTCCAGCCAGGGGGAAACAACCTCTCAGCATCTGATACAGTGAGATGAAGAGGGGTGGGCGTAGACTTCATATAATTCTATGTAATAAGTCAACATGGATGGGATTCCAAGAGTTTTACTGGTCTGCGGGGGTCCTGTGCTGCGGTTAGTGCAAGGCCTTGGAAATAGTCCGTTAGTAAAATTACCAGAGAAAGGAAAAGGGAGCAGAGCCGTGCTCTCCATACTCGAAGAAAATAGCTCACTTTAGATTTTAGGGTTGGGGGTGGGGAGGTTCATGAGTAATTCATGAAAGGGATTCTTGTTCTGGTATAATGCTAACCGTAATTCATGGAAATGTCTGAAACCACGAGTATTCAGAAGCAGTGAAGTCATCTCGCTCGGACGGAGAGGCTAGGTTTTGATGCTGTGTAGCGTATTACCTTCTGGTGTGGTACAAGTTGGAAAAGAATATCCCAGAGCAACAATGCTGATTCTCTTTCGGGATGTGGGTGTTGCTGACAAGGCCAGCAATATTCTTCAGAACTAATAAAAACTCAGAACCTCAGAAGTTTACAGCACTGAAGGAGGCCATTCAACCCATCATGTCTGTGCCGGCTCTTTGTCAGAGCAATCCCAAACTAATCCCACTGCCCCGCTCTCTCCCCATAGCCCTGTATCAATCCCAAACTAATCCCACTGCCCTGCTCTCGCCCCATAGCCCTGTATCATCCACGGCACTATTTTGAAGAGGAAGAGGGGAGTTCTCTCTGGTGTCTTGGCCAATATTTATCCTTCAACCAACATCATTAAAAAAGATGGATTTGGTCATTATTACATTGCTGTTTGTGGGAGCTTGCTGTGTGCGAATTGGCTGCTGTGTTTCCTACATTACAACAGTGACTACACTTCAAAAAGTACTTCATTGGTTGTAAAGCGCTTTGGGACGTCCTGAGGTCACGAAAGGCGCTGTAGAAATGCAAGTTTGTTCTTTCTTTTAAAAGAATAATATAAATCTAGAGCCACACTTATGTTCGAAGCCCTCTCCTCCCCCAGCTTGAAGTCCGACACTGGTCTGAGGTCCAATGCAGCAGAAGCCAGCAGTTAGTTAGTCAGCTGTGGTTTGTAGCTTATGCCGTGTGTGGCTTGCAACTGCTTGACATCAGAGGTCACGGTGGCAGAGGAAGTTTTTTACCGGGACACAGCTGTGTCTCTCCATTGAGGAGGAGGTGAGAGGTGAAACTTCTCTCCGAGTTAGTTCTTCCTGTGTGACAGGAATCCCCAGACAGCCCTTGCCAAACAAACAGTAACTGTACCTGTTTTCCAAGGAGGAAGAGAAAAAGAATCATTAGTTAGGAACATAAAGGAAGCTCCTCGGGCAAGCATTTCCTGTGGGAGACAGGAAGTTCCTTTTGCAAGGTCCCTTTCCTATTGATCATAGAATGGTTACAGCACGAGAGAAGCCATTCGGCCAGTCGAGCCCAGTGCTTACTCTCAGCTGTCGCACTCCCCCGCCCTTTCCCCGCAGCCCTCCAATTTATTTTCCTTCAGATACTTATCCAATTCCCATTTGAAAGATAAGATCGAGTCTGCCTCCACCATCCTCTCAGGCAGTGCATTTCAGATCCTAACCACTCGCTGCGTAAAAAAGTTTTTTCTTACGTCGCCTTTGGTTCTATTGTCTTAAATCTGTGTCCTCTGGTTCTCGACCCTTCCGCCAATGGGAACAGTTTCTTTCTATCTACTCTGTCCAGACCCCTCATGATTTTGAACACCTATCAAATCTGCTCTTAATGTTCTGTGCTCCAAGGAGAACAACCCCAGCTTCTCCAGTCTATCCACATAACTGAAATCCCTCATCCCTGGAATCATTCTCGTAAATCTTTTCTGCACTTGCTCCAAGGCCTTCACATCCTTCCTAAAGTGCGGTGCTCAGAATTGGACACAATACTTTAGTTGAGGCCGAACCAGTGTTTTATACAGGTTCATCATAATTTCCACGCTTTTGTACTCTATCCCTCTATTTATGAAGCCCAGGATCCCGTATGCTTTTTTAACTGCTTTCTCAACCTGCCCTGCCACCTTCAACAATTTGTGCACAGATACCCCCAGGTCTCTCTGTTCGTGTACCCACTTTAGAATTGTACCATTTAGTTTTTATGTCCTCTCCCCATTCTTTCTACCAAAATCCGGCCAATTACCGCCCCATCAGTCTCCTCTCAATCATCAGCAAAGTGATGGAAGGTGTCATCGACAGTGCGATCAAGCAGCACTTACTCACCAAAAACCTGCTCACTGATGCCCAGTTTGGGTTCCGCCAAGACCACTCAGCTCCAGACCCCATTACAGCCTTGATCCAAACATGGACAAAGGAGCTGAATTCCAGAGGTGAATGAAGTGTGACTGCCCTTGACATCAAGGCAGCATTTGACCGAGTGTGGCATCAAGGAGCCCTAGTAAAACTGAAGTCAATGGGAATCAGGGGGAAAACTCTCCACTGGCTGGAATCATACCTAGCACAAAGGAAGATGATTGTGGTGATTGGAGGTCAATCATCACAGCCCCAGGATATCACTGCAGGAGCTCCTCAGGGCAGTGTCCTAGGCCCAACCATCTTCAGCTGCTTCATCAATGACCTTCCCTCCAACATAAGGTCAGAAATGGGGATGTTCGCTGATGACTGCACAGTGTTCAGCGCCATTCACAACTCCTCAGATAATGAAGCAGTCCATGCCCGCATGCAGCAAGACCTGGACGACATTCAGGCTTGGGCTGATAAGTGGCAAGTAACATTCGCGCCACACAAGTGCCAGGCAATGACTATCTCCAACAAGCGAGCGTCTAACCACTGCCCCTTGACATTCAACGGCATTACCATCGCCGAATCCCCCGCCATCAATATCCTGGGGGTCACCATTGACCAGAAACTTAACTGCACCAGCCACATAAATACTGTGGCTGCTAGAGCAGGTCAGAGGCTGGGTATTCTGCGGCGAGTGTCTCACCTCCTGACTCCCCAAAGCCTTTCCACCATCTACAAGGCACAAGTAAGGAGTGTGATGGAATACTCTCCACTTGCCTGGGTGAGTGCAGCTCCAACAACACTCAAGAAGCTCGACACCATCCAGGACACAGCAGTCCACCTGATTGGCACCCCATCCACCACCTTAAACATTCACTCCCTCCACCACCAGGCGTACCGTGGCTGCAGTGTGTACCATCTACAAGATGCACTGCAGCAACTCGCCAAGGCTTCTTCAGCGGCACCTCCCAAACCCACGACCTCTACCACCTAGAAGGACACGGGCAGCAGGCGCATGGGAACACCACCACCTGCAAGTTCCCCTCCAAGTCACACACCATCCTGACTTGGAAGTATATCACCGATCCTTCATCGTCACTGGGTCAAAATCCTGGAACTCCCTCCCTAACAGCACTGTGGGAGTACCATCACCACACGGACTGCAGCGGTTCAAGGTGGCTCAACACCACCTTCTCAAGGGGCAACTAGGGATAGGTAATAAATGCCGGCCTTGCCAGCGACGCCCACATCCCATGACCGAATTTTTAAAAAGCATCACTTCACACTTTTCTGCATTAAATTTCATCTGCCACGTGTCCGCCCATTTCACCAGCCTGTCTATATCTTCCTGAAGTCTATCACTCTCCTCCTCACTGTTCACTATACTTCCAAGTTTTGAAATTGTGCCCTGTACACCCACGTCCAAGTCATTAATATATATCAAGAAAAGCAGTGGTCCTAGAACCGACCCCTGGGGAACACCACTGTATACCTTCCTCCAGTCCGAAAAACAACCGTTCACCACTACTCTCTGTTTCCTGTCACTGAGCCTATTTCGTATCCATGCTGCCACTGTCCCTTTTATTCCATGGGCTTCAACTTTGCTGGCAAACCTATTATGTGGCACTTTGTCGAACGCCTTTTGGAAGTCCATGTACATCACGTCAACTGCATTGATCTCATCAACCCTCTCTGTTACCTCATCAAAAAACTCAATCAAGTTGGTTAAACACGATTTGCCTTTAACAAATCCGTGCTGGCTTTCCTTAATTAATCCACACCTATCCAAGTGACTGTTAATTTTGTCCCCGATTACTGTTTCTAAAAGCTTCCCCACTACTGAGGTTAAACTGACTGGCCTGTAGTTGCTGGGTTTATCTTTACACCCTATTTTGAACAATGGTGTAACATTTGCAATTCTCCAGTCCTCTGGTACCACCCCCGTATCTATGGAGGATTGGAATATTATGGCCAGTACCTCCGCGATTTCCGCCCTCAATTCCCTCAGCATCCTAGGATGCATCCCATCCGCTCCTGGGGATTTTTCTACTTTAAGTACAGCCAGCCTTTCTGATACCTCCTCTTTATCAAATTTTATCCCATCAAGTATATCCACTATCTCCTCTTTCACTATGACTTTGGCAGTGCCTTCTTCCTGGGTGAAGACAGATGCAAAGTACTTATTTAATACAAAAGCAAAATACTGCAGATGCTGGAAATCTGAAATAAAAACAGAAAATGCTGGAAATACTCAGCAGGTCAGGCAGCGTCTGTGGAGAGAGAAACAGAGTTAACGTTTCAGGTCGATGACCCTTCGTCAGAACTCGTTGTCATTGACCTGAAACGTTAACTCTGTTTCTCTCTCCACAGATGCTGCCTGACCTGCTGAGTATTTCCAGCATTTTCTGTTTTTATTACTTATTTAATACCTCAGCCATGCCCTCTGCCTCCATGCGTAGGTCTCCTTTTTGGTCCCTAATCGGCCTCACCCTTCCTCTTACGACCCATTCACTATTTATATGCCTATAGCAGACTTTTGGATTACCTTTTATGTTGGCTGCCAGTCTATTCTTGTACTCTCTCTTTGCCCCATTTATTTTATTTTTCACTTCTACCCTGACCTTTCTATATATAGCCTGATTCTCAGATGTATTTGCAACCTGACATCTGTCATACGCGCTCTTTTTCTGCTTCTTCATATTCTCTATCTGTTTCATCATCCAGAGAGCCCTGACTTTAGTTGCCCTGCCTTTCCCTCTAGTGGGAATGTACCTCAATTGTACCTGAATTATTAAGGTCAGCCCATTGGTCCACTACTGTTTTGCCCGCCAATCTTTGATTCCAGTTTACCCGGGACAGATCCATTCTCATCCCACTAAAATTGGCCTTCCCCCAGTTAAGTATTTTTACTCTAGATTGCTCCCTGTCCTTTTCCATAGCTAATCTAAACCTTATGATACTATGATCACTGTTCCCTAAATGTTCATCTACTGACTGACACTTGCTCCACTTGACCCACCTCATTCCCCAGAACTAGATCCAGCAATGCCTCCTCCCTCGTCGGGCCGGAAACATACTGATCAAGAAAGCTCTCCTGAACACACTTCAGAAATTCTTCCTCTTCTCTGCCCTTTACACTATTACGATCCCAGTTTATATTAGGATAGTTGACATCCCCCATTATTACTACTCTATAGTTCTTGCACCTCTCTGTAATTTCTCTGCAAATTTGCTCCTCTATATCTTTCCCACTATTTGGTGGCCTATAGAATATACCTGGTAGTGTAATGGCACCTTTATTATTTCTTAACTCTAGCCACATAGATTCTGTCTTTGACCCCCTCGAGGACATCCTCCCTCTCCAGCACTGTAACATTCTCCTTAACCAATACTGCCACACCACCTCCCATCTTTCCTTCCCTATCTTTCCTGAACACCTTGTATCCAGGAATATTTAAAACCCAATCCTGCCCTTTTTTGAGCCAGGTCTCAGTTATTGCCACAACATCATATTCCCATGTGGCTATCTGCGCCTGCAGCTCACCAACCTTATTAACTATGCTTTGTGCGTTCACATACATACACTGTAAACCTATCTTAGACCATCCTGTGTTCTCTCTTAGTCTGATCCCACCCAATACCTTACAATTTCTTACTTTAGTGCTCTCTGCCTCTCCCAATCCTTTGAGCACTTTATTTCCACTTTCTAATGTTACATCCTGGTGCCCATCCCCCTGCCAAATTAGTTTAAATCCTCCCCAACAGCACTAGCAAACCTCCCCACAAGGACATTGGTTCCGGCCCATTCTTATTTTATTTACTTTGCAGGATTTCCAGGTACCGGAGCACAATGGAGGAATTGCAATAATCTCACAGCTTGGCTGCTTATTGCAACAGAAGGAAGTTACCATGACTGATATCCCTTGAAAGCTGCTTCATGGCGAGAGAGAGAGAGAGAGAGAGAGGCACAGAAAGAGAGAGAGAGAGGCATAGAAAGAGAGGGAGGGAGGGAGGGAGAGAGAGAGAGAGAGAGAGAGAGGCACAGAAAGAGAGGGAGGGAGAGAGAGAGGCAAAGAAAGAGAGGGAGAGAAAGAGAGGCAAAGAAAGAGAGAGGGAGAGAGAGAGGCACAGAAAGAGAGAGGGGGAAGGTGAGCGCAAGGACACAGAAGAAGGGAGGGAGGGAGAGAGGGGGCAGAGTGAGATAGAGAGAGAGCGCGAACATATACAGAGACAGAGATAGGCAGATGGAGAGAGAGGAGAGAGAGACAAGGAAGCAGAGAAAGACAGACACACAGAGAGAGATATACAGACAGAGAGAGGGGTACACAGAGAGAGGAAACGAGAGAGGAGAAAGAAAGAGACACAGATAAAGACTCACCGAGAGTGAGGCACATGGGGAGTGACACACAGACGGAGGGAGGAAGAGAGAGGGGAACGATAGAAAGAAAAAGGTAGATAAAGTTATAAATAAATAAAACAAATAACTAGGTACAGAAATAAAAAGGTAGGCATAGAGATAGAACGATAGTCACAATGTACTGAAAACACAATTGGACGACACACGCTCACCCATAAATAATCTGCTTTAATTCAAACGTAGTATGTTGCATTCCACTGGAGTCCACAGATCCACGAGGGGGTCCATGAGATCATCAAATGTTTGATCATTTGGGACCAGGAACACTGCCCGCCCCCAACAGAGTGTCCCTAGAACATACTTGACGTAACCAGCAGGTGCTTCCTGTTGCCTTGAAGCGATACACCTGTCCTGCAATGAGGACAGACTCCCTTTAAGAGACTCCAGCACAAAAATCTAGGCTAACACTCCCAGTGCAGTACTGAGGGAGTGCCGCACTGTCGGAGGGGCAGTACTGAGGGAGCGCCGCACTGTCGGAGGGGCAGTACTGAGGGAGCGCCGCACTGTCGGAGGGGCAGTACTGAGGGAGCGCTGCACTGTCGGAGGGGCAGTACTGAGGGAGTGCCGCACTGTCGGAGGGGCAGTACTGAGGGAGCGCCGCACTGTCGGAGGGGCAGTACTGAGGGAGCGCTGCACTGTCGGAGGGGCAGTACTGAGGGAGCGCTGCACTGTCAGAGTGGCAGTACTGAGGGAGTGCTGCACTGTCGGAGGGACAATACTGAGGGAGCGTTGCACTGTCGGAGGGGCAGTACTGAGGGAGCACCGCACTGTCAGAGTGGCAGTACTGAGGGAGTGCTGCACTGTCGGAGGGACAGTACTGAGGGAGCGCTGCACTGCCGGAGGGGCAGTACTGATGGAGCGCTGCACTGCCGGAGGGGCAGTACTGAGTGAGCGCTGCACTGTCGGAGGGGCAGTACTGAGGGAGCACCGCACTGTCGGAGGGGCAGTACTGAGGGAGCACCGCACTGTCAGAGTGGCAGTACTGAGGGAGTGCTGCACTGTCGGAGGGACAGTACTGAGGGAGCGCTGCACTGCCGGAGGGGCAGTACTGATGGAGCGCTGCACTGCCGGAGGGGCAGTACTGAGTGAGCGCTGCACTGTCGGAGGGGCAGTACTGAGTGAGCGCTGCACTGTCGGAGGGGCAGTACTGAGGGAGCGCTGCACTGTCGGAGGGGCAGTACTGAGGGAGCGCTGCACTGTCGGAGGGGCAGTACTGAGGGAGCGCTGCACTGTCGGAGGGGCAGTACTGAGGGAGCGCTGCACTGTTTTTTTTTTAAAATTCATTCATGGGATGTTGGCGTCGCTGGCAAGGCCAGCATTTATTGCCCATCCCTAGTTGCCCTTGAGAAGGTGGTGGTGAGCCGCCTTTTTGAACCACTGCAGTCCGTGTGGTGAAGGTGCTCCCACAGTGCTGTTAGGGAAGAAGTTCCAGGATTTTGACCCAGCGACGATGAAGGATTGGCGATATATTTCCAAGTCAGGATGGTGTGTGACTTGGAGGTGATGGTGTTGCCATGCGCCTGCTGCCCTTGTCCTTCTAGGTGGAAGAGGTCGTGGGTTTGGGAGGTGCTGCCGAAGGAGCCTTGGCGAGTTGCTGCAGTGCATCTTGTAGATGGTACACACGGCAGCCACGGTACACTGGTGGTGGAGGGAGTGAATGTTTAAAGGTGCCAATCAAGTGGACCGCTTTGTCCTGGATGGTGTCGAGCTTCTCGAGTATTGTTGGAGCTGCACTCATCCAGGCAGGTGGAGAGTGTTCCATCACACTCCTGACTTGTGCCTTGTAGATGGTGGAAATGCTTTGGGGAGTCAGGAGGTGCCATCTTTCGGATGAGACGTTAAGCCGAGGCCCCGTCTGCTCTCTCAGTGGGACATAAAAGATCCAATGACACCATTTCAAAGAAGAGCAAGGGAGTTCTCCCGGGTGTCCTGGCCAATATTTATCCGTCAATCAACCTCACTAAATAAAACAGATGATTTGGTCATTATCACATTGCTGTTTGTGGGAGCTTGCTGTGCGCAAATTGGCTGCCGCGTTTCCTACATTACAGCAGTGACCACACTTCAAAAGTACTTAATTGGCTGTAAAGTGCTTTGGGACGTCCTGAGGTGGTGAAAGGCGCTATAGAAATGCAAGTCTTTCTTTCTTTCTTTAACTGGCACTTTCTTTGGGAATTGAGGTCCTGGGAATCACGCCCCCCCCCCCCCCCCTCCCCAACCCCCACCCGAGGAGTGTCCATCCTTGGATTGCACTCCACCTCACATAGAAATGCCTCAAAGCCATGACTGTATTAGAAGTGGTTATAAATAGCAACAGTGGATTGCATTAGCGGTTCCTTATATCTTATCTACACACTCTGCCTCTGCCAAATTGGCGCGAGAGATTGGGACTTCCTGTTTATCGGTTTTTTTACAATACCGAGCCACTCCTGCCGCGACATCTGCCTTAATGCACTGCACTGTTTGAACAGCTTTACTAGAAATATAAAGTACAGGAAATGTGAATCTGGCTTAGAAACGAACCTTTCTGACAATCCATCTAATCTGTTCGAGGCTGGCTCGATCAGTTCAAGGCGAGGCGCACCAAATATTCAGATGTTTGATGTCAATAATGGTGCAGAACAGGCCACTGGATAGAATTACAGAGAATCTACAGCACAGAAACCGGCCATGCAGACCCACTGGTCTATGCCGGTGCTTATACCCCACATGAGCCTCTTCCCACTCTGCCCCCCCATCTCTCTCTATTCTCTTCCCCCTCCTGTGTGCATCAAGCCAACTCTTAAAGGCTTCTACGCGCTCTACTTCAACCACTTTGCGGGACAGCTAGTTTCACATTCTCACCGCTCTCCCTGTCGGGTTTAGATGCCAGCTGTGGCTCAGTGGGCAGCACTCTTGCCTCTGGGCCAGAACGTTGTGGATTCAAGTCCCACTCCAGAGACGTGAGCACAGAAATCTAGGCTGACACTCCCAGTGCAGTACTGAGGGAGCGCCGCACTGTCGGAGGGGCAGTACTGAGGGAGCACCGCACTGTCGGAGGGGCGGTACTGAGGGAGCGCTGCACTGTCGGAGGGGCAGTACTGAGGGAGCACGGCACTGTCGGAGGGGCGGTACTGAGAGACCGCCGCACTGTCGGAGGGGCGGTACTGAGGGAGCGCCGCACTGTCGGAGGGGTGGTACTGAGAGACCGCCGCACTGTCGGAGGGGCGGTACTGAGGGAGCGCCGCACTGTCGGAGGGGCGGTACTGAGGGAGCGCCGCACTGTCGGAGGGGCGGTACTGAGGGAGCGCCGCACTGTCGGAGGGGCGGTACTGAGGGAGCGCCACACTGTCGGAGGGTCAGTACTGAGGGAGCGCTGCACTGTCGGAGGTGCCGTCTTTTGGGTAGGACATTAAACCGAGGCCCCGTCTGCTCTCTCAGGTGGTGGTAAAAGATCCCATGGCACTATTTTGAAGAAGAGCAGGGGAGTTCTCCCCGGTGTCCTGGCCAATATTTATCCCTCAACCAACACCACAGATTATCTGGTCAATTATCACATTGCTGTTTGTGGGATCTTGCTGTGCGTAAATTGGCTGCCGCATTTCCTACATTACAACAGTGACTACACTTCAAAAAAGTACTTAATTCGCTGTAAAGCGCTTTGGGACGTCCTGAGGTCCAAGTCTTTCTTTATTTTCTATTTATCCAATTCCCTTTTGAAAGTTATTATTGAATCTGCTTCCACCGCCCTTTCAGGCAGCGCGTTCCAGATCACAACAACTCGCTGCGTAAAAAAAATTCTCATCTCCCCCTCTGGTTCTTTTGCCAATTATCTTAAAGCTGTGTCCTCTGGTTATCAACACCCCTACCAGTGGAAACAGTTTCTTCCGATCTACTCTATCAAAATCCCTCATAATTTTGAACACCTTTATTAGGTCTCCCCTTAACCTTCTCCTCTCAGAGAACAACCCAAGCTTCTCCAGTCTCTCAACATTAATTGATGTTGCTCATCCCTGGTATCATTCCAGTAAATCTCTTCTGCACCCTCTCCAAGGCCTTGACATCCTTCCTAAAGCACGGTGCCCAGAATTGGATAACATCCAGGCTTGGGCTGATAAGTAGCAGATAACATTTGCGTCACAGGCAATGACTATCGCCAACACAAGAGAGAGTCTAACTACCTCCTCTTGACATTCAACGGCATTATCATCGTTGAATTCACCCACCATCAACATCCTGGGGGTCACCATTGACCAGAAACTTAACTGGACCAGCCACATAAATACTGTGGCTGCTAGAGCAGGTCAGAGGCTGGGTATTCTGCAGCGAGTGTCTCACCTCCTGACTCCCCAAAGCCTTTCTACCATCTATAAGGCACAAGTCAGGAGTGTGCTGGAATACTCGCCACTTTCCTGGATCTGTACAGCTCCAACAACATTCAAGAAGCTCGACACCATCCAGAACAAAGCAGCCCGCTTGATTGGCACCCCATCCACCACCTTAAACATTCACTCCCTCCACCACCGGTGTACCGTGGCTGTAGTGTGTACCATTAACAAGTGCACTGCAGCAACTCGCCAAGGCTTCTTCGGCAGCACCTCCCAAACCTGCAACCTCTTCCACCTAGAAGGACAAGGGCAACAGGCGCATGGGAACACCACCACCTCCAAGTTCCCCTCCAAATCACACACCATCCTGACTTGGAAATATATCGGCCGTTCCTTCATCGTCGCTGGGTCAAAATCCTGGAAC
This sequence comes from Squalus acanthias, assembly GCA_030390025.1. Lineage (NCBI taxonomy): Eukaryota > Metazoa > Chordata > Chondrichthyes > Squaliformes > Squalidae > Squalus > Squalus acanthias. Next base: position 4,709,665 of record CM059434.1, on the reverse strand, counting down.
TCCCTCCCTAACAGCACTGTGGGAGCACCTTCACCACACGGACTGCAGCGGTTCAAAGCGGCGGCTCACCACCACCTTCTCAAGGACAATTAGGGATGGGCGATGAATGCCAGCCTTGTCATGAATGAACAAATAAAACGTTGGTCACAATATTCCAGCTGAGGCCTAACCAGTGATTTATGAAGGTTTAGCACATCACAGTTTTAGTGACGCTGGCTGAGGGATAATTGCCCCAAAGCTTGGCTTGTAATGCCCAGCGCTCAGTCACACGAACACCACCAGGGTTTGCGACTCCTCCGTTGTGGTTTCTGCCACATTCTGATAGGCACTCCACGATCCTTGCAAGCACTGGACCTTTTTAAACAACAACAACAACTTGCATTTATACAGCACCTTTAATGTAGTAAAATGTCCCAAGACGCTTCACAGGAGCGATTATCAAACAAATTTGACACCGAGCCACACAAGGAGATATTAGGGCAGGTGACCAAAAGATTGGTCAAAGACGTAGGTTTTAAGGAGCGTCTTAAAGGAGGAGAGGTAGAGAGGCGGAGAGGTTTATGGAGGGAATTCCAGAGCTTAGGGCCCAGGCAGCTGAAGGCACGGCCGCCAATGGTGGAGCGATTAAAATCAGGGATGCACAGGCAGCTTGAACTGGAGGAGCGCAGAGATCTTGGAGGGTTGTAGAGCTGGAGGAGATTAGAGATAGGGAGTGATTAAACAATGCAGAGTGTCCCCTCGCTCCCATTCCTTTCATAGCCCAAAACTTATGAAGGTCACAACAGGCAAGGGAGACCATTCGGGCTAGAGAGTTCATCACCCACTATCTATCTTCTGAATGATTCCATAGTTTTTGCCTGCAACTCATACTTCGATACCATTCCAGTTATTGATCACTCTTTATTAGATGTGCTTCCCGATATCAGTCCTGAACATGACATTAACAGTCTTTACTCAATCGCCTTGTCCTACAGTCATAATTTAATCATACAATGATACAGCACATTCGGCCCATCGTGCCTGTGCCGGCTCTTTGAAAGAGCTCTCCAATTAGTCCCACTCCCCCTTGCTCTTGCCCCATAGCCCTGTGAATTTTTCTTTTCAAGTATTTATCCAATTCCCTTTTGAAAGTTACTATTGAATCCCTTTCAGGCAGCGCATTCCCGATCACAACAACACGCTGTGTAAAAAAAAAAGTTCTGCGGCTGACGAACATTCAGTGAAAGCCCAATAACGTTCGCAATGCTGAATGGCTCCTCGTCATAAGTCAGAGAAGTGGGGAAAATGGATGTAGGTGTCAGCCGTGGCTCAGTGGGTAGCACTCTCGCCTCGGAGTCAGAAGGTCGTGGGTTCAAGTCCCACTCCAGAGACTTGAGCACAAAAATCTAGGCTGACGCTCCCAGTGCAGTGCTGAGGCAGTGCTGCACTGTCAGAGGTGCCGTCTTTCGGATGAGATGTTAAACCGAGGCCCCCCCATCTGCACTCGGGTGGACGTAAAAGATCCCACGGCCACTATTTCGAAGAAGAGCAGGGGGAGTTCTCCCCGGTGTCCTGGCCGATATTTATCCCTCAACTAACATCACAAAAATAGACTATCTGGTCATTTATCGCATTGCTGTTTGTGGGGCTTGCTGTGCACCAATATTGATTATCTCTGTAACCTCCTCCGGCCCTACAACCCTCCGAGATCTCTGCATCCCTCCAATTCTGGCCTCTTGTCCATCCACACTCCCTTCACCCCACCATTGGTGGCCGTGCCTTCAGCTGCCTGGGCCTGAAGCTCTGGAATTCCTTCCCTAAACCTCTCCGCCTCGATACCTCTCCCTGTAAGACGCTGCTTCACACCTACCTCTTTGACCAAGCTTTTGGTCGTCTGTCCTAATAATTGTGGGGCTCGGTGTCAGATTTTGTTTGATAATCGTTCCCGTGAAGCACCTTGGGACGTTTTACTACGTTAAAGGTGCCATATAAATACAAGTTGTTGTTGTTGTTAAAGGGGCAGGCTATCTTGAACATAGCTCCCACCCCGAGCAGCAGAATACTTCATTGCGCTTTACATCAATAACAGCCCCCGCCCCCCCTCGTCCTTATAAAACAACGTGCTGTCCGACTGAATATGTGCAATGCTACAAGCCTTCAGCTCATACTCATTAATTATTTTTGACTATATGCCGAATATTTCTACATCCGCTGCTGATGCAGACTTCACACAGAGCAGTTCACGGCCGGACTGCCACTAAAGCCGAATATCACCTGGAACACACCAATTCCCGGGACACTCGAATCCACGCAGGAATATTTGAAAATAATAATTTTGGGACGTGAGTAATGGGAGACGTGAGGTGTGGTGAGTGTCGAGTGCTCAGGAGGAACAGGTGACTTTGGACCTCTGGTTCCCAAAGCTCTCCACCACTGGGGGTTTTCCTCGCCTCATGTCTGGGTCTGTTGTAGACTCACTGATAGAGATTGATCGCTGTGATTGGTCAACAACAGCTTGTATTTATATAGCGCCTTTAACGTAGTAAAACGTCCCAAGGCGCTGCACAGGAGTATTTTAAGACAAAAAAATTGACACCAATCCACAAAAGGATAAATTAGGGCAGGTGACCAAAAGCTTGATCAAAGAAGTAGATTTTAAGGAGCGTCTTAAAAGGAGGAAAGAGAGGCGGAGAGGTTTAGGCAGGGAATTCCAGAGCTTAGGGCCCAGGCAACAGAAGGCACGGCCACCAATAGTTGAGCGATTATAATCAGAGATGCTCAAGAGGGCAGAATTAGAGGAGCGCAGATATCTCGGGGGGTTGTGGGGCTGGAGGAGATTACAGAGATAGGACAACTCCATTATCGTGGGACTACCAGGATGGCAGAAGGCGAACGAGATGGACCCTGGTCGTTTTTACTTACAGCAATTCCTCTGTACGCTCCTCTGTATATTTACATCGTTTATTAACAAATTTATATTACAAGTTAGTAATGCTTCCCCTTTGCGAGGGACAAGCAATGGGAGGAGCTGTCAAGACATTGGTTGATATAAAAATGACCACAGATGAACATTTCCTCAGCTTAGTGTGTAATTTCCCCAGGAATGGAAAAATAGGACATGCACATCTTAGTCATGATGACTAACTCATGATCTATGGTCTCCACCCAGCTCCTGGTAGACTCTCTCGCTGTTGGTAAGCTATAGCTTCCTCATATCTACAGAGGCACACCTCTTCCATTAAAGTGTACATTTGGAAAAGCGACACTGAATTATCCATTTCCCACACGTTTTAAGCTTAACGTCATGACATCCTCCAATATCTCAGGGAGCAGCTGAGCCCCACAGACTCGGTTCAATCCCCACTCCACGCGGAGGTAGCTAATCGCAGACCGGATTATTTAAAAAGGGTGCTACAATTGTCCTAGAATCATGCAATCTTACAGCACAGAAGGAGGCCTGTCTTTATTACACACAATAGGATCGTGAAAGAAAGAAAGAACTTGCATTTCCACAGCGCCTTTCACCACCTCAGGACGTCCCAATGCGCTTTACAGCCAATGAAGTACTTTTTGAAGTGTGGTCACTGTTGTAATGTAGGAAACGTGGCAGCCAATTTGCGCACAGCAAGGTCCCACAAACAGCAATGTGATGAATGGCCAGGTCATCTGTTTTAGTGATGTTGGTTGAGGGAAATATATTGGCCAGGACCCCGGGGATAACTCCCCTACTCTTCTTCAAAACAGTGGCCATGGGATCTTTTACATCCAGCTCAGAAGACAGACGGGGCCTCAGTTTAACGTCTCATCTGAAAGACGGAACCTCCAACAGTGCAGCACTCCCTCAGTACTGCCCCTCTGACAGTGCAGCACTCCCTCAGTACTGCCCCTCTGACAGTGCAGCACTCCCTCAGTACTGCCCCTCTGACAGTGCAGCACTCCCTCAGTACTGCCCCTCTGACAGTGCAGCACTCCCTCAGTACTGCCCCTCCGCCAGTGCAGCACTCCCTCAGTACTGCCCCTCCGCCAGTGCAGCACTCCCTCAGTACTGCCCCTCCGCCAGTGCAGCACTCCCTCAGTACTGCCCCTCCGCCAGTGCAGCACTCCCTCAGTACTGCCCCTCCGCCAGTGCAGCACTCCTTCAGTACTGCCCCTCTGACAATGCAGCGCTCCCTCAGTACTGCCCCTCCGACAGTGCAGTGCTCCCTCAGTACCGCCCCTCCGACAGTGCAGCACTCCCTCAGTACTGCCCCTCCGACAGTGCAGCACTCCCTCAGTACTGCCCCTCCGCCAGTGCAGCACACCCTCAGTACTGCCCCTCCGACAATGCAGCGCTCCCTCAGTACTGCCCCTCCGACAATGCAGCGCTCCCTCAGTACTGACCCTCCGACAGTGCAGCACTCCCTCAGTACTGCCCCTCCGACAGTGCAGCGCTCCCTCAGTACTGCCCCTCCGACAGTGCAGCACTCCCTCAGTACTGGCCCTCCGACAGTGCAGCGCTCCCTCAGTACTGCCCCTCCGACAGTGCAGTGCTCCCTCAGTACTGCCCCTCCGACAGTGCAGCGCTTCCTCAGCACTACACTGGGAGTGTCAGTCTGGATTTTATGCTCAAGTCTCTGGAGTGGGATTTGAACTCATGACCTTCCGACTCAGAGGCGAGGGTGCTGCCCACTGAGCCACGGCTGAGACCTATGTAATAAAACAAATAAGCAAAATGTGCGTCTATTTTCGGAAGCGGACTTTCGGCGCTTGGCCTACACTTATTGTTTTACCAAACAGGCCACTGGCAGGTCCAAACCTGGATGGGTGAAAATCCTACTCTGCACAGCAGCGACAAGCGTGTTCTCGGCTAAAATTATGTCACACTGGCAAAACTCGGCCTGTAAACCAAGGTCAAACACGAATGTCGACGAAGACTGGGATTTAAATCTGTAATGGAGACCCATCTCCCTCAAAAACAAAAGTATCTGCGATTAAGAATCACAGAATGATACAGCACAGAAGGAGGCCATTCGGCCCATCCTGCCTGTGCCGGCTCTTTGAAAGAGCTCTCCAATTAGTCCCACTCCCCCCCCGGCTATTTCCCCACAGCCCTGTCATTTCTTTTCCTTTTCAAGTATTTATCCAATTTCCCCTTTTGAAAGTTATTATTGAATCTGCTTCCACCGCCCTTTCAGGCAGCACGTTCCAGATCACAACAACTCGCTGAGTAAAAAAAAAACTCTCTCCTCTGGTTCTTTTGCCAATTATCTTAAATCTAAGTCCTCTGGTTACCGACCCTCTGCCAGTGGAAATAGTTTCTCCTTATTTATTCTTTCAAAATCCTTCATCATTTTGAACGCCTCTATTAAATCTCCTCTTAACCTTCTCTGCTCGAAGGAGAACCACCTCAGCTTCTCCAGTCTCTCCGCGTAACTGAAGTCCCTCATCCCTGGTACCATTCTAGTAAATCTCCTCTGCACCCTCTCCAAGGCCTTGACATCCTTCCTGAAGTGTGGTGCCCAGAATTGGCCACAATACTCCAGCTGAGGCCTAACCAGTGATTCATAAATGTTTAGCATAACTTCAGCTGCAGTTACACAACGGCAGCATCGGTGAGAAACAAACTCTCGGCGCAGCCTCAAGATTGCATTTCTGGGCCAATGCCAAGTGGCTTTGGGTACCCGTCAATGTTCCCTCCGAGTTTTTCCCCCGCGCGGGCCCTGTCGACCGTGGCTCAGTGGGCAGCACTCGGAGTCAGAAAGTTGTGGGTTCAAGTCCGACTCCAGAGACTTGAGCACGTAAATCTAGGCGGACACTCCAGTGCAGTACTGAGGGAGCGGCGCACTGTCGGAGGGGCAGTACTGAGGGAGCGCCGCACTGTCGGAGGGGCAGTACTGAGGGAGCGCCGCACTGTCGGAGGGGCAGTACTGAGGGGGCGCCGCACTGTCGGAGGGGCAGTACTGAGGGGGCGCCGCACTGTCGGAGGGGCAGTACTGAGGGAGCACCGCACTGTCGGAGGGGCAGTACTGAGGGAGCGCCGCACTGTCGGAGGGGCAGGACTGAGGGAGCGCCGCACTGTCGGAGGGGCAGGACTGAGGGAGCGCCGTACTGTCGGAGGGGCAGTACTGAGGGGGCGCCGCACTGTCGGAGGTGCAGTCTTTCGGATGAGACGTTAAACCGAGGCCCGGTCTGCTCTCTCAGGTGGACGTAAAAGATCCCATGGCACTATTGCGAAGAAGAGCAAGGGAATTATTCTCGTGTCCTGGCCAATATTTATCTCTCAAATCTACATAACAAAATCAGATTATCTGGTCATGCGCAAATTGTCTGCTGCGTTTCCCACATTACAACACTTCAAAAGGCTGTGAAGCACTTCGGGACGTCCTGAGGTGGTGAAAGGCGCTATAGAAATGCAAGTTCTTTCTTTTCGAGACAGGGGCTGAAATCTCGAGGTTGCCCCGCAGACAGGAATCTGCTGGGTTTTGACTTCCTGCACCCGGTGAATGTCGCTGCAGGTAAACAGCTCCGGCTCGGTCTGCAGACTGACTTGGTGCTTTGATCAGTCGCAGCTCGCGAGTTGTGAAAAGTTGCAGCGAGAAAAGCTTCGGCTTGAACCGCGGGAGAACTTTAATCACCGACCCAATGACGTTGAACCGGAAAACATTCCGCAGACGCCTGGCTGCACCCAGCCAGCCCCCAACTCAACTCAACTCAACAAAACTCAACCCAACTCCGCAAAAACAAACCCCTCTTGGGTGTTTTAACAATAAAGTCCTTACAAGAGATTAAAACTTTACATTGCACCCGCTAGAAGCCTTCAACACTCGCCACAAAGCGATTCAAAGTTGAACTTTGCAAAAAAACTTTTTGCGAAGTTTTGACAACTATTTTTTTAAGCAAAAGTTTTCGTTCTCAGGTCGTTTTTTAAAAAAAAACACAATCCACAAGAAATTCAAAAATGTATTTACCTTCTTTGGCTTTTTTCCTTCTGGCTAAAGTTCCGCCGAGTTTGCCCAAGAAGGAATCCTCTTTTCTGGAGGAGGGAGATTTCGGGACGGGGGATTTGGGAGTCGAGGGGGATTTCTGGGGGGAACTGGCCATGTCCTGCTCCGGATCAGAGAGGGGCAAAGGTTTGCAGATTGATGTGTACACACACACCTTGAACTCCCAAAGCTGTGGACGGAAACGGAATTCCCAGCGAGTCCCGAATTCCAGCGTTATGAGGCAGAGAGAGAGACTGACACACCGCCCTGGGGCTGGAACTCGGTCTGGTTCACCACTCCCACCCGGTCTCTGCTCCAGCACCAACCCAGACCCCAGCACTGCAGCCTCCACTTACACTAGTCCCCACACAAACTAATAAATCATCACATTTTCTCCATTTCCACAATCACAGTTTGGTCCATTTACCCCCTCTCTCCCGCCCCAGTTTTCCACAAACGTTATGAGACCAGATTGGTTGTCGGACTGAATTCCAAAACCCCTCCCTACATCATAACAACGGAGCTGTATCTAGTTTTTTTTATTTTTGTTAAAAGTGATAGGCATCAAAATAGGTCATGGGTTTAAATCAAAGTGAGGGGTGTTGTCATTGGTGACAACTGAGAGTTTGGCAAGAAAGTGGTTTTAGGAAATTGCAGCATTGTTACTGAATGATAACTTTCATTGGCCTGGGAGCCAATATTTATCCCTCAATCACCATCATTAAAAACATTTCATCTCGTTGCTGCTTGTGGGATCTTGCTGTGCGCAAATTGGCTGCTGTGTTTCCTACATTACAACAGTGACTGCACTTCAGAAAGTACTTCATTGGCTGTGAAGCGCTTTGGGACGTCCTGAGGTGGTGAAAGATGCTGTATAAATGCAAATCTTTCTTCTTTCTTTATGTAGAAACATATCTCAGCAAACTTGGTCAAGGGAGGAGAGATAGATCTGGAGCGGGATCTCGGGTGGGACTGGGATCTCGGGTGGGGCTGGGATCTGGAGTGGGCTCCAGGGAGGGGCTGGGATCTGGAGTGGGCTCCAGGGAGGGGCTGGGATCTGGAGTGGGCTCCAGGGAGGGACTGGGACCTGGAGCGGGCTCCAGGGAGGGACTGGGATCTGGAGTGGGCTCCAGGGAGGGGCTGGGATCTGGAGTGGGCTCCAGGGAGGGACTGGGATCTGGAGCGGGCTCCAGGGAGGGACTGGGATCTGGAGTGGGCTCCAGGGAGGGACTGGGATCTGGAGCGGGCTCCAGGGAGGGACTGGGATCTGGAGTGGGCTCCAGGGAGGGGCTGGGATCTGGAGTGGGCTCCAGGGAGGGACTGGGATGTGGAGCGGGCTCCAGGGAGGGGCTGGGATCTGGAGCGGGCTCCAGGGAGGGAATGGAAAATCAAGTAGGAGGTAGGAGGTTCAACGAGGAGTGCAGAAGAGCATGCCAGGAGCAGCACCAGGCGTACCTAAAAATGAGGTGCCAACCTGGGGAAGCTGCAACACAGGACTACATGCATACTAAACAGCGGAAGCAGCATGCTATAGACAGAGCTAAGCGATCCCACAATCAACGGATCAGATCAAAGCTCTGCAGTCCTGCCACATTCAGTCGTGAATGGTGGTGGACAATTAAACAACTAACTCAATGATGGCAGAGCCAAGCACGCGAGTGCAAAAGACAAGGCTGAAGCATTTGCAACCATCTTCAGCCAGAAGTGCCGAGTGGATGATCCATATCGGCCTCCTCCTGAGGTCCCCACCATCACAGAAGCCAGTCTTCAGCCAATTCAATTCACTCCACATGATATCAAGAAACGGCTGAGCGCACTGGATACAGCAAAGGCTACGGGCCCCGATAACATCCCGGCTGTCGTGCTGAAGACTTGTGCTCCAGATCTAGCCGCGCCTCTAGCCAAGCTGTTCCGATACAGCTACAACACTGGTATCTATCCGACAAAGTGGAAAATTGCCCAGGTAAGTCCTGTCCACAAAAAGCAGGACAAATTCAATCCGGCCAATTACCACCACATAGCCTACTCTCAATCATCAGCAAAGTGATGGAAGGTGTCATCGACAGTGCTATCAAGTGGCACTTACTCACCAATAACCTGCTCACCGATGCTCAGTTTGGGTTCTGCCAGGACCACTCGGCTCCAGATCTCATTACAGCCTTGGTCCAAACATGGACAAAAAAGCTGAATTCCGGAGGTGAGGTGAGAGTGACTGCCCTTGATATCAAGGCAGCATTTGACCGAGTGTGGTATCAAGGAGCCCTAGTAAAATTGAAGTCAATGGGAATCAGGGGGAAAACTCTCCACTGGCTGGAGTCATACCTAGCACAAAGGAAGATGGTTGTGGTGATTGAAGGTCAATCATCAAAGCCCCAGGACATCGCTGCAGGAGTTCCTCAGGGCAGTGTTCTAGGTCCAACCATCTCCAGCTACTTCATCAATGACCTTCCCTCCATCATAAGGTCAGAAGTGGGGATGTTCGCTGATGATTGCACAATGTTCAGTTCCATTCGCAACTCCCCAGATAATGAAGCAGTCCATGCCCGGACAACATTCAGGCTTGGGCTGAGTGTGGCAAGTAACATTCGTGCCACACAAGTGACCGGCAATGACTATCTCCAACAAGCGAGAGTCTAATTACTTCCTCTTGACATTCAATGGGATTACCTCAAGGGATAATTACTAGTCCTAGCCCCTTTAGGGCTACCCCGGATCAGGCATATTCCCCAGATGTTCACTTTCAACTAAAGTTTGAAGTAGCTGAATCCTAACGACGCTTAATTGGGTCTAAACGTCTAGACTATCTCTCCCTAAAGGAAAGGAACAACCTGAAGATGTTACCGTCCTCCAGATAGCACTTTTAATAAGTTTAGCTAGACTGTAACGTTCCGGATATTATGAGGGTTCGGATAACTCCCCCAGAATTCTGTAACTCCTCACCAAAGAGCGTACAGAGATTGAGTTCGCAAGTTTGATACAGAAGTATTATGTGAGACAATTCTAAAAATATATAGATTTATTAAAGAACTGACATGTAATTTACAGTTGGTGATTCAATCGCAACATTAACAGTTCCAAAAACAGAAATCTTACAATTCTATTATCAGAGATCCTTATTCTCAAATCTTAACTTCGTTACATTTTTACAGTTCTTAGTCTTATTCCAGGATATCCACCAAAATCAAATACAGTACAATACCTTGATCCCCGAGGTACAAAGAGTTGTAGACTTACAGAGCTTGCCTCTGAAGCCGAGAATTGCGTTGCCCCTTTACAGCGAGACTATCATCCCATTTGAAAGTTCAATATTTATATCCTTTTTCAGTGGTATGCCCTTTGAAGTTTTCTGCTGATGTAAGCTAATTATCTCTAGTCATTTTTCTGCTGACCCCTGCTATTCTTACAGTCAGTTCAGCTAGTAGCAATGCAGACTCGTGTCTCTCCTTTAGGTGTTCGAAGCTTATCATAAAAAACTGTGTAACAGCAAGTGCATCTATTTGATGTCATTCTTACCAAGGTCTTCTGTTTGTATCTTTTTACGACGTGTAACTTAAAACACCTCAACCAGGGTGATCTATGCAATTCTTAATTACCTCAGCTGTTTGCAACACAGAATCGTGTCTCCTGTGTTTCATTTGATGTCATTTTTACGAAGGCATATGTTTCTTAATTTTCTGTGTTTCTTTCCGAAGTGTAATTTAGGACACCTTAACAGGGTGTACCATTGTGTTATTTCCAAAGCTTCAGACTACCAGGAACCTCCAACTTCCTATTTCAATAAGGTTATTGATTCAGTGTCAACAACTTATCTCATCTCAATAGCCTGAATGCTGTTAACAATATAGCTTTTCATAGCCAGGTTTCTAGATTTCCAGACCTAGTTTGTCATGTTTTAATAAGGCTAGAATTCTTTCATAGAATGGTGTATTTTTCTGAATATGGCTTATTCCTTCACATACCATCACCGAATCCCCCACCATCAACATCCTTGGGGGGTCACCATTGACCAGAAAGTTAACTGGACCAGCCACATAATTGCTGTGGACACAAGAGCAGGTCAGAGGCTGGGTATTCTACGGTGAGTGTCTCACCTCCTGACACCCCAAAGCCTTCCCACCATCTACAAGGCACAAGTCAGGAGTGTCTCATGCCAAAGACGGCACCTCAGACAGTGCAGCACTCCCTCCGTAATAGCCCTGGGTGTGACAAAGTCCCACATGGGAGACTGGTCAAGAAGGTAAGAGCCCATGGGATCCAGGGCAATTTGGCACATTGGATCCAAAATTGGCTTAGTGGCAGGAGGCAGAGGGTGATGGTCGAAGGTTGTTTTTGTGACTGGAAGCCTGTGTCCAGTGGTGTACCACAGGGATCAGTGCTGGGTCCTTTGCTGTTTGTAGTGTACATTAATGATTTAGATATGAATGTAGGAGGTATGATCAGTAAGTTCGCAAATGACATGAAAATTGACGGAGTGGTAAATAGCGAGGAGGGAAGCCTCAGGCTACAGGACGATATAGACGGTTTGGTTAGATGGGCAGAACAGTGGCAAATGGAATTTAACCCTGAAAAGTGTGAGGTGATGCATTTTGGGAGGACTAACAAGGCAAGGGAATACACAATGAATGGTAGGACCCTAGGAAGGACAGAGGATCAGAGGGACCTTGGTGTGCATGTACAGTACATAGATCCCTGAAGGCAGCAGGACAGGTAGATAAGGTGGTTAAAAAGGCATATGGGATACTTGCCTTCATTAGCTGAGGCATAGAATATAATAGCAGGGAGGTTATGATGGAGCTGTACAAAACGCTAGTTAGGCCACAGCTTGAATACTGTGTGCAGTTCTGGTTGACACACTATAGGAGGGATGTGATTGCATTGGAGAGGGTGCAGAGGAGATTCCCCAGGATGTTATCTGGGCTGGAGCGCTTCAGCTATGAAGAGAGACTGGACAGGCTGGGGTTGTTTTCCTTAGAGCAGAGAAGGCTGAGGGGGGACCTGATTGAGGTGTACAAAATTATGAGGGGCATAGATAGGGTACATAGAAAGGAACTTTACATCTTAGTAGAGGGGTCAATAACCAGGGGGCATAGTTTCAAGGTAAGGGGCAGGAGGTTTAGAGGGGATTTGAGGAAAAACTTTTTCACCCAGAGGGTGGTTGGAATCTGGAACTCACTGCCTGAAAGGGTGGTAGAGGCAGGAACCCTCACAACATTCAAGAAGCATTTAGATGAGCACTTGAAACGCCATAGCATACAAGGCTACGGACCAAGTGCTGGAAAATGGGATTAGAATAGACAGGGCTTGATGGCCGGCGCAGACACGATGGGCCGAAGGGCCTCTTTCTGTGCTGTATAACTCTATGACTCTATGGGGGAAAAATTCAGTTGGTTGCGCCTCCCGTTAGCGCCTTAAGAGGGCGCTAATAGGGCGCAAAGCATCTAGCGCCCGGGCGCGCCGATGTTTGCGCCGCTCGCGAAATTAACTCAACATTTTGCGGCAGCGCTAAACAGTACTGCCACGATCTCCTGTGCCGGCAGATCGTGACATCAGTCGAGTGCGCAGTGCCCCGGTAGCGCCCCGGAGCGGATATTGAGTGGCGCCCCCTGCCTTACCGCCTGCCGCTAGCAACGACAGGTTGAGGGGAGCATTTTGCAGTCAGGAAGGGACTGGGGGAGCGCTATTTAAAGGCGACCGCTTCCTGCCTTTTTTTGTTGGCGACATTTTTGAACCACGCATTCTGAGAGAGAGAGAGAGAGAGAGAGACTTCTGGAGAGATTCAACGCTCCCTCAGTACTGCCCCTCCGACAGTGCAGCGCTCCCTCTGTACTGCCCCTCCGACAGTGCAGCGCTCCCTCAGTACTGCCCCTCCGACAGTGCAGCGCTCCCTCAGTACTGACTCTCCGACAGTACAGCGCTCCCTCAGTACTGCCCCTCCGACAGTGCAGCGCTCCCTCAGTACTGCCCCTCCGACAGTGCAGCGCTCCCTCTGTACTGCCCCTCCGACAGTGCAGCGCTACCTCAGTACTGCCCCTCCGACAGTGCAGCGCTCCCTCAGTACTGCCCCTCCGACAGTGCAGCGCTCCCTCAGTACTGCCCCTCCGACAGTGCAGCGCTCCCTCAGTACTGCACTGGGAGTGTCAGCCTGGATTATGGGCTCAAATCTCTGGGTCGGGACTTGAACCCACAACCTTGTGACTCGGAGGCGAGAGTGCTGCCCACTGAGCCATGGCTGACAACCTTAATAAACATTGTAATACCAGCTGAAAAATGGCAAAGAGAGACGAGTGTTTACATTTGGGTTTGACGCACTAGAATTCGCTCAACATTAGATGTGATTCATTTGTTTTCTGTCTTTCCTGTAGCCTGCAGTTATCTAATTACAGGCGATACAAAGCAGTGTTTAAGTGAGCTGATGAATGCAGGTTGTACACAATGTTCCACAGAAGCTTTAATGAACGTCACACTTCACTGTACAGGTTTTGTTACATGGAAAAGCTCATTTTAAAGTTTGACATTAAACGTAAAACAAATCTGTTGCACCCGTGCCTTTTGGCTACGTTTGAGAATAAGGCTCCACATAGTTTCTCTGACCTCCCTGTTGAATGGGAAGCACATAATATTGAACTGCCTCACAATCAGGGCCACCGATTGAGGGGAGCCTCAATTAAAAAGGACAGAATTGCACAATCTGATGCTCCGAAACAGCAGTAAAAAATCCCAATAACCCAGCAATAAGAACACAATTTGACAGATTCAGTCAGCGTAAATAGTCACCAATAAATCCAATGGGGAATTCAGGAGAAACTTCTTTACCCGGAGAGTGGTGAGAATGTGGAACTCGCTACCACAGGGAGTGGTTGAGGCGAATAGTATAGATGCATTTAAGGGGAAGCTGGATAAACACAAGGGAGAAAGGAATAGAAGGATATGTTGATAGGATTAGAGGAAGTAGGGTGGGAGGAGGCTCGTGTGGAGCATAAACACCGGCATGAATCTGATGGGCCGAATGGCTTGTACATTCTATGTAATTCTATGTAAATCAGTGGCTCTGCTTTGAAATCCTTTCCATTTTTTCAGTTTCTACATCACATTTTTGTTTCTCCCCTATAACCACTCAAAATCGTTGCTCGAGGGATATCCTTGGCTTCAGATATTTTGTCTTAAGCTTTGTCCCCCTGTACATAGGAACATAGGAACAAGAGAAGACATTTCGCCCCTCGAGCCTGTTCCGCCATTCAATGAGATCATGGCTGATCTGTGACCTAACTCCATATACCCGCCTTTGGCCCATATCCCTTAATACCATTGGTTAACAGAAAGCTATCAATCTCCGATTTAAAATTAACAATTGATCGAGCATCAATTGCCGTTTGCGGAAGAGAGTTCCAAACTTCTGCCACCCTTTGTGTGTAGAAGTGTTTCCTAACTTCACTCCTGAAAGGTCTGGCTCTAATTTTTAGACGATGCCCCCTAGTCCGAGACTCCCCAACCAGCGGAAATAGTTTCTCTCTATCTACCCTATTTGTTCCCCTTAATATCCTGAAAACTTCGATCAGATCACCCCTCAACCTTCTAAATTCCAGGGAATACAACCCTAGTTTGTGTAATCGCGCCTCGTAACTTAACCCCTGGAGTCCGGGTATCGTTCTGGTAAACCTACACTGCACTCCCTCCAAGGCCAATATATCCTTCCTGAGGTGTGGTGCCCAGAACTGCTCACAGTGCTCCAGGTGTGGTCTAACCAGCGTTTTGCACAGCTGTGACATCATGGCGTTCTACCCGAGAAAAAAGGGAGAATTGTATTGTGTGAAGATTTCCCCTTGAGGTGCTGTCACAGGAGGGGTAACCCTTACACATGCCCACATCCAGGATGCCCCATTATATATATTAATGATCTAGACAAGGGAACTAGATGTAATATCTCCAAGTTTGCAGACGACACAAAACTGGGTGGGCGTGTGTGCTGCGAGGAGAATGCCGAGAAACTCCAGGATGATTTGGACAGGTTGGGTGATTGGGCAGAAGCGTGGCAGATGCAATATAACATGGATAAATGCGAGGTTATCCACTTTGGTGTCAAAAACAGAAAGGCAGATTATTATCTGAATGGCAATAGATTGGGAGAAGGGGAAGTGCAACGAGACCTGGGTGTCCTTGTGCACCAGTCGCTGAAGGTAAGCATGCAGGTGCAGCAGGCGGTTAAGAAGGCAAATGGTATGTTGGCCTTCATAGCGAGAGGGTTTGAGTACAGGAACAAGGATGTCTTGCTGCAGTTGTACAGGGCCTTGGTGAGACCACACCTTGAGTACTGTGTGCAGTTTTAGTCGCCTTATCTGAGGAAGGATGTTCTTGCCATGGAAGGAGTTCAGCGAAGATTCACAAGGCTGATACCTGGGATGGCAGGAATGACATATGAAGAGAGATTGGGTCGAT
This sequence comes from Squalus acanthias, assembly GCA_030390025.1. Taxonomy (NCBI): domain Eukaryota; kingdom Metazoa; phylum Chordata; class Chondrichthyes; order Squaliformes; family Squalidae; genus Squalus; species Squalus acanthias. Next base: position 4,694,291 of record CM059434.1, on the reverse strand, counting down.
TGGGCTTATACTCGCTGGAGTTTAGAAGAATGAGAGGGGATCTCATTGAAACTTATAAAATTCTGACAGGACAGGACAAACTAGATGCAGGAAGGATGTTCCCGATGGTCGGGGAGTCCAGAACCAGGGGTCACAGTCTAAGGATAAGGGGTAAGCCATTTAGGACAGAAATGAGGAGGAATTTCTTCACCCAGAGAGTGGTGAACCTGTGGAATTCTCTGCCACAGAAGGCAGTAGAGGCCAATTCATTAAATAGATTCAAGAAGGAGTTGGATATATTTCTTAAGGCTAAAGGGATCTAGGGATATGGGGAGAAAGCAGGGACAGGGTACTGAATTTGGATACGATAGCAAAATACTGCGGATGCTGGAAATCCGAAATAACAACAGATAACGCTGGAAAAACTCAGCAGGCCAGGCAACATCCGTGGAGAGAGAAAGAGAGTTAACGTTTCAGGTCGAAACCCTTCGTCGGAACTGAGAGAGCAAGAAATAAACAGATAAAAATGCAAGGGGGAGGCTGGGGGGAGGAATAAAAGAACAAAAGGGATGGTCTTCAGTGAGTAGAGACATTGAGAGATGCTCAAGGCAAGACGAGATGGTAATGGGACAGGTTGAGAAACAAAAGGTAAGGTGTGAAATGCTGGCAGAATCAGAGACAGCTGCCGTGGGGGGAGAAAGAGAAAAAAAGGAAAAAGGCACGGACCAAAAGAGTGGATAAAATGTATACATATGTGGTAGGGGCAAGGGTTATGATCTGAAATTGTTGAACTCGATATTGAGTCCGGAAGGCTGTAAAGTGCCTAAACGGAAGATGAGGTGCTGTTCCTGGAGCTTACGCTGCGTTTCCGTGGAACAATGCAAGAGGCCGAGGATGGTGAGGTCTGAGTGAGCGTGGAGGGGTGAATTAAAATGACAAGCGACCGGAAGCTCGGGGTCACCCTTCCGGACTGAACGGAGGTGTTCCGCAAAGCGGTCACCCAATCTGCGTTTGGTCTCCCCAATGTAGAGGAGACCACATCGTGAGCAGTGAATACAGTATACTAGATTGCAAGAAGTACAAGTAAATCGCTGTTTCACCTGGAAGGGGTGTTTGGGGCCCTGGAGAGTGGGAAGGGGGGATGTATAAGAGCAGGTGTTGCATCTCCTGCGCTTGCACGGGAAGGTGCCGGGTGAAGGGGAAGGGGTGCTGGGGGTGATAGACGAGTGGACTAGGGTGTCTCGGAGGGAGCGGTCCCTACGGAATGCTGAAAGGGGAGGTGAGGGGAAGATACGTTTGGTGGTGGGATCACGTTGGAGGTGGCGGAAATGGCGGAGGATGATCCGTTGAATGTGGAGGCTGGTGGGGTGAAAGGTGAGGACAAGGGGAACTCTATCGTGAATTTGGATGATCAGCCATGATCGCATTGAATGGTGGAGCAGGCTAGAGGGGCCGAATGGCCTACTCCTGCTCCTATCTTCTATGATTCTATGAACCAAAGAACAGGTGGCCACCATACAGGCCAAGAAATATACAAATAAATCCCTTTATAAGTCCAAAACTAGGGGTCATAAATATAAAAGAGTCACTCATAAATCCAATAGGGAATTCAGGACAAACCAGAGAGTGGTGAGAATGTGGAACTCGCTGCCACAGGGAGTGGTTGAGGCGAATAGTATAGATGCATTTAAGGGGAAGCTGGATAAACACATGAGGGAGAAAGGAATAGAAGGTTATGTTGGTAGGGTGAGATGAAGAAGGGTAGGAGGAGGCTCGTGTGGAGCAGAAATATCGGCACGGACCAGTTGGGCCGAATGGCCTGTTTCTGTGCTGTAAATACTCTGTAATATGTAATAAGATTGTCAGGCAGTTCAGTAGGATGCACCTCCCCTTTAATAAGAATACATTTTCCCCTTTTAATAATAGCTGAAATATTTTTCTGTGTTGCCTCGATTAATACACATTAACGCTGAAATAGAACAGGACATTACGCTCTGGAACACAGAGACTCCGACCGTGTCACATACAATCAACATTCAGTGCATTTGTGTCTAAAAAAACCTGAAATTCTTTGAACAGCAGTTCCTCTCTCGTGTCTCGCAGCCTCGAACAAAACACACGGGTCACTTTGTCAAATACAACTCAAGGTCAGCAGGTTGCGATTGGACAGTAGCTTAACAGCGAGCTCTCCACTGAGCATCGATCACTGAACCCCTTGGGCTGCAATAACGGAAGTTGTGCAGAAATAATAACCCCACTATGCAAATATCGCACAAAACCTTTTGTACGTGAGAACATTACCCCAAGCAGCCTCGTTAATGAATGAATGAAGAGGTTTGCAATAGGACCGCTCTGAAATGGTGAGTAATTCAGTCAGGCAGACACGATACAAAGGGGGTCATTTTAACCCAGCTCCACTGACACCGTAGAATCACACAACACAGGAGGAGGCCATTCGGCCCATCGTGCCTGTGCTGGCTCTTTGAAAGAGCTCTCCAATTAGTCCCACTCTCCCCCACAGCCCTGCAAATTTTTCCTTTTCAAGTATTTATCCAATTCCCTTTTTGAAAGTTATTATTGAATCTGCTTCCACCGCCCTTTCAGGCACCGCGTTCCAGATCACAACAACTCGCTGCGTTAAACAAAATTCTCCTTTTTTCCCCCCCTCTGGTTCTTTTGCCAATTATCTTCAATCTGTGTCCTCTGGTTACCGACCCTCCTGCCACTGGAAACAGTTCCTCCCTATCTACTCTATCAGAAAGCCCTGAACACCTCTACTTAATCTCCCCTTAACCATCTCTGCTCGAAGGAGAACAACCCCAGCTTCTCCAGTCTCTCCACATTAACTGAAGTCCCTCATCCCCTGGAACCGTTCTAGTAAATCTCCTCCGCACCCTCTCCATGGCCTTGACATCCTTCCCAAAGTGTGGCGCCCAGAATTGGACACAAGACTCCAGCTGGGGGCTAGCCGGTGATTCATATAACCTGTTATTTCCACTTCAGGGGAGAGTGAAGTGGGCGGCAGACCCCATCCTATCAGTTCCCCGCTGGGCGAATTAGGTTAAAATGACCCCCTCCATCCATCAGTGCGTCCTCCACAGTGCTCCTGCCAGGGAAGGAATTTTGTACCTATTGTCCATTTATAAACCACTGAGAGTATTATTGCTTCTCGAAGCCGAGTCACTCAGGACCAGTTGAACTTGTAGCCCTTGGCCACCACCCAGCTTTCTAAATCTCGATCCTCTTCCATCTCCTGGAGTCTCTGCTCCTCCAGTAACACTACCAGTTTGTCTCTCTGCTCGATCACATCCAACATTTCACTCAGGGCCCGCTTCTCCTCGGCAATTTCCTGCTCCGTCTTCCGGGTGTCTGTTTTTGGGAATGATGACATCGAGAAGGTGAACAAGCATCAACATCCTCCAACCAGGAATTAACTTTCACAATCCAGGGTACAGGACGGGTACGAAAAAAATAATTAAAAAGGCTAATGTGATTGCACTGGAGAGGGTGCAGAGGAGATATTCGAGGATGTTGCCAGGACTGGAGAATTTTAGCGATGAGGAAAGATTGGATAGGCTGGGGTTGTTTTCTTTGGAACAGAGGAGGCTGAGGAGAGATTTAATTGAGGTGTATAAAATTATGAGGGGCCCAGATAGAGTGGCTAGGAAGGACCTATTTCCCTCAGCAGAGAAGTCAATAACCAGGGGGCACAGATTTAAAGTAATTGGTGGAAGGTTTAGAGGGGATTTGAGGAGAACTTTTTTCACCCAGAGGGTGGTGGGGGTCTGGAACTCACTGCCTGAAAGGGTGGTAGAGGCAGAAACCCTCATCACATTTAAAAAGTACTTGGATATGCACTTGAAGTGCTGTAACCTACAGGGCTACGGACCAAGAGCTGGACAGTGGGATTAGGCTGGATAGCTCTTTGTCGGAGGCACAGACACGATGGGCCGAATGGCCTCCTTCTGTGCTGTAAATGTCTATGATTCTATGAGTCTAATGGAATGTTGGCCTTTATCTCAGGGGCTGGGATACAAAGGGGAGGAAGTGATGTAGCAGTTGTATAAAGCTCTGGTCAGACCCCATCTTTTTTTTATTCGTTCCTGGGATGTGGGCGTCGCTGGCAAGACCAGCATTTATTGCCCATCCCTAATTGCCCTTGAGAAGGTGGTGGTGAGCCGCCTTCTTGAACCGCTGCAGTCCGTGTGGTGAAGGTGCTCCCACAGTGCTGTTAGGGAGGGAGTTCCAGATTTTGACCCAGCGACGATGAAGGAACGGCCGATATATTTCCAAGTCGGGATGGTGTGTGTGACTCTGAGGGGAACTTGGAGGTGGTGGTGTTCCCATGCGCCTGCTGCCCTTGTCCTTCTAGGTGGTGGAGGTCGCGTGTTTGGGAGGTGCTGCCGAAGAAGCCTTGGCGAGTTGCTGCAATACATCTTGTAGATGGTACACACTGCAGCCACGGTGCGCCAGTGGTGGAGGGAGTGAATGTTTAAGGTGGTGGATGGGGTGCCAATCAAGCGGGCTGCTTTGTCCTGGCTGGTGTCGAGGTTCTGGAGTAACTGTGTTCAGTTCTGGGCACTGCACCTCAGGAAGGATATATTGGCCTTGGAGGGGGTGCAGTGTAGATTCACCAGAATGACACCGGGGCTAAAAGGATTAAATTATGAGGACAGGTTTCATAGACTGGGCTTGTATTCCCTCGAGTATAGAAGATTAAGGGGTGATCTGATCGAGGTGTTTAAAATGATAAATAGATTCGATAGGGTAGAGAGAGAGAAACTATTTCCTCTGGTGGGGGGAGTCCAGAACAAAGGGGCACAACCTTAAAATTAGAGCCAGGCCGTTCAGGGGTGATGTCAGGAAGCACTTCTTCACACAAAGGGTGGTGGAAATCTGGAACTCTCTCCCCCAAAAAGCTGTTGAGACTGGGGGTCAATTGAAAATTTCAAAACTGAGATTGAGAGATTTTTGTTGGGTAAGGGTATTAGGGGATAAAGAGCAAAGGCGGGTAAATGGAGTTGAGATACAGATCAGCCATGATCTGATTGAATGGTGGAACAGGTTCGAGGGGCTGAATGGCCTCCTCCTGCTCCTCTGCAAACTGGCTCCCTGCTGGGGCTCCAGGACTTTGACCCAGCGACGATGAAGGAACGGCCGATATATTTCCAAGTCAGGATGGTGTGTGACTTGGAGGGGAACTTGGAGGTGGTGGTGTTCCCATGCGCCTGCTGCCCTTGTCCTTCTAGGTGGAAGAGGTCGCGGGTTTGGGAGGTGCTGCCGAAGAAGCCTTGGCGAGTTGCTGCAGTGCATCTTGTAGATGGTACACACTGCAGCCACGGTGCGCCGGTGGTGGAGGGAGTGAATGTTTAAGATGGAGGACGGACTGCCGATCAAGCGGGCTGCTTTGTCATGGTTGCGTTTCTGATCACATCTGAATTGACTCATCTGATGACCAATAATCCACGGAGATTACGCAGATTGCTAACAGCCCGTGTTTTAATTAAATGCTGGCAGGGAAAGCACGGCAGCTTGTCGCTGGGTAATTACAATTATCCTCCCAGCGCCAAGATCCCAGTAATTTAATTACGGCCTGTCACAAGCTATACCGCTCACCATCGACTGCCATCTGATCGCGAAGCATCTGTTGTAACCTGCTCTGCTGATCTTCGAGCTCCAACTCCCGGGCACTACTCGGATACAAAAGAGAGAAATGGGGAATGCTGCCAATCTGGGAATTCCGCGCACATCAATAAACCTTCCCGCATGGCGTGCAGATCAGTGGAACTCAAACCCTGCTGCGATCTTTTCCGAACATAAGAGGTGTTTGTTGTGCTAACTGAGAACATTACGGGGACAGGTTTAGCTGTTGCTGTACCTGGTGGGGGTGCGGGGGGGGATTGGAATACCCAGGCACACAGCCAGGGCAGGAGAGTCAGGCTGAGGTAGATGTCAGGGAGCGAGTCTGATTTGCCGTCCGTTAGAGGTGGCGAGGTGATTGGGGTTTTAGGGATGGTATTCCAGAGAGTGCAAACCCTTCTCAGGGATCAGTTCCGGGCCCATTTAAAATTAAAATAAAGGAAATGGAAATGTCGCAGAAACATCAGGCTGTTTCTGAGGAGATGTTTCCGGAGCTATCAGCCCAAGGCTCAGCTTCGGTGGAGGGACTATTTTAATTTGCCGTGGGTTCGAGTCCCGGCGCAGAGACTCGAGCACAAAAATCCAGGCTGACGCTCCCAGTGCAGTACTGAGGGAGCGCTGCACTGTCGGAGGGGCAGTACTGAGGGAGCGCTGCACTGTCGGAGGGGCAGTACTGAGGGAGCACTGCACTGTTAGATTGGCAGTACTGAGGGAGCGCTGCACTGTCGGAGGGGCAGTACTGAGGGAGCGCTGCACTGTCGGAGGGGCAGTACTGAGGGAGTGCTGCACTGTTAGATTGGCAGTACTGAGGGAGCGCTGCACTGTCGGAGGGGCAGTACTGAGGGAGCGCTGCACTGTCGGAGGGGCAGTACTGAGGGAGCGCTGCACTGTCGGAGGGGCAGTACTGAGGGAGCGCCGCACTGTCGGAGGGGCAGTACTGAGGGAGCGCCGCACTGTCGGAGTAGCCGTCTTTCGGATGAGACGTTAAACCGAGGCCCCGTCTGCTCTCTCGGGTGGATGTAAAAGATCCCATGGCACTATTCCAAGAAGAGCAGGGGAGTTCTCTCCGGTGTCCTGACCAATATTTATCCCTCAACCAACATAATTAAAAAACAGATTATCTGGTCATTCTCACATTGCTGTTTGTGGGAGCTTGCTGTGCGCAAATTATCTGCCACGTTTCCTACATTACAACAGTGACTACACTTCAAAAATACTTCATTGGCTGTAAAGCCCTTTGGGACGTCCTGAGGTCATGAAAGGCGCTATAGAAATGCAAGTTTTTCTTTCTTTTTGGTCCCCAATACTGCAGCAGATTAATGGGCTCCCAACAGTCCCCACTGCCCACACAACAGTGTTTAAATCCTGCACCACTGCGAGTGGAGGAGTGGCATCGTAACAGAGAGGCAATACCTATATCGTAAATGGAAGGTTGATATCTATATCGTAAATGGAGGGGTGATGTCTCACTCCTGAACTTTTGCATGCTACATCAGCATGGTCACACTTTAATTAGTTTTAGGTGAATTGAGATGGAGCCCGTTCAAAGGTTTATAAACACCACTACATCAACCAACATCATGAGAAACAGATTACCCAGTCATTTATCTCATTGCTGTTTGTGGGAGCTTGCTGTGCGCAAATTGGCTGCCGCGTTTCCCACAGTGACTACACTTCAGAAGTACTTCAAGCTGTGAAGCACTTTGGGACATCCTGCGGATGTGTAAGGCGCTATTGAAATGCAAGCCCTTTCCTTTCCTTATTAGTCCTTAATCAAAGTCTAATTGCTCGTGATTAGGATGCTTTAAGATGATTTAGTTTGTCAAACTATTCCGGCACCCTTTTGGCGTAGGTTTGTATGATTCTATCTTGTCTCTATTCTGGGACAGCACAAACCACTCGAAGAGGTAAGCTACGGACTTACTGTGCTGTAAAGAAGGCTTGCAGCACAGAGGCAAAGGCTGAATGGATTATAAGCTGGGTAAACACCTCATGCGGGATCTGCGCTTTTATATTGGGGACAGGTGTAGCTCAAGGTAGGCGAATTGTACAAGAATGGGACATATTTCTTCTATTAGTCTGATGGGCAGGCGGAAAGAAAGAAGAGAAAGACAAACTTGCCTTTCTACAGTTCCTTTCACGACCACCGGACGTCCCAAAGCATTTCACAGCCAATGAAGTACTTTTTTGAAGTGTAGTCACTGTTGTAATGTAGGGAAACGCGGCAGCCAATCTGCGCACAGCAAGCTCCCACAAACAGCAATGAGAACAGCAATGGTCATTATCACATTGGGTTCCCATTGTGATAATGACCAGATAATCTGTTTTTTTAGTGATGTTGGTTGAGGGATAAATATTGGCCCCAGGACACCGAGGAGAACTCCGCTGCTCTTCTTCTAATAGTGGCCCTGGGATCTTTTACATCCACCTGAGAGGGCAGACGGGGCCTCGGTTTAACGTCTCATCCGAAAGACGGCACCTCCGACAGTGCGGCACTCCCTCAGTACTGCCCCTCCGACAGTGCGGCACTCCCTCAGTACTGCACTGGGAGTGTCAGCTTGGATTTTTGTGCTCAAGTCTCTGGAGTGGGGACTTGAACCCACGAAGGCGAGAGTGCGACCCACTGAGCCACTGGAAGCCCCCAGTCAGGCAGGCAGCCTAGAGAGGGATCACCTCGGGTCTGGGAACCAGGTTTTATTATTTGCATGTCATCTTGTAATTTAATGTAACGCTGTAGCGCAGTTATATAAAATCTCATGCTCTTATTAGTCACTGTAATAAAGGTCGTCATTGGAAATAAAACACTGGTGTGTGAAGCGCACTGGAGCTATTGTCGCCGGACTCGCAGCCCTGTGTGGCGACAGTAACTGCTCCGAGATCCGCTGACACTCTCCATGGAAGCGTTACTCACAATATCATCAGTTCCGCTTCATAACGGACCAGTGCGTTCTTCTCCATCGCCAGCTTGAACCACTTCTGCAGCAGCTGAGGTTCCTCTTTTGAGCTGAGCTCTGTACATTGGGATAAAGAGTCCAGTTAGCGGGAGATCTGTTCCCTCGAGCCAATCACGGGCTGCCGGCAAAATCTATCGATTAAACTATTTATTCATTATCTATTAAGTTTGGCAGGAGTTTCATCGAAAACTCGTTATATAGTTCCTGCAGTACTTCTGATAGGTGGCGCTGTGATAGGTGGTTTTTTTCAACAACAACAACAACTTGTATTTATATAGCACCTTTAATGTAGTAAAACGTCCCAAGGCGCTGCACAGGAGTATTTTAAGACAAAATATTTGACACCGATCCACATAAGGATAAATTAGGGCAGATGACCAAAAGCTTGGCCAAAGAGGTAGGTTTTAAGGAGCGTCTTAAAGGAGGAGAGAGAGGAGGAGAGGCGGAGAGGTTTAGGGAGGGAATTCCATGGCTTGGGGCCCAGGCAACAGAAGGCACGGCCGCCAATGGTTGAGCAATGATAATCAGGGATGCTCAAGAGGGCAGAATTAGAGGAGCGCAGATACCTTGGGGGCGGGGGGGAGGGAGGGGGTTGTGGGGCTGAAGGAGATTACAGAGATAGGGAGGGGCGAGGCCATGGAGGGATTTGAAAACAAGGATGAGGATTTTGAAATCAAGGCGCTGCTTAAATGTTAAAGGTGTCACTCCGTGTGACACACAATAGCTGCCATTTTATGCTTAGAGTGTATTACCCTGAGATTGTGCAATCAGCTCACTGGCTCCCCATAAATGCTTTCTGAAAGTCTTTTCAGGCACCATTTTATTTTCTCAGTATCTGAAATTTCTAATGTCCGAAATAAGTGTTTAAACAAAATGAAGGTTTCCACAAAATTGCATATTTCACCGTAGTATGATTACATTTATCCATTGACTTGTTTTTTGTGTCTTTTAATGCCTTCATTTTGCTTGAAGGATTGCGTCTCTCCCATAAGCCTGGGCTCAGTCTTGATCTTTTGGGAGGACGGTGTGAGCTGAATTTGGATTGTTCAGCCCTGAGCATGTGCTCATGCCCTCGGATACACCAGACCATTCTTTCAGTGGTACTGATGGGTTTCTTCGCCTCCTAGCATTTTCCGCCCAGCAGCATTTCTTCAAATAATTTTGAAAACTGAGTATGGTTTCAACAGAGTGCTGCGAGTTGGGGGAGTCAGGTGAGGAGGAGACAGAAGACAGAGCGACGAAGGACAGAGTGGAGACCCTTTCCACCTCCACCACGCCTGCAGCTACAAGCTACAACTACAGCAACTTCTACTGCTGAGGTGCCAGAGGGGAGAGAGGAGAGGAGAGAGGAAAGGAGACCAATAACAACAACAGAGGGAAGCCATTCCATCACTGCCTCCCCAACTGGTCTCCATTACGAGAGAGGGAGAGTGGAGAAACAAAACCAACACCTGCTTGGAAGGAGGGAGAGCGAGCCATCGAGGAGAATAACATCTGGAGGCGGGTGTTAAAAAGGGCACTCTCCAAAAGACTTTGTATTTGAGGTGGGGGGAGGAAAGAAGAAGGAGAAGACCGGGATAACAGGGGGTGTGTGTTGGTGTGTGTGGCTCTTGCTAATAACTAGGCCACGCACACCATCAACAAGCACCCCTTGCCTATTGCTTCACCTGGGACAGCTGGAGCTGCCCAGGCAAAGTCATCAAACTATTTCCCAATCTACAACATTGTTAAGACCTGGCGGTGGACTGAGCCTGGGCATCTCCAGCTTTATTTTCCCAGGTGAAGACATCTTCTCCCCCCACCAGAAGATCATCAACAAAGACTATAATTAACATCGGAGAGTGCTCCCCCCTGTAAGCACCCACCCACTTACCATCCTGAGTGGCGAACAGGCCCCTGCGGCCTCCCTCCTTCCGAACCCCTCTCTCTCTCTCTCTCTCTCTCTGCCTCTCTCTCTCTCTCTCTGCCTCTCTCTCTCTAACGAGGCACCTCAATCCTTTATCTATTAATTACCCATTTGAGCAGAGGGGAGAAGGCCCCTCTCCCAATTCCAATCATCAAAGGGAGAGGTGTGCCTTCATTTTTAAAACAACCCCCTCTGCTCAGGGAAGAGACAAAAAAAAACAACTACCTAGGCCATTTCAACCATCACCCGGCCTGTGACTTGGGGTGAGTGTAGCCCTCTATAACACCTCAGTATGGCGAGCACATCATCGCTGGCGACGGGGCAAGCAAGGTCGTACGCGGGTGTGGCAGCCACGGCCACAGCTGGTCCCGCTGCTTCTGCTGCCCCGTCGCCTTTCAGGCTATTGACCAAAAAGCTGGGGGTGAAGAGCTACACTCACCCCAACATGACCATAGAGGCTTGCATCAAAGCCATGGCCGGGGTAGTCGGCCCCTCAGCCATCGTAGCGGCCTCTAAAATGTACGGCAAGGCTGTGTTCTTCCTGGGGTCGGAGCGGGCGGTGTCCCTGGCCGTCACCAAGGGGCTCACCGTGGGCGGGACCTTCCTGCCGGTGGATCCGCTCGAGGCCACCGCGCAGCGAATCGTATTATCAAACGTCCCGCCCTTTGTTCCGGTTGAGCTCCTCCTCCCCCACCTACGTCAACTGGGGGAGGTGAGGTCAGGGATTAATCCGATCCCGCTCGGCTGCAGGGAGGCCAGCCTCCGGCATGTCTTCTCCTTCCGGTGCCAGCTGTTTATCCAGCTGGTGCGGGAGGAGGACACGGAGGGCGCGTTTAACGTCCAACACGAGGGGACCGCCTACCGCGTCTTCTGGACGTCGGACGGTGTGCGGTGCCACGCCTGTAAGGAGGTGGGGCACATAAGACAGAACTGCCCCGCCTCCAAGGCCGGCAAAACATCTGAGGCGGCCAAGGCTGGCGCCGCCGCCGCTCCTCCCCCGTTTCTGTCCGCGCGTCCGCGACACCCGATGCGCGGTCGACGCCGGAGGTCGACGCCGTCACGGCCTCCGGCGGAGGGGAGGGGGAGCGTCCGATCGGAAGGAAGGCACGGAGGAAAACCAAACACCTTCAGGCGGGTCCCCTAGATGTACAGGACGAGCTACCCGAGCTTACGCCCCCGTACCTTGCGCGGGAGGCAGCGGTGCTCAAGAGTGCGGGGGGCCTCGTGCCCGGGCCTGCGGCCGCAACCGCCGAGGCGGCAAAATCGAGACCTGCGGCCGTGACCGGGCCCGGGCCCCCCGAGCAAGCCGATTGACAGGGGGGAGCGGAGGTGGAGGCCTCGGTACACATGGAGGTCTCCCAACCTCCGTGTCCCTCCGCACTGAAAAGGAGGCGCGACGCCCTGGAGGAGGAGGAGGACCGTGAGGAACAGGGTCCCCCCTCGCAAGGGGAGTCGTCGCTCGCCGCGGGTGCTGCGCCCCCCCCCGCACCGACACCGTCACCGTCACCGACATCCGGCAGGGGTCGCCTGTCCCCCGGGAGGGTACGACAGATGAGTCTGTCCAGCCTGTGCCTCCCGGGGATGGGGAAGAGACCCTGCTCGTGGGGGGGGCCGCGGAACTACCCGCGGTGGGGAATTATATCGAACCATTGTTTCTCGCCAGGTCGGGCGTCCTGGGGACCGGGGCGGGCGAGGCCGATGAGGCTGAGCCCGCCGTATACGGTCAGGACTACTCCCAGGTGCTGCTCGACCTGGTTGAGCAATTTAATCAAGGTCCCCGGTCCGCTGGGTCGGAGGATGGTGGCGGTGAAGGGGGAGGCCCCCTGACTCCGTCTCCGACGCTGGCGCCGGGGGTGTTGGGGGAACTGGCACTAATGTGCTCCCCGGTTTCCCCGTGCACCCCGGTGCCGGGGGCGGAGGGGGGCCCCGAGCCGCCGCCGCTTCCTGACCCGGCGCCTCTGGAGGAGCCCAGGGAGGACTCCTCTGCCGCCGATCCTGGGGGTGGGATTGGGGCAGAGGTCGGGCCAGCTGATGGCGACCCCCCGGAGGACGACGGGGACGCGGCGGAGGACACTGAGGATGACATGGAATCCGTCGCCAGCGAGGCGGCGGATACCCTCGTGCCCCCCTCCGGGCCCCCCCTCATCCCCGTTGTGGAACTCCGGGACTTTGTGGCCATGGGCCAGGGTCGCCAGGATATAATCCGGCTGGCCATTGATAAATGGTCGGATTTGGCGCTGCTCGTTTGCTCCGTCCGCGCCGCCGTCAAAACCATGGGCCCGGCCGAGCGGCGTCGGATCCAGAAGTTCCTCGCTGGGCTGAGAAGGGAGTGGCGGTCGACTAGCGGCCGCGCTCCCTCCTCCCGTTAGGGTTAGGTAGAGGTTGCACTATGCTCTTGTCATGAAGATAACCATAGCCAGCCTCAACATCAACGGCAGCAGAGAGGCGCACCGTAGATTTAATAACTTCTTGGTCCTTCGGGAGGGGAGGCATGCGGTGTGCTTCCTGCAGGAAACTCACACCGTTCCGGGAGACGAGGCCACGTGGCTCCTGGAGTGGCGAGGAGAGGTCAGCATGAGTCACCTCTCCAACATTTCCGGCGGGGTGGCTATCTTGCTGGCCCCGCATTTTCAGCCGGAGATCTTGGGGGTCAAGGAGCATGTGCCGGGCCGCTTGCTCCAGGTCACTGTTCGCCGGGGGGGCGTGCCGCTCCATTTAGTTAACGTGTACGCCCCCCAGGCCGGTGCGCAGCAAGTGCGCTTCTTCGAAGAAGTGTCCGCTCTTCTGGGCACCGTCGACGTCGGCGAGTGCGTCATCCTCGGGGGTGATTTTAATTGTACCCTCGAGGCGCGGGACCGGTCGGGTCCCCCGCGAAGCCTGGCGGCGACGGTGAAGTTGAGGGACCTGGTTGGGTCCTTCGACTTGGTGGACGTCTGGCGAAATCTCCATCCCGACTCCAGCGCCTTCACTTGGGTGGGGTCTGGAGGAGGAAGGTCCAGAATCGACCGCCTTTATATTTCCCGGGCGTACGTCTCCTGCGTTCCGGTGGCTTCCGTACGGCCGGTGCCGTGCACGGACCACCACCTAGTGTGGGCGGAGCTCGCTCCATTGCGCGCGCCGGGGGGGTCTGCGTACTGGCATTTTAACAACCTGCTGCTGGAGGACGCGCGGTTCCGGGATTCGTTTCGTTGGTTCTGGGCCGACTGGAGAAGGAAGCAGGGGGGCTTCCCCTCCTTGAGGCTATGGTGGGACGTGGGCAAGGCTCACGTCCGTCTCTTCTGTCAAGAGTACGCGAGGGGGTCGACCAAGAGGCGGGAGGCCCGGGTCGGGCGGTTGGAGAGGGAGGTGCTCGACCTGGAGTCCCGTCTCGGTCAAGTCGTCGAAGACCCGGCCCTGCGGAAGGTGTACGAAGAGAAGAAGGGCGCGCTGAAGGACCTGCAGCTGGTCGGGTCCCGAGGCGCGTACGTGAGGTCGCGGATCCAGTTCCTGCGGGACCTGGACTGCGGCTCCCCCTTCTTCTACTCGCTGGAAAAAAGACGAGGGGTCCGTAAGCAGCACTTGGGGCTGCTGGCCGACGACGGATCTCTGGTCTCGGATCCGGAGGGGATCAGCGCGGAGACCCGGGCCTATTACGGGGCTCTGTTCTCTCTGGATCCGTCCAGCGAGGATGCGCGCAGAGTTTTGTGGGAGGACCTGCCGAAGGTCGGCCCGGAGGGCACCGAAGAATTGGACGCTCTGCTAAGCTTGGCGGAGCTGACCGGCGCCCTCGGCCAGCTCTCGAGGGAAAAGTCCCCGGGGCTGGACGGGCTGACCGTGGAGTTCCACAGGGCGTTCTGGGACGTCTTGGGGGGCGACTACGCGCGGGTCCTGGGGGAAAGTCTGGCGACCGGGGAGATGCCCCTCTCTTGGCGCAGGGCGGTCATCGTCCTGCTGCCCAAGAGGGGTGATCTCCGCCTTTTAAAAAACTGGCGCCTGGTCTCCCTCCTCAGCACGGACTATAAAATTTTTGCCAGGGCCATGTCTGCCCGCCTCGGCACCGTGCTGGCCCACATGATCCACCCCGACCAGTCCTACACGGTCCCGGGCCGGACCATCCACGACAACATCCATCTGGTCCGGGACATGGTCCACCTTTCCCAGAGGGCTGGTCTGTCGGTCGCCTTCCTTTCCTTGGATCAGGAGAAGGCGTTCGACAGGGTGGATCACGAGTATCTTTTCGGAACTCTGCGCGCATTCGGGTTCGGGACGCATTTCATCGCCCGGATCCGACTTCTGTACGCCGCAGCGGAGTGTCTGATTAAAGTCAATGGGTCTTTGACGGCGCCCCTTCGCTTCGGGAGGGGGGTGCATCAGGGATGCCCCATGTCCGGTCAGTTATACGCCGTTTGCGTGGAGCCTTTCCTGCGCCTCTTGCGGAAGAGGTTGACGGGACTGGCTCTGCAAGGGCCGGGCGTGGAGGTCGTCCTCTCGGCTTACGCCGATGACGTGCTCCTCGTGGTCACGGATCCCGTCGACTTGCGGAGGATGCGAGAATGCCAGCAGATTTACTCGGACGCATCCTCCGCCAGGATCAACTGGGAGAAATGTTCTGGACTCCTGGTGGGCCAGTGGCGGGTGGACTCCCTGCCGGAGGAGTTCAGGCCCTTCGCCTGGAGCACAACGCACCTCCTCTACCTGGGAGTCTACCTCAGCCCGGCCGAGGACGCCTGGCCGGCGAACTGGCAAGAGCTGGAGGCCAAAGTCACCGCTCGCCTAGGACACTGGACGGGGTTGCTCCGAGTGTTGTCCTACAGGGGTCGAGCACTGGTCATAAACCAGCTGGTGGCTGCCATGTTGTGGTACCGGTTGGTTACTTTGATCCCTCCCCCTGCGTTTGTCGCCAAGATACAGAAGATGCTCATCGACTTCTTCTGGGACAAAAGGAAGCACTGGGTCTCTGCCGTGGTTCTGTGTCTCCCGCTTAGGGAGGGCGGTCAGGCGCTGGTGTGCCTTTGCACCCAGGCGGCGACTTTCCGTCTTCAGACGCTGCAGAGGTACCTTTACGTCGAGAATCCTCCCAGATGGTGTGCGCTGGCGACGTATTTCCTCCGCCAGATGCACGGCCTCAACTACGACACGCAGCTCCTGTTTGTGGAATTGGGCCGCACGCGTGCCTACCTGTGGGAGCTGCCTGTCTTCTACCAGGAACTGCTATGGGTCTGGAACCAAGTCGCCTCCAGGCGGAGTTCTCCCCCGTCAGGAGTGGCGGCTCTCCTTCGGGAGCCGCTGCTCAGGAATCTGCACCTCCACGTCCGACGGATCGGGTGGCTGGCGGAGGGCAGGGCTGTGCCTGGCAAGGTGACCAGAGTCGGGGACCTGCTCGATGGCGGAGGAGCGGGCTGGATGGCGCCGGAGGAGTTGGCGTGGCGCCTCTCCTGGGTCGACGTCTGGCGCGCGGCCAAAGCCATCGAGTCGCTGAAAGTGGCACTGGGCCCCGACTCTACTAGGTGTATCGAGGAGGCTCAAGCACGTGGGGCGATCCCGTCCGAACTGACCTCCGTTCGGACGGAATTCCTCATCGGCGCGCGGCCCCGAAACCCCTCTCGGGAACCGGCACCTCACAACTTGAGCCATCTCGGGGAAATGCCCTCTGTGCCCTTTAGTTCTGCACGGAGGGGTTTCCTGTACGGGCTGCTCCTGCACACTTTCCACTTTGTCATCTTCGCCTGCCGTCCGGACACGCCTTGGCGTGCCAGCTTGCCGTCCAGCGGAGGCAAAGGTCCCCAATGGAGGGCTCTCTACGCGGGAGTCCTCCCTTTTTCTATTGGGGACTTGGCCTGGAGGGTGTTGCACGGAGCAGTCTCGTGCAATCAGCTTTTAAGTAGGTTCACGGACTCCCAGGCCGCCTGTCTTTTTTGCGGCCTGGAAGAGTCCGTATTCCACATGTATGTAGAGTGTAAGAGGTTGCTGCCCCTGTTCTATTATTTGAAGGGGCTGCTCCTTGATTTTTGGCTACACTTCAGTCCCACGCTCCTGATCTACGGTCACCTGGTGCGGAGGGGAGAGGGCAGGTCGGAGGACCTCCTCGTAGGACTGCTCCTGGGCCTGGCCAAAGTGGCCATTAACAGGTCCAGGCAGCAGGCGGTCGAGGGGGTCGTTCGGCCCAATTGCCTGCCTCTCTTCCGCGGCTATGTTTGCGCCCGGGTGGCCCTGGAGATGGAGCACGCGGTGTCCGCCGGCACGCTTGAAGCCTTCCAAGACCGGTGGGCGCCACAGGGACTGGAGTGCATCGTCTCTCCGGACGATGTTATTTTAGTTTAATGAGATAAGTTTTATTTGAAGTTCTGTTAATTTACAGTAGTTTTATGTTTACTCAAAAGAGTACAAGACCTACAATTCAGTGCAGCTGAAGGCAGTTAATTAGAGAAACTAGATTAAACTGGTTCTCCTGTAGCAGAACCCAGCAAGCTCCTTTGTTTCAGGGCCTATGAAAACAGGTTTTGAAGTGCAATTTTGCACTGAGTGTGGTTTAAGCAGAGTGCTGCGAGTTGGGTGAGTCAGGGAGTCAGGTGAGGAGTGGAAGGAGGAGCTCCCTTGCTTCGCCTTTGTTGGAGAGACACAGGCTGCGAGATTCTCAGCTCAGTTCAGCTCAGCTCGGTGCTGTGTGAACGGGTGAGCGAGCATACCCCGGCTGCTTGAGGGGAATGCTAGTGCGGAGGGTCCGGTACTGAAGGCCCAGGGCGGGAAGGCTGTGGGAAGCTCAGCTCAGCTTGGTGCTGTGTGAACGGGCTGTTCCACACCCCGGCTGCTCGCGGAGAATGCCAGTGCGGAGGGCCCAGTGCAGAAGGCCCAGGGTGGAAGACCCAGAGGAGAGTGGCCTAGGCGGGAGGCCCAGCACGGAGAAGCCCAGGCGGGGGGCCCAGGGCGGAGCGGCTGGTCGGCGGAGGTGGAGTCGGGAGATGCTGTGGGTTAGCATGCTGCACTGGTTCTAAAAGTTGAAGAATGGTCTCAGGCCCGGATGAGTTCCAGCGGCCCCGTATGTGCTCTGTCTGGCCGCAGCTGTGAGGCTTTTCTCTGTGACGGGATCGGGTTTGTGCGCCGCCATTTTGGTGGAGGAAAGACAAACTGTTTCCATCTGTTGCATGGCGCGTGGGCGGTCACAAGATGGGAAATGGGAACGGTTAAAAGTGGGGAAAAAAAGGAATATAAAAGACAAAACAAAGTAATATCGGTAAGGAATAATGAGTATTTTTTGATGACTGGGTCCTGTGAGCGATAACAGTAAGTAGAAGAAAATCTGAGTTTTGGGTCTTTTTTGCGGGATTGAGAAAGTGGATGGTTTCTTTTCCGTGGAAAGGCTGAAGACTGTGGACAAGGACTATGACATCACATGGTTCGACAAACATCAAGTGAAAACGAGGAGTTATTAAATTGCCAATAGGACTGGCGTAGAACTGGTATTTACTTGTTTTGTTGAAAAAAGTTTCAGGTTTTCTGGTTGAAAGCAGTCTACTTGAAGCTTTAATTGATTTCTGATAAGGTTATGGGATTTTGCATATTGTGTTGTTAATTAGTGTTTATGTAGAATTTACTTTGAGATTATTGTCTAGTAAATGGTATGTTTTATAAAAAGGAAATAATTTAATATTGGTAAGAAATTTATGAGTATTTTGATGGCTGGCTTTTGGGGGGAAATTTCCTTAATGAACGAACTACTGAACGGACGGACGCATGCACATTGGAACTTACGCTCGATCGAACGAACGATCGAGCGAACGCACGCATGCACGCACTTAGACAAATGGTATGCACGCACGCACGCATACATATTGGAACTTACACTCGATCGAACGAACGACGTTTAGTTGCGGGCCGGGCAATGAACGATCGAACAAACGGACGAGCAAATGCAAGCATGCACATTGGAACTTACACTCGATCGAACAAACGAACGCTCGAGTGAACGAACGAACGATTGAATGAACAAATGATACTAGTAGGACTGGCGTAAAACGGGTAGCAGTATATTTGTAGCATTTAATTGAATTATGATGGTGCTATGTGATTTGTACACTGAGGTGTTAAACTGTTTTCTTTTATGTGGAGTTTACCTTGAGATTTATTGTTTTAAATCTACAAAGTTTGTGTGAGATTATTTAAGGGTATTTGTACTGTAAACTTTGTTGATTTATTTGTAAAATTTTATTAATGTATTTATATTGTTAATCGTAAAGCTGTTCTTAAGGCTTTATTGTTTATTGTGATCAATGAATGTAATGGTTTACTATGTAATTGATGAGTTGTGTAAGTACTATTGTACTTGAATAAAAGATTTACAAGGCCTACAATTCAGAGTAGCTGAAGGCAGTTAATTAGAGAAACTAAATTAAACTGGTTCTCCTGTAGCAGAACCCAGCAAGCTCCTTTGTTTCAGGGCCTAGGAAAACAGGCTTTGAAGTGCAATTTTGCACTGAGTGTGGTTTAAACAGAGTGCTGCGAGTTGGGTGAGTCAGGGAGTCTTGAGGAGTGGAAGGAGGAGCTCCCTTGCTTCGCCTTTGTTTTTCCTAACTTTTCACCCTGTAAGAATTGGTTCGTACTTTACACCAAGGAAAGAGTCTGAGAGCGGGAGCAGTCAAACAACAACAACTGCGAAACCGCTAAAGTGATGTCACAAGGGGCAACACGGTGGCATAGTGGTTAGCACTGGTGCCTCACAGCGCCAGCGACCCGGGTTCGAATCTGGCCTCGGGTGACTGTCTGTGTGGAGTTTGCACATTCTCCCCGTGTCTGCGTGGGTTTCCTCCGGGTGCTCCGGTTTCCTCCCACAGTCCAAAAATGTGCGGGTTAGGTTGATTTGGCTATGATAAATTGACCCTTAGTGTTAGGGGGGGGGATTAAATATGTGGGGTTACGGGGATAGGATGGGATATGTTAGGGGGAATTAAATACGTGGGGTTACGGGGATAGGGTGGGATATGTGTCGGTGCAGGCTCGATGGGGATTCTGTGTGAGAAAGCAGGGACAGGGTACTGGATTTGGATGATCAGCCATGATCGTATTGAATGGTGGAGCAGGCTCGACGGGCCGAATGGCCTACTCCTGCTCCTAGTTTCTATGTTTCTATGTTTCTCTAACCAGGGAAGGAGCTGATTGGTAAGTAGGACCTGGTGAGTATTTCTACAGTCCAGTCGTTAAAGTAAAAGTAAGGTCTCTAGTTTAGAGTAAGTAGTGTTTAGAGGGAAGTAAAGTCACTAGTGTATTTAATATTCTTTAATTTAAAGGAAGTAAAGGGAGTAAATTAAGGGTAGGACATGGCAGGGCAGCTTAGCAGCATGGCGTGCTCCTCCTGTGCTATGCAGGAAGTCAAGGACACTTTAGATTTCCAGGGCGAACACATGTGCAGGAAGTGTCCCCAGCTGCAGCTACTCGAAATCTGCGTTTCGGAGCTGGAGCTGCGGCTGGAGTCACTGTGGAGCATCCGCGAAGCTGAGATCTTTGTGGATAGCACGTTTAACGAGGTGGTCACACCGCAGGTAAAGAGTGCACAGGCAGACAGGAAATGGGTGACCGCCAGACAGAGTAAAAGAACTAGGAAGGTAGAGCAGGAGTCCCCTGGGTCCATCTCCCACTCCAACAGATTTTCCGTTTTGGATACTGATGGGGGAGATGGTTTCTCAGGGGAATGCAGCAAGAGCCAAGTCCGTGGCACTACGAGTGGCTCAGCTGCACAGGAGGGGAGGAAAAAGAGTGGGAGAGCAATAGTGATAGGGGATTCTATCTTAAGGGGAACAGATAGACATTTCTGTGGCTGCAGACGTGACTCCAGGATGCTATGTTGTCTCCCTGGTGCCAGGGTCAAGGATGTCACTGAACGGCTGCAGGGCATTCTGAAGGGGGAGGGTGAACAATCAGAGGTCGTGGTTCACATTGGTACCAACAACATGGGTAGAAAGAGGGATGAGGTCCTGCAACAAGAATTTAGGGAGCTAGGTAGCAGATTAAAAAGCAGGACCTCAAATTTTGTAATCTCTGGATTACTCCCGGTGCCACATGCTAGTGAGTATAAAAATAGGAGGATAGAGCAGATGAATGCGTGGCTAAAGAGTTGGTGCAGGAGGGAGGGCTTTAGTTTCCTGGATCACTGGGTCTGCTTCTGGGGAAGGTGGGACCTGTACAAGTCGGACGGGTTGCACCTGAACCGGAACGGGACCAACATCCTTGCGGGGAGGTTTGCTAGTGCTGTTGCGGGGTGTTTAAACTAACTTGGCAGGGGGATGGGATACGGAGTGGAGCTATAGTAGTGGGTGATGCACAGCCAAATATAGAGGAAAAAACAAGTCAGCCTGGAAGGCAGAGAAAATATGTAACGGCACAAGGGAGTATGGCAAGGCTGGATGGCATTTATTTTAATGCAAGGAGTCTTGCGAGTAAGGCAGATGAATTGAAGGTGTTGATGAACACATGGGAGTATGATATTGTTGCTATCACAGAGACATGGTTGAGGGAGGGGCAGGAGTGGCAGCTCAATATTCCGGGGTATAGAATCTTCAGGCGAGACAGAGGGGGGTGTAAAAGAGGAGGGGGTGTCGCAATATTAATCAAGGAGTCAATTACTGCTGTAAGGAGGGATGATATCTTAGCAGGTTCCTCGAATGAGGCCGTATGGGTAGAACTTAAAAACAAAAAGGGGGCAAGCACTTTGCTGGGAGTGTACTATAGGCCCCCAAACAGTCAGGGAGAGATAGAAGAACAGATATGTAGACAAATCTCAGAGAAGTGTAGAAATAATAGAGTAATAATAGTAGGGGATTTCAACTTCCCCAATATTAACTGGGATAGTCAGAGTGTGAAAGGCTTAGAGGGTGCGGCATTCTTAAAGTGCATCCAGGAGAGCTTTTTGAGCCAGCATGTAGAAAGTCCTACAAGAGAGGGGGCGGTACTGGACCTAATTCTAGGGAATGTAGCTGGGCAAGTGGTAGAAGTGTCAATAGGAGAGCATTTTGTTGACAGTGACCATAATTCGGTGAGATTTAAGGTAGTCATGGAAAAGGACAAAGATGGACCGGAAATAAAGGTTCTAAATTGGGGGAAGGCCAATTTTAATATGAAAAGGCAGGATCTGGCCAAAGTGGACTGGGATCAGCTACTTGTAGGAAAATCCACATCAGAGCAGTGGGAGTCTTTCAGAAAGGAAATAGAGAGAGTACAACGCCAACATGTTCCCGTAAAGGTCAAGGGTGGGACCAACAAGCCCAGGGAACTTTGCATGTCAAGGGATATACAAGAATGGATTAGGAAAAAAAGGGAGGCTTTTGGCAGATACAAAGGACTAAAAACAGTGGAAGCCCTAGAGGAGTATAGAAAGTGCAGGGGGGTACTTAAAAAAGAAATTAGGAGAGCGAAGAGGGGGCATGAAAAAACACTGGTGGGCAAAATAAAGGAAAATCCCAAGGTGTTTTATAAGTATATTAAGGGTAAGAGGATAACCAGGGAAAGAGTAGGGCCCATTAGAGACCAAAGTGGCAATCTGTGTGTAGAGCCAGAGATGTGGGTGAGGTTTTAAATGAATATTTTGCATCTGTGTTCACTATGGAGAAGGACGATGTAGGCATAGAAATCAGGCAGGGGGATTGTGATATACTTGAACAAATTAGTATTGAGAGGGAGGAGGTACTAGCGGTTTTAGCAGGCTTAAAAGTGGATAAATCCCCAGGCCCAGACGAGATGTATCCCAGGCTGCTGTGTGAGGCAAGGGAGGAGATTGCAGGGGCTCTGACACAAATTTTCAGAACCTCTCTGGCCACAGGGGAGGTGCCAGAGGACTGGAGAACAGCTAACATAGTACCATTATTCAAGAAGGGTAGTAGGGATAAGCCAGGGAATTGCAGGCCAGTGAGCCTAACATCGGTGGTAGGGAAATTATTGGACAGAATTAGTCTCCACTTGGAGAGGCAAGGATTAATCAAGGATAGTCAGCATGGCTTTGTCAGGGGGAGATCATGTCTAACCAATTTGATTGAATTTTTCGAGGGGGTGACTAGGTGTGTGGATGAGGGTAGTGCAGTTGATGTAGTCTACATGGACTTAAGTAAGGCTTTTGACAAAGTCCCACATGGGAGACTGGTCAAGAAGGTAAGAGCCCATGGGATCCAGGGCAATTTGGCACATTGGATCCAAAATTGGCTTAGTGGCAGGAGGCAGAGGGTGATGGTCGAAGGTTGTTTTTGTAACTGGAAGCCTGTGTCCAGTGGTGTACTGCAGGGATCGGTGCTGGGTCCTTTGCTGTTTGTAGTATACATTAATGATTTAGATATGAATGTAGGAGGTATGATCAGTAAGTTCGCAGATGACACGAAAATTGGTGGAGTGGTAAATAGCGAGGAGGGAAGCCTTAGGCTGCAGGACGATATAGACGGGTTGGTTAGATGGGCAGAACAGTGGCAAATGGAATTTAACCCTGAAAAGTGTGAGGTGATGCATTTTGGGAGTACTAACAAGGCAAGGGAATACACAATGAATGGTAGGACCCTAGGAAGGACAGAGGATCAGAGGGACCTTGGTGTGCATGTATATAGATCCCTGAAGGCAGCAGGACAGGTAGATAAGGTGGTTAAAAAGGCATATGGGATACTTGCCTTCATTAGCTGAGGCATAGAATATAATAGCAGGGAGGTTATGATGGAGCTGTACAAAACACTGGTTAGGCCACAGCTGGAATACTGTGTGCAGTTCTGGTCGCCACACTATAGGAGGGATGTGATTGCATTGGAGAGGGTGCAGAGGAGATTCACCAGGATGTTACCTGGGCTGGAGCGTTTCAGCTATGAAGAGAGACTGGACAGGCTGGGGTTGTTTTCCTTAGAGCAGAGAAGGCTGAGGGGGGACCTGATTGAGGTGTACAAAATTATGAGGGGCATAGATAGGGTAGATAGAAAGGAACTTTTCCCCTTAGTAGAGGGGTCAATAACCAGGGGGCATAGTTTCAAGATAAGGGGCAGGAGGTTTAGAGGGGATTTGAGGAAAAACTTTTTCACCCAGAGGGTGGTTGGAATCTAGAACTCACTGCCTGAAAGGGTGGTAGAGGCAGGAACCCTCACAACATTCAAGAAGCATTTAGATGAGCACTTGAAACGCCATAGCATACAAGGCTACGGACCAAGTGCTGGAAAATGGGATTAGAATAGACAGGGCTTGATGGCCGGTGCAGACACGATGGGCCGAAGGGCCTCTTTCTGTGCTGTATCACTCTATGGGGTAAAAATTGAGTCGCGCCCCATTTGGGGCGCTAACCTCGCTGGGGCGCGACTTTTAGCGCCCCGAAAAAATTAGCGGCCCCGCGCCGGAACTTCAGTGGTTGCGCCCCAAGAGGGAAGCGGGGCGCCACTGGAAGCAGCCCGCATCCCTCTTGGGGCGCTGCGAGGGAATATCCTGGTGCTACGTGCCGCAGCGCCACGCGCTGCGGCACGTCGCGCCGCGGTATTGCAGGCCTTCCTCCCCTTCTTAAAGGGGAGGGACCCTGCGCAGCGCGAACCGGGGCCCAGCTGGGCCCCCAGGGATCGGGAGTGCCGGCAAAAGAGCCCGGCACTCAAGAGAAGTGCCGGGCTCTTGGAGCGCAGCCGGCACTTCACGGTGGGGGGGCTTCACGGGGGCCGGGGACAGCAACGGGGGCAGGTGCTGGCAGGCGGCCAGCAACAAAAATGGCCGCCTGCCACCTCCCCTTTAAATATCGCCGCCCCGGCCGCACGTACGCCTCCCTGAACCCGTCGGACATAGCGTCTGGCGGTAAATCAGGGGGCGCGACTGAAGATCACGGCCGGGGTGCGAGCGGGGTGCTGCGCACGGCGATGACGTCATCGCCGGCGGCGCAGCGCCACAGGGCGCTACCGGCTGCCGCCGCCACTAACCTCCCGCTGAATTTTTCGGGAGGCGTGGGCGGCGCTGCGCCCGGGCGTTAGCTGCTTTACGCCCCATTAGCGCCCTCTTAAGGCGCTAACGGGAGGCGCAAGCAGCTGAATTTTTCCCCCCATGACTCTAAAATCAACAGGAAAAAAAATGCAAAAAATTTACTGAGGAAAATGTGAGTTTTTATTTCACATTAACAGAGTGGTTGTGTGTGTGTGTGTGTTTATGTGGGTCTGAGAGAGAGAGAGAGAGAGGGAGAAAATAACAGTGTAATGATTACATATTACATAAGGGTGCAGAGGAGGAGCCACGTGACTAATTGCCAGTCTAAAGCATCTTAGTTAGCAAGATAGGCTAAAAGAGTTGGGACTCTACACCTCAGAGAAGCCTAGACTTAGGGGGGGCATCTGATTGAGGTTTATAAGATAATGAAGGGAATAGATTGTGTTCCAGTTGACAGCTTGTTCCAATTAGATAGGTTAGGGAGGACCAGGGGTCACAAATTTTAGTTTAAAAGGCTAGATCTGGGTTAGATGTCAGGAGGTGGTTCTTTTCCCAGAGAATAGTGGACCTCTGGAACAGGCTGCCATCTCGTGTGGAGAACGCGGACTCACTGAATTCCCTCGAGCGAGAGCTGGATGTTTCTGGCTGGGGCGGAGATCACCTCGTACAGAAGGGAGGCACTGCAGGGAATTCAGGGCCAGAGAGCTCCTGGAATAGTTTCAATCGCCTAGATGGGTCGGAGAGGAATTTTCCCAATTTTTTTCCCCCCCAAATTGGCCTGGGTTTTTAAAATCTTTTTTCGCCTCTCCCAGGAGATCACATGGTTTGGGATGGGTTGGAGAGTGTGTATGTTTTGAGACACAAGATGTCACAATTGTGTGAGACAGGCTGGATGGACCAGTCCGCCATTGTTCGTATTACCTCTTCCTTCCCACTCCCACTTTATTCCATTTCTTGGCTCAGAATGAGGTAATGTGAAATATCACAATCAGGTTCCAAGTTGGGGTTAGTGTGCTGATGCCTGCCTTTGTCACCTCCAGATTCAACTCCTGGCCGGCCTCCCATCTTCCAGCCTCCATAAACTTGAGGTCATCCAAAACTCGGCTGCCCCGTGTCCTAACTCGTACCAAGTCCTGTTCACCCATCACCCCCTGTGCTCACTGACCTACATTGGCTCCCGGTCCGACAAAGTCTCGATTTCAAAATTCTCATCCCCCTATTCAAATCCCTCCATGGACTCACCCTCTCCCTATCTCTGTAACCTCCTCCTGCTCCACAACCCCGAGATCTCTGCGCTCCTCCAATTCTGGCCTCTTGTGAATCCCCGATTTTTATCGCTCCACCATTGGCGGCCGTGCCTTCAGCTGCCTGGGCCCTGAGCTCTGGAATTCCCTCCCTAAACTTCTCCGCCTCTCTCTCCTCCTTTAAGACGCTCCTTAAAACTTACCTCTTTGACCAAGCTTTTAGTCATCTGCCCTAATATCTCCTTACGTGTCTCGGTGTCAGATTCTGTCTGATAATCGCTCCTGTGAAGCGCCTTGGGACATTTTACTATGTTAAAGGCGCTATATAAATACAAATTGTTGTTGTTTGTCACTGGGGAATCTTAATGATTGAAGTCATGCATTTGGTGCAATTTACTGACTATTAACGTTCCCTGTGGGAATTAACACTGCCATTTCAGGCTTTTAAAAACCACTTTGCAACCGAATGGAAAAGCATGAATTAAAATTTAAAAAGAAGCTGAGTGTTTCAGATCAACGAGTGGAATGAGTCCTTTCAGAACATTTCACAAAATAATCAAATCTCAGTCAAAGCAGGCGCTGTGCAGTATTACATAAAACCAACACTGACCTTCATAAAAAAATTGAACATTAAGGGAATCGAGGGATAACGGGGATAGTTCAGGGAAGTGGAGATGAGGTAGAAGATCAGCCATGATCTTATTGAATGGTGGAGCAGGCTCGAGGGGCCGTATGGCCGACTCCTGCTCCTATTTCTTATGTTTTTATGTTCTTAAATAGCACGAGTTATCGAATCATAGAAATTTACGGCACAGAAGGAGGCCATTCCACCCATCGTGCCTGTGCCGGCCGACAAAGAGCTCTCCAGCCTAATCCCACTGTCCAGCTCTTGGTCCGTAGCCCTGTAGGTTACGGCACTTCAAGGACATATCCAAGTACTTTTTAAATGTGATGAGGGTTTCTGCCTCTACCACCCTTTCAGGGTTTAGTCATCCAGCTGTATACGAGAGACTCTTTTGTCTTTTGAGGCCAACAAACCTCCAAAATTGCACATCTGTAGATTGTACGGTATCTGTGCCAGTAAAGGAAATGTCGATAGTGTCACTGAATGAAGGTCACAATCCAGCGGTATTTTCACCAGCCCTCCAGGATTATCCTGTAGTCTTCATGAATTCAAAGATTAGTCTCCAGGAGCAAAACCCAGGAGAAAAATCACCCGGGGCATTAAAAAAATTGTGGTTTTTTTTCCAATTTCTTTGAACACTTTCGTTTGTTTGTTGGGAATGGAGGGGAAAAAAATGGCTGTTTGACCGGGCCGGGCGGTTGGAGATGGGAGGTCACGTGACGAGACCGCCAGGAATATATCCAACCAGAGTAGACAACTCTGAGAGAATGCTGCCTTCTACCAACTCGCTCAATCCAGTTTTTTCCCTGTGGCTACTGGCCGATTTCTAACAACGAAAGGATCGTTCATTACTAGTCTGTCCCTCTCTTTTTAATTATCAACAACAACAACTTGTATTTATACAGCGCCTTTAACACAGTAAAACGGCCCAAGGTGCTTCACAGGAGCGATTATCAGACAATATGTGACACCAAGCCACATAAGGAGATACTAGGACGGGTGATCAAAAGCTTGGTCAAAGAGGTAGGTTTTAAGGAACGTCTTAAAGGAGAGGGAGAGAGGTTTAGGGAGGGCATTCCAGAGTTTAGGGCCAAGGCAGCTGAAGGCACGGCCGCCAATGGTGGAGCGATGGAAATCGGGGATGCGCAAGAGGCCAGAATTAGAGGAGCGCAGAGATCTCGGAGGGGTTGTGGGCCTAAAGGAGATTACAGAGAGAGGGAGGGGCGAGGCCATGGAGGGATTTGAAAACAAGGATGAGAATTTTTAAATTGAGGCGCTGCTGGGCCGGGAGCCAATGTAGAACAGCGAACACAGGGGTGATGGGTGAACGGGACTCGGTGTGAGTTAGGACACGGGCAGCAGAGTTTTGGATGAGCTCAAGTTTACGGAGGATGGAAAATGGGAGAAGGGAAGGTCATTAGGGCAGGGCATGTAACACAGAGATGACAGAGGCAGAGATTAGGCAGAGTCAACATGGTTTTATGAAAGGGAAATCGTGTTTGACAAATTTATTAGAGCAAGGCTTCCTTACTCTTATACTCCAACCCCCTTGCAATAAAGGCCAACATGCCATTTGCCTTCCTTATTGCTTGCTGTACCTGCATGCTAGCTTTCTGTGTTTCTTGCATGAGGACACCCAAATCTCTCTCAACACCAACATTTGAAAGTTTCTCACCATTAAAAAAATACTGTCCCACCCAGCTTTGTATCATCAGCAAACTTGGATATATTACATTTGGTCCCCTCATCCAAATCATTAATATAGATTGTGACTAGCTGAGGTCCAAGCACTGATCCTTGCGGTACCCCACTAGTTACAGCCTGCCAACCCGAAAATGACCCGTTTATTCCTACTCTCTGTTTTCCGTCCGTTAACCAATCTTCAATTCATGCTGGTATATTACTCCCAATCCCATGAGCCCTAATTTTGTTTAATAACCTCTTGTGTGGCACCTTTTCGAAAGCCTTCTGAAAATCCAAAAACACCACATCCACTGGTTCCCCCTTATCTATTCTGCTAGTTACAACCTCAAAAACTTCTAACAGATTTGTCAAACATGATTTCCCTTCCATAAATCCGTGTTGACTCTGCTCAATACTATAATTATTTTCTCAGTGCCCTGTTACCACGTCCTTAATAATAGATTCCAGCATTTTCCCTATTACATGGCCTTGATGAAAGAAAGTCATTATACTGTGTCGCTATTGTAACTATACTTGTAGCAGTTAGCCCTTGGCTTTCGGTAGCCATGGTAATCTCAAAAAAAACCTTTGGTATGATATCGCATGGTAGGCTCATGACTAAGGTCAGAGCATGTGGAGTCAGGGGACAAGTAGCAGAATGGAGAGCAAGCTGGCTACAAAACAGGAAACAGAGAGCAGGGGTTAAAGGTAGTAACTCAGATTGACAAATGGTGGGAAGTGGTGTTCCACGGGGATCGTTGCTGGGGCCGCGGGGATCAGTGCTGGGACCGCTGCTGTTCACCATTTACATAAACCATTTGGACTCGGGAATCGGAAGTACAATTTCAAAATTTGCGGGCGACACCAAATTGGGGGGGTGTAGTTAATACAGAGGAGGACTGCGACAAAATACAAGACATTGATAAACTTGTAGAATGGGCGTGTAATTGGCAAATGAACTTCAATATAGATAGGTGTGAGGTGGTGCAGTTTGGTAGGAATAATAAGGAGGCCACACACTGCTTGGAACATAAGAGTCTAAATGGGGTGGAGGAGCAGAGGGATCTGGGGGTACAGATACACAAATCACTAAAAGTAGCGACACAGGTTAATAAGGCCATAAAAAAAGCAAACCAAGCACTGGGGTTCATTTCTAGAGGGATTGAATTGAAAAACAGAGAAGTTCTGTTAAACTTGTATCGAAGCTTGTTTAGACCACACTTGCAGTACTGTGACACAGTTCTGGTCAGCATATTAAAAAAGATATAGAGGCACTGGTGAAGGTGCAAAAAAGATTTACCAGAATGATACCAGAACTGAGAGGTTATACCTTTCAGGAAAGATTGAACAGGCTGGGGCTCTTTTCTCTAGAAAAGAGAAGACTGAAGGGAAGACCTGATAGAGGTCTTTAAGGTTATGAAAGGGTTTGATAGGGTAGATGTAAAAATGTTTCTACTTGTGGGGGGAGACCAACGATAGGGGCCATAAATATAAGATAGTCACTAATAAATCCAATAGGGAATTCAGGAGAAACTTCTTTACCCAGGGAGTGGTGAGAATGTGGAACTCGCTACCACAGGGAGTGGTTGAGGCGAATAGTATAGATATATTTAAGGGGAAGCTGGATAAACACATGAGGGAGAAAGGAATAGAAGGTTATGCTGATAGGGTGAGATGAAGAGGGGTGAGAGGAGGCTCGTGTGGAGCAGAAACACTGGCACGGACCAGTTGGGCCGAATGGCCTGTTTCTGTGCTATAAATACTCTGGGCTGGATTTTGTCGGCCCCGAGGAGGCGGGACTGCCGGTAAAGTTGCAGGATTTGGGGGCGGCTGGCAAACCCGCCTCCGTGCCCTTTTGCCAGGAGGCGGGAAGCCGTCCTGCCCCGGGTCCCGTCTCCTCGAGGCGGGAAAGGGATTAAATCCTATTAACTTCCCGTTAACAGGTAGTTAACAGGCAGAAAAAGGATTATCCCTATTTTTATCTCTGAAGTGCAGGCTTCCCGACCTTGGAGAACCCCGCCAGGGTGTAGGAGATGAGAAGGAGGTCTGCGGGGGTCTGTGGGGTCTGAAAGTGAAATGTAGAGGTGAGTGATGGGGGCAAGTGTGGAGTGGTAAGTATGTAAGGTGAGTGTTAAGTGTCATAAAATGTTCACTTCCCTTTGTTTCTGCCGACAGCCTTCAGTCGCTCTGGAGCCGGAGTCTAACACAGACTGGCTGTTGGATCCTCCGAACCAACAGCCAGGTGATTTCTGCAAAGTAGAAAGGTTTGATGAGTCCTGAACACAAGGACTCATCAAACTACACAGAATGTCAGTGTTTGACAGCTTCACAGAGCTGTCAAACGCTGACATTTCTTCTTTCAAGAAGTCTTGACACATGGCACGTCAGACGTTGACGTGCTCTGTCAGTGACTTCCCCCTAATTGGCCTGCTGAGCCCGCTGGGCGGGCTTAACAAGTTCAATCAGGGGAAAATCCCGCTGGTTGGCCAGAAGCTGATGGAGGCGGGATTGAAAGCCGGCAAGCAGCAGTCCCGCCTCCAAAACCTTCCCATTGACAAAATCCAGCCCTGTGTAACACAAGTTAATTGACTCAGTTAGAGACCAGTGTGTATGGATGCATTTACACTACGATTGTGGAAGTGGTGTGAAGCAGCTTTACTTCGCACCAGTGTTACAGTCATAGAGTAAATACAGACTGAGTCTGGATTCTGCGGCCAGGTGAGGCTGTGGCGGAGTGGAGTGAGAGTCCCTGGAGAAGCGAGCCTCACTGCGGAATCGGATCGGGACTTAACCCCATGGCGGGCGTGGAGTGGGAACCATCGGCCTTGCTTCATGGGTGTGGGTGGGAGATGGTGCTATAACACTCTGGCCTCAATCATCTGATCCGCGCTTATCGCCAGCGAGGCCAAGTGAAGTTGCTCCGTTGGTGTAAATGTGCCCAAGAGTGTTGGAGGGGAGGAAAAAGAATTCAATCAGAGTCTCTTGGAGAGGAATGTGAAAGTGCTGCCATCCCCCCCAGCTCTTCACACAGGCTGAAACACAGGGTATAGGGCCGGAGGAGGTCATAGAGGGGTGAGGGGCGAGGCCAGGGAGGGATTTGAAAACAAGGATGCAAATTTTAAAATCAAGGCGTTGCTCAACCAGGAGCCAATGTAGGTCGGCGAGCACAGGGGGTGATGGGTGAACGGGACTTAGGATGCGAGCAGCAGAGATTTGGATGACCTCAAGTTCAGGGGGGTGGAAGATGTGAGGCCGGCCAGGAGAGCGTTGGACTAGTCAAGTCAAGTCCAGAGGTAACAAAGGCACGGATGAGGGTTTCAGCAGCGGATGAGCTGAGGCGTGGGCCAATGAACAGCAACTATCCAGTGACAAACAGGATGATACCAGGGATGAGGGACTTCAGTTATGTGGAAAGATTGGAGCAATTGGGATTGTTCTTCTTGGAGCAGAGAAGGCTAAGGGGAGACCTAATCGAAGTGCTCAAAATCATGAGTGGTTTTGATAGAGCAAGTAGGAAGAAACGGTCTCCTCTGACAAGTGGGTCGGTAACCAGAGGTCATAGGTTCAAAATAATTGGCGAAAGAATTAGAGGGGAAATGAGGAGAAATTTTTTCACGCAGAGGGTTGTTGAGATCTGGAACGCACGACCTGAAAGGGAGGTGGAATCGGATTTCGGAGGAACTTTCAAAAGGCAATTGGGCATGTACTTGAAGAGGATTCATTTATAGGGTTATGGGGAAAGAGCAGGGAGTGGGACTAATTGGAGAGCTCTTTCAAAGAGCCGGCACAGGCACGACGGGCCGAATGACCTCCTCCCGTACTGTAGGATTCGATGATTCTAAACCTGGAGTATCCCAAAGGCCACCACACTTGGGAGTTCACACATAGAATGCTCTAGTTGGCTGCAAGAAATCAGGGAACTATTTATTCACCCTCTTTCGGCTTTTCATCCAACTGCAGGCAGGAAATAATTAAAGCAGATTACAGCCTGATGGAAACAAGAGAGAAACAAAAGGCTCTGTGCCGCATATCCAGGTACAATAATGGTTATAGCAGTCCTGACGAAAGGGTCACCCACCTGAAACGTTAACTCTGTTTCTCTCTCTCTCCACAGAGGCTGCCTGACCTGCTGAGTATTTCCAGCATTCTCTGTTTCTGTTTCGGATTTCCAGCATCTGCAGTATTTTGCTTTTGTGTTGTCACGGTTCTGTTACTGGACTAATAATCCTGAGAAGGCGAGTTCCAATCTCACCAGGGCAGATTAGGAAATTTGGAAATAAAAAACTGGTCTCGGTAAAAGTGACCATTAAGCTGTCGGATTGTCGGTAAAAACTCAACGGGTTCACTCATGTCCCTTTAGGGAAGGAAACCTGCCGTCCTTACCCGGTCTGGGCCTATATGTAACTCCAGTCCCACACCAACGTGGTTGACTCTTAACTGCCCTCTGCAAGACACTCAGGGCTGGATTTTGTCAATGGGGGTGCATTGGGGGCGGGACTGCTGGTTTTCGGGTTTTAGTCCCGCCCCCAACGACGTCCGGCCAACCCGCGCTATTTTCCCTTGATTGACCTTGTTAAGCCCGCCCTACGAGCTTAGCCGGCCAATTAAGGGAAAGCCGGTGATAGGGGACGTCAGCGTATGATGTTTCATCTGTCAAAAATTTTTGACAGATGAATTGTCAGCGTTTGACAGCTTGGAGAAGCTGTCAAACACTGACAATCTCTGTTCTAAGGTGAGCCCTTGCACACAGGCTCACCAAGACCTCTCTCCTCAGCAGAAATCAGATGGCTGCTGCATCTGAGAATGCAGCAGCCATTCTGTCATCTCTGCCGTTGAGATGAGGCACCTTCGGATCCCCAAGGGTTGAAGCCTGCAGGAAGAAACAAAGGTAAGGAAACTTTTTCTAACACTTTACACTCACCTCTCATACTTACCTGTCCACACTTACACCCATCACTCGCCTCCACAGCGCAGTTTTTGACCCCTCTCACCCCCGCAGACCCACTGCTCGCCTCGCTGGCCCTGGCGAGGTTCGCAGCCGTCGGGAAGCACTTGCAGGGGTAAAATGGGGATAAGCCTCTTAACTGCCTGTTAACAGGCAGTTAATTGGCTGTAATTCCCTTCCCGCCTCCTGGGAAGATGGCACGGAGGCGGGTTGGGGGCAGGTTCGGTACCCGCTCCCAGTTTCTGCCATTTTCCCGGTAGTCCCGCCTCCCCAGGGCTGGGAAAATTCCCCCCTCAGTTGTATTGAACTGGCTGCGGTTCAAGAGGAAGGCCCACCACCCACCTTCTCGAGGGCAACTAAGGGACGGGCAATAAACACCGCCTTGCCAGCGAAGCCCACTTCCCGAGAATGAATATAAAAAAGAACCCAAGCAGAGGTAAATACCTGACTCGCCCCGTAGCGCTTTCTCCAACAGCACACCACGCTCCTCCAGCACTCGCTGTTTTTCTTCGACCTCCTGCAGCTGACGCTGAATAATCTGCCAGAATAAGAACATAAGAACACAAGAATTAGGAGCAGGAGTCGGCCATACGCCCCCTCGAGCCTGCTCCGCCATTCAATAAGATCATGGCTGATCATTGACCTCAACTCCACTTTCCTGCCCGATCTCCATATCCCATGATTTCCCTAGAGTCCAAAAATCTGTCGATCTCAGCCTTGAATATACTCAAAGACTCGGCATTCACAGCCCTCTGGGGCAGAGAATTCCAAAGATTCACAACCCTCTGAGTGAAGAAATTCCTCCTCATCTCAGTCTTAAATGGCCGACCCCTTATCCTGAGACTATGCCCCCCTAGTTCTAGACACTCCAGCCAGGGGAAACAACCTCTCAGCATCTACCCTGTCAATCCCCTTCAGAATCTTGTATGTTTCAATGAGATCACCTCTCATTCTTATAAACTCCAGAGAGTATAGGCCCATTCTACACAATCTCTCATCATAGCGCAGCCCTCTCATCCCAGGAATCAATCTAGTGAACCTTCTTTGCACCGCCTCCAAGGCAAGTATATCCTTCCTTAGATAAGGAGACCAGAACTGTGCACAGCACTCCAGGTGTGGTCTCACCAAGGCCCTGTACAATTGTAGCAAGACTTCCTTACTCTTGTACTCCAACCCCCTTGCAATAAAGGCCAACATGCCATTTGCCTTCCTAATTGCTTGCTGTACCTGCATGCTAGCTTTCTGTGTTTCCTGTACAAGGACACACAAATCTCTCTGAACACCAACATTTGAAAGTTTCTCACCATTTAAAAAATATTCTGTTTTTCTATTCTTCCTACATTTCCGTACATTATACTCCATCTGCCACATTCCTGCCCACTCACTTCACCTGTCTATATCCCTTTGCAGGCTCTTTGTGTTCTCCTCACAGCTTACTGTCCCACCTAGCTTTGTATCATGCGGGCACTCCTCAGCTACTCTCCGCTGTTATTTGACTTTGCCTGAAGGTGATGCCGGCTCTTTTTTGGACTCTACCTGTGCCCGGTGGAGCCGCCTTACTTCCTCATGCCTCGCTTGCTGCAGCGCGAAATTCTGCATCTTCCTCCTTCTTCTGAAGCTTTGACCTCCCTGAAAGAGTAGGAACAAAACCCGTCAAAACATCGGAGACCGATCGCTCGCTTCAAAGAACGAAAGAAAGAACTTGCATTTCTACAACGCCTTTCACGACCTCGGGACGTCCCGAAGCACTTTGCAGCCACTTTTTGAAATGCAGTCAGTGTTGTAATGTAGGAAATGCAGCAAGCTCCCACAAACAGCAATGTGACAACGACCAGATCATCTGTTTTTGTGATGTTGGTCGAGGGATAAATATTGGCCCCAGGACACCGGGGAGAACTCCCCCCCGCCCTGCTCTTCTTCGAAATAGTGGCCGTGGAATCTTTTATGCCAAGCTGAGAGGTGCAATTCCACATCGAGGAGTGAAGTATCGGCACCTTAAATGGACAGAGGGTGACAGAAACCCATCGAGAGGATATCTGCCCCTCAGTCCCGATGGTTGACAAATGGTGCCTCA
This sequence comes from Squalus acanthias, assembly GCA_030390025.1. NCBI lineage: Eukaryota > Metazoa > Chordata > Chondrichthyes > Squaliformes > Squalidae > Squalus > Squalus acanthias. The sequence continues at coordinate 4,659,357 of CM059434.1, read as the reverse complement.
TATTAGCAAACACGGAAGAAAAGGTTCATTTCTCGAGGGATAGAATTGAAAAGCAGAGAAGTTATGTTGAACTTGTATAGAACCTTGGTTAGACCACACTTGGAGTACTGGGCACAGTTCTGGTCTCCATATTATAGAAAGTATTTGAAGGCACTGGAGAAGGTGCAAAAAAGATTCACTCGAATGATACCAGAACTGAGAGGTTATAACGATCAGGAAAGATTGAACAGGCTGGGGCTTCTTTCTGTAGAAAAGAGAAGATGGAGGGGGTGACCTGATAGAGGTCTTTAAGATTCTGAAAGTTTGATAGCGTCGACGTGTAGCGTGAAATTGTTTCCACTTGTGGGGGAGACCAAAACTAGAAGCCATAAATATAAGATAGTCACTAATAAATCCAATAGGGAATTCAGGAGAAACTTCTTTACCCAGAGAGTGGTGAGAATGTGGATCTCGCTACCACAGGGAGTGGTTGAGGCGAATAGTAGAGATACATTTAAGGGGAAGCTGGATAAACACATGAGGGAGAAAGTAATAGAAGGCTATGTTGATAGGGAGAGATGAAGAGGGGTGGGAGGAGGCTCGTGTGGAGCAGAAACACCGGCACGGACCAGTTGGGCCGAATGGCCTATTTCTGTGCTGTAGACTCGATGTAACTCGATGGAAAATGGGGTGTGGGGGAAATTATTGGCTGAATTCTTTCTTCCATTTAGTTAAAGTTTACTTCTCATTGCTTAAACCTTTGTCTTCCAGGGTTATCGAACCAGCAGAGGGGTAGGGAGGTATAATTAGATGGCACTGCGCTTACCCTTCGCCTTAATGAGAAATTCTCCTCCGATGGTTCATCACTGGATGACTCGGATTCGGCTTTGGTGACCTGGGTGACGACTTGCAGATCCTTGGAGCCTAAAACAAAGGAAACAGCGTCTGAGAACAGCCCTGCTCAGATCCGCATCCGTCAACAGCCCGACTGTGTCGCACTCAATGGCCCAAAAATTCGGCCGTTCCTGGGTGAGTACACAGTCCGTACTCACCCGTATTCATTCCCGCGGGAAACTGGAACTTCCGGTATGGTGAAGGGGGCGGTTCCTAGGTGAACCGCGTGCGCACTAGAGGCTGCGCGCACGCAGCAAACTTAGATTTTTTTTCAGGTTTCTCCGGGAGGGTAAGTATTGAAGATTCTACGCTATTAAAAAGGAGGCGCAAGACCCGTTTTCAACAAGGTAAGTGGTTAATTAAGTATAATTTTAAATTTTTTTCAACAGGTTTATCTTTTTTAGATACTTTTAAGAAAGGTAAGTTTATTTTTATAACTTTTAAAAAGTATTTTAATTTTTTCAAAAATTTAAATTTTTGTTTAAAGTGGTTAATTTATTTAACTATAGTTATTTTATAAATGTGATGGGTTTTAAAAAAAAATTATTTTAAGTTTAGCTGTTCTTTTGGGGCCGATTTCAATTCACAGATTTGACAGGTCTCCTGTCAAATCTATGAATGAAAGATGGTCTGCTGCCATTGGCTCTCCATGGCCCACATGATCCCAGGGGTCGCATCGCACTAACTGCGCCTCTGGGACACGCACACACTGCGCGCCGGCACTAGGGAGAGGCCCAGGACCCGAAGTTCCTGTGGGCCCAAAACACAACGGCAGGCGCGGTGGGTAAGAGTGCGCGCGATCCTTACCCCCGCGGCAAGCCGGGCACGCGAATTTCTAGGCCATTGTTTCATTCGTGCAAATAATATAAACATGGTTTTATTTTCTCTGCCCTCCGCTCCCCCCACCCCGGGCCCTTGCAGTTCTTCCTTCAACAACAACATCTTGTATTTATATAGCGCCTTTAACATAGTAAAACGTCCCAAGGCGCTTCACAGGAGTGTTAACAAAATAAATTTGACCCCAGGCCACATAAGGAGATATTAGGACAGGTGACCAAAAGCATGGGTTAAAGAGGTAGGTTTTAAGGAGCATCTTAAAGGAGGAGAGAGAGGCGGAGAGGTTTAGGGAGGGAATTCCAGAGCTTAGGGCCCAGGCAGCTGAAGGCACGGCCGCCAATGGTGGAGCGAAGGAAATCGGGGATGTGCAAGAGGCCAAAATTGGAGGAGCGCAGAGATCTCGGGGGGTTGTAGGGCTGGAGGAGGTTAGATTTTGCTGCTTGGTGAGCCATGCCTAGAGACATGGACATCTGGAAGGTATTAGTGCAGGAAGGAACTCAATAGCCAATATTCCCTCCTTCCTTGCAGTGATTCCCAAACCCTGTCCTCTGCAGGAATGCTGGATATGTCTGACAGTCAAGACTGTGATTGACAATCATTTCTCCATATTGACTAGAGCGGCAGCTTTGTCTGAGCAGCTCACAAGCACTTTGTAAACCAGTGGTTTTCACAGGATATTACTTTTGGTATAAAGAAAAAAAAGGTCTTGCATTTCTATAGCGCCTTTCACGACCTCAGGACATCCCAAAGTGCTTTACTGCCAATGAAGTACTTTTAAAGTGTGGTCACTGTGGTAATGTAGGAAATAAGACAGCCCATTTGCGCACAGCAAGCTCCCACAAACAGCAATGTGATAATGACCAGATAATAGAAACATAGAAACATAGAAGATAGGAGTAGGAGTAGGCCATTCGGCCCCTCGAGCCTGCTCCGCCATTCAATGCGATCATGGCTGATCATCCAAATTCAGTACCCTGTCGCTGCTTTCTCCCCATATCCCTTGATACCTTTAGCCTTAAGAAATATATCTAACTCCTTCTTGAATATATTTAATGAATTGGCCTCAACTGCCTTCTGTGGTAGAGAATTCCACAGGTTCACCACTCTCTGGGTGAAGAAATTCCTCCTCATCTCAGTCCTAAATGGCTTACTCCTTACCCTTAGACTGTGACCCCTGGTTCTGGACTCCCCCGCCATCGGGAACATCCTTCCTGCATCTAGTCTGTCTAGTCCTGTTACAATTTTATAAGTTTCAATGAGATCCCCTCATTCTTCTAAACTCTAGTGAATATAAGCCTAATCGACCCAATCTCTCCTCATACGTCATTCCTGCCATCCCAGGTATCAGTCTGGTGAATCTTCACTGCACTCCCTCCATGGCAAGAACATCCTTCCTCAGATAAGGCGACCAAAACTGCACACAATACTCAAGATGTGGTCTCACCAAGGCCCTGTACAACTGCAGCAAGACATCCTTGCTCCTGTATCGAATCCTCTCGCTATGAAGGCCAACATACCATTTGCCTTCTTAACCGCCTGCTGCACCTGTTTTTAGGTGTTGGTTGAGGGATAAATATTGGCCCAGGACACCGGGGAGAACTCCCCTGCTCTTCTTCGAAATAGTGCCCTGGGATCTTTTACGTCCACCTGAGAAGGGCTCAGGTTAATGTTTCATCCGAAAGACGGCACCTCCGACAGTGCAGTGCTCCCTCAGTACTGCACTGAAGTGTCAGCCTAGATTACATGCTCAAGTCTCTGGAGTGGGACTTGAACCCACGACCTTCTGACTCAGAGATGCGAGTGCTACCCACTGAGCCACGGCTGACAATGTCGGATCGTGTATCATGGTACATCGGATGGTGTACTATGCTGTAAGCACAGAAGCATTATACCATGCAACGCACACTTTATTACTTTGCTATTGAGGAGGAGCTTTGCTCCTCAAGGTCACAAAGACCGGGCATTTCCTTGGATTTCACTCCTACTCCCTCTCCGTAACTTCGCGGGAAGTGCGTCTGAAACACTGTTTACGTGTAAAGTTATAGCAGTGGAGTGGGAGTGGCACCCAGGAAATTCCCGGCCAAAGTCTAATTGTCAGGTTCAGGTCAGTAAGAGTGCAATTGTTGCTTTGTCTGGGAACTTTGCTGATCGGAATGTACGTTTCAACTCCGGTCAATGACAAACTTTTTTTTCCGAAGGATTATTTTATATCTGTAAAACAAAGTGTGATATCAGGTGTGGAGTGTGTTGGATGTGTGATAAAAAACAACATTTATGCTCATTATTATAAAATTAGTGTGCCTAGTAGACATTTACCGTTTATCACACTTCTCGTTTCACATTCCAATTTCTGTGTCACACTACAAAAAGGAATAAATAAGGAATTCTGCAGGAACATAAAATACTGGAGGCAGACTATCTGCATCCTTTCGGGTGATCTGTATGTGAACTCTAGTGGTTACTTAAAAGTAGTTAGGCTATCTGGCCTTAAAGTCACCTTAGCAGCAGAATAATACATCGCACATTACATTCCTGTACTTATAAAACAGTCTGTCACCCGAATTACTGCGGGCAACTACAGGAAGGGATCTACTAGTGCAGAATATCGATTGCTCTCTCAGGGTGTTGCACATGGGGAGTCAACACCTTGTGTAGTCTTCAGGTGGTTAGGGAACAGGGGAATAAGAGGACACCAGTATGTGCAGATGTTGTCCGGTCCCCATTTTAAAGTTGGACATTCTGTCCTTATTTTTATACATCCGTTATAAATTCCTAGCTCCACATTTGTGTTGGAAACTTCCTATGCAAACTAGTCACGCTGTAATTGCACACTCCCACCAGCGGTGGCACTGCAGCACCTCCACTGTGGGGGAGAGTGTAATTACGACGTGATGCATTTACATACAGTGGTTATTTTCAATATAAATAAGAATTGAATTTATAATGGTAAAGTTGCACGCAATATATATATCAATTATAGAATCTTACAGCACAGGAGGAGGCCGTTTGGCCCCTCGTGCCTGTGTCGGCTCTTTGGTAGAGCGATCCAATTAGTCCCACTCCCCCCCCCCCCTGCTCTTTCCCCAGAGCCCTGCAAATTTTTACTTTTCAAGTTTCTTAAATCTGTGTCCTTCGGTTACCGACCCACACGCCAGCGGAAACAGTTTCTTCTTGTGTCTGTGTCTGTATGTGTAACCTCTTCACAGGCTCGGCTAGATCTTGGCTTTGTGTGACACTGTACAGCGGGCGCGAGCCAGTCGGCGGCCCGTGTTACGTCTCTCCCGAATGTTACTTCGACTGAAGTCGAGAGAAATTTTTTTTTTTTTAAACGGGGAGAGATGTGAAACACCATCGCACAAAGCCAAGATTTTATCCCGCCGTGGGTCAGGCCTGCTAGTACAATGAGAAACTTTGCCCCTGCACCTTTTACATGCAAATACATAAATCACATAAATTAATATTTTCAAGAAAATGGTGTGAGGTCTGAATGACCTTGTGAGTTACAGTGTCTAATCTGTACAGCGAGACCATACAAAATACCCTTCGGCAGTTCCCAGCATCTGGAGAACATATTTACACTGTGAACATCTGCTAGGCGTAAAACAATTGGCGTCATAATGTCTAGTTAAATTTAAAAATAAAAATTTCAAAAGGATAACAGAAAACAAATGCAGTCTGATGAAATATTAATAACTCGCTAGTACCATACCACCCAAATTAACAACATAAATATTCATAATTGTCCTGTGACCAGCATATGGAGGATCCATATGGAGGATCGAGTGCTGGACTGTGGGTACAGTTATTCAGTCCACGATGTGAAGAATTAAACACCGGAGAAAGTGGAAAATAAAGGGCTGGATTTTGCCGCCGCTCAGAGGGTGGGTTTGGAGGCGGGTCCGCCGTCAAAATAGCAAAGATTGACAGCGGGCAGGGAACCCTGGTGTCAACCCGCCTCCACGCGAGTCTCCCCAGGTGTCGGGTCTGTCGGTGCTGAGCGGGCCTGACGCCAAGCGGCGGGGGGAGGCGATCCACATCATTAAATGGGCTGTTAACATCCAATTAACTGTTATTTTAAGCCGACATTTCATTCTTACGTGCTCCCCCACGGGTTACGGGCCATTGGCCGGTAAACCTCACGGGGCGGGGCTTAACAAGCCCCATCACTTGGAGAGTGCGGGCTGCAGTAGGCAGCGGGCTGGGACCGCGAGACCGACCCCGGCTGCCCCAGACCCGCCTCGGTCGGCGAAATCGCGGCCAGAGATCTTAAAGATGATACCCAGAACTATCAACAAAGATTGAACAGGCTGGGGCTCTGTTCTCTAGAAAAGAGAAGGCTGAGGGGGTGACCTGATAGAGGTCTTTAAAATTCTGAAAGGGTTTGATAGGGTAGACGTAGAGAAGATGTTTCCACTTGTGGGAGAGACCAGAACTAGGAGCCATAAATGTAAGATAGTCACTAATAAATCCAATCGGGAATTCAGGAGAGACTTTACCCAGAGAGTGGTGAGAATGTGGAACTCGCTACCACAGGGAGTGGTTGAGGCGAATAGCACAGATGCATTTAAGGGAAAACTAGCTAAACACGTGAGGGAGAAAGAAATAGAGGGATATGCTGATGGGGTGAGATGAAGAGGGGTGGGAGGAGGCTCGTGTGGACCATAAACACCGGCACGGACCAGTTGGGCCGAATGGCCTGTTTCTGTGCTGTATACCTTGTAATAAGATAAATGTAACAGACATGTGACAACACTTTGATGACATGTGTTGGGTTACACAGCTTCCTAAACTCAGTTTCAGATCAGTCCTGGCCAGATGTACGTTCAGCTCCATCTTTGAGTGTGCACTGGAAAATCACTTTGACTGTAAATTTGTTTTACTTTGAAGAAGTAGGGGTAGCTTGACTTATTTCCATTACACACCAACTGAGCGAAGTAACCTAAGTTACAAAATAAAGAAAATGAACCTTCTATCAAGGGTGAACCTTGTATCTAAGCCAGAAGGTTATGGGTTTGGGTCCCACTCCAGGCAACTGTTTCCAGTGGCAGGAGGGTCGGTAACCAGAGGACACAGATTGAAGATGATTGGCAAAAGAACCAGAGGGGGAGAGGAGGAGATTTTTTTTTTCCGCAGCGAGTTGTTGTGATCTGGAATGCGCTGCCTGAAAGGGCGGTGGAAGCAGATTCAATAGCAACTTTCAAAAGGGGAATTGAATAAATACTTGAAGGGGAGAAATTTGCAGGGCTATGGGGAAAGAGCAGGGGGGAGTGGGACTAATTGGAGAGCTCTTTCAAAGAGCCGGCACAGGCACGATGGGCCGAATGGCCTCCTCCGTATGATTCGTAGATACCCTATCAAATCCTTTAATCATCTTAAACACCTCAATTAGATTGCCCCTTAATCTTCTATACTCGAGGGAATACGAGCCTAGTCTGTGTAACCTGTCCACATAATTTAACCCTTTTAGCCCCGGGTATCATTCTGGTGAATCTGCGCTGCTCCCCCTCCAAGGCCAATATATCCTTCCTGAGGTGCGGGGCCCAGAACTGAACCCAGTTACTCCAGAGGGGGTCTGACCAGAGCTCTGTCCAGCTCTAGCATAACATCCACCCCTTTCTATTCCAGCCCTCTTGAGATAAAGTCTAGCATAAGAACATAAGAAATAGGAGCAGGAGTCGGCCATTCGGCCCCTCGAACCTGCTCCGCCTTTCAATAAGATCATGGCTGATCTGATCTTGGCCTCAACTCCACTTTCCTGCCCGCTCCCCATAACCCTTCACTCCCTTATCGTTCAAAAATCTGTCTATCTCCACCTTAAATATATTCAATGACTTCGCCTCCACAGCTCTCTGGGGCAGAGAATTCCAAAGATTCACGACCCTCTGAGAGAAGAAATTCCTCCTCATCTCCATTTTAAATGGGCGACCCCTTATTCTGAAACTATGCCCCCTAGTTCTAGACTCCCCCATGAGGGGAAACATCTTCACTGCATCTACCCTGTCGAGCCCCCTCAGAATTTTATACGTTTCAATAAGATCACCTCTCATTCTTCTAAACTCCAATGAGTATAGGCCCAACCTGCTCAACCTTTCCTCATAATTCAACTCTGGAATCAACCTAGTGAACCTTCTCTGAACTGCCTCCAATGCAAGTACCTCCTTCCTTAAATAAGGAGACCAAAACTGTACGCAGTACTCCAGGTGTGGTCTCACCGTGTACAGTTGTAGCAAGACTTCCCTACTTTTATACTCCATCCCCCTTGCAATAAAGGCCAATATTCCATTTGCCTTCCTAATTACTTGTTGTACCTGCATGCTAACTTTTTGTGTTTCATGTACGAGGACCCCCAGATCCCTCTGTACCGCAGCATTCTGTAGTCTCTCTCCATTTAAATAATAATTTGCTTTTTTATTCTTCCTACCAAAGTGGATAACCTCACATTTTCCCACATTATACTCCATCCGCCAAATTTTTGCCCACTCACTCAGCCTGTCTACATCCCTTTGCAGACTCTTTGGCCACGATTTTGTCATTGAATGCGGGTTGGGAGCGGGTCAGCTGGTTTCCGGGTTCCAGTCCCGCCCCCAACTGCATCCGGCCCACGGATATGATTTTACGTTGATTGCCTTGTTAAGCCCGCCCTGCTGGCTTGCCAGCCAATTAACAGGAAGTCGGTCAGATGACGTCATTTAATGACGCGTCATCTGCCGGTTTTCTTAAAGGGACCACGCACAATTTTTCTTTGACAGCTCATTTCTCAGTGTTTGACAGCATTGAGGTGCTGCAAACACTGACAATCACTGAACAAAGGTGAGCTCTTGCACCCAGGCTCTCCAATGACTCCCTCCATTGGCTAGAACAGATGGCAGCTGCATGTGAGGTTACAGAAGCGATCTGTCACTGGTGAGAGGTTCTCCCAATGAGGTGGCACTAGACAGACAATTCAAAACTTGTTACCTACAGAAAAGTGTAAATGCTTTAAAAATGATTTTCCCAACATTTTCTTACCTCTGAAACTCACCAGTGCACCATTGGATCCTTCACCCCACTTCTGCAGCTGTCATCAATACAGAAACATTACAGCAGACTCACAACACGCCACACTTACCTGGCATGGTGTCTGGACGCCGGGGAACCCGAGGCAGAAGCGGCAAAATTGAAAAAGAGCCTGTTAACAAGTATCAAGTACCTGTTAACAGGAAGGCAAGTGGCTTTAATCCTCTTCCCGCTGCTAGGTGTCGGGTCCATGCGCAAATCGGGGACCCGACACTTGGGAAGATTGATTGGAGGCGGGTTGACAATGGGTTTCCTACCCGCTGTCAATCTTTGCCATTTTGACAGTGGTCCCGCCTCCAATCCCGCACTCTGAGGACTGGCAAAATTCCGGCCTTGGTGCCCTCCTCACAACTTGCTTTCCCACCTATCTTTGTATCGTCAGCAAATTTGGCTACAGTGCACTCAGTCCCTTCATCCAAGTCATTAATATAGATTGTAAATAGTTGAGGCCCCAGCACTGATCCCTGCGGCACCCCACTAGTTACAGTTTGCCAACCTGAAAATGACCCATTTATCCCGACTCTCTGCTTTCTGTTAGTTAGCCAATCCTCTATCCATGCTAATATATTACCCCCAACACCGTGAGCTCTTATCTTGTGCAGTAACCTTTTATGTGGCACCTTATCGAATGCCTTCTAGAAATCCAAATACATTACATCTACTGGTTCCCCTTTATCCATCCTGCTCATTACATCCTCAAAAAACTCGAGTAAATTTGTCAAACATTACATTAGCATTTTAAATTATATTTTTGCACATGTCCTCTAGGTTCTAGTTATTTCTAAACTTGAATCCCTAAATCTCGCGGCTCCTCCACAGTCCCTAACTTCTCACCATTTAGAAAATACTCTGATCGATCTTTCTTAGGTCCAAAGTTGTTCTTCTGACAAGAGAGAAAGCAATGCGCAGGTACCTGGGAGTATGTTGAGTCCTTTAGTGTTCTGGAGTGTGGAAGAAGTTGTAGAAGTGCATGCACTAGGTAGAGGCTCCTTCATCTCTCTGTCCCTAAAGCTCTTCTTCTTGAAACTGGCCACGAGTCTCCAGATATCACTCTTCGATGCAGTCACCGTGGCGTCATCCATAGCTAAGGCTGGCTTCTCGTTGTTTTCAGTTTCTGGGCTCCCCAACCTCAGCGAAGAAAATAATGCCTTGTTCCTCCGGGTGTGGAAGTTGAGCTCAGGCTTTATCTGACCAGAATCGCCTTCCTTTAATGAGATATCCTCCCCAGAGCTTGATAGGTGCTCCTTCTCCTTTCCCGCCGTGTTGACTTGTTGGTTTTCATTCCCGGTGAGCTTGCTGGAATCTTCAGTTGAACTGTTGGACCGTGAGGAGTTGTGAAAAGCTCCGAGGGCTGGTCCGTAGAGAGGTACTGAAGATAAGTCCCTGTGCTGATTTGCAACAGGAGACTGTTGCATAACGGAACTTGGCTGTCCAGTGTCCTCTGATGACAAGGCGTCTTGTGTGGAACTGTTGAACACATTGAGAGACAAGCCATGGAAGGAATTATTTAAAAAGGGCCTGGCTTGTCTCATCTTCGGTTTCTTTTCCTGGGTCCGTTCCACACTGTCTGAAAACACCGAGCTTTTGCTATCAAAGAAAGACCTTCTAAACGCATTCACTAAGAAACTCAGAGGCGATTTGGGAGAGTCATTACCAGGAGTGTTACCATTGGAGGAAGCATCTTCCATTTTGGGGGACTCAGGCGGACTGTGCATGTCTGAGTTTGTTGAATCGATTGGTTGAGTTAAAACGGAAGAGCCTGACGATTTAGTCTCGGGCTCACTTGGTTTCTCTCTGTCACACTTTGTAGGATCCACCTCTCCGGCATTGTCCTCATTTCTTTTGGCCTCCTCAGTCTTCTGCTGCTTCTCCACGGTTGCGTTACTTGTGACTGAAGAGTTCCGATCCAGCGACTGCGCTGGCCGTGCGGGAGAGTCGATCAGTCGCTTCACCGAACCGCGCGATTGTCCATCCATGGACGCTAGCTTTTGTAGAATTGACTCTCTCATTCCCACCGTGCCTGCTGAAGCAAGCTTTGAATGAGAAGCATGCTCAGTCCCTTGACGTTCTGATGAGGGGAGAGTTTCTGGGACGAGTGCATCCTCGTCCTTTGCAATCAGGCTGGCTCTGAGGCGTGAATCGGACGTGACTTCCTCTCCCTCTTTCTCTAAGCCACCGCTGCACCAAATGGACAATTTGTGGGTTTCCCTGGCGGAATGGGATGCCTGGGGCTGCTGGCGCTCCCTGTTTGTCAACGGGGCTTCTGTCTTGCTTGTTAGATGAGGGTGACGAGCAGTGACAGCGAGGTCTGCATCCTTGACAGCTCTTTGTTGCCATGGTGGCCTGTTGGGTAGCGAATACCACCTACTCAGGTGAGACTGGCTATGAACAGAAGGAACCTGCAAGAAATAAACACAGTTAAAGTCAGTACATCACAAAGCTAGTTTTTTCCCACTCTAGTTAACCCCATCCCCCCTCTAGTTAACCCCATTCCCCCTCTAGTTAACCCCATTCCCCCTCTCGTTAACCCCATTCCCCCTCTAGTTAACGCCATCCCCCCTCTAGTTAACTCCATTCCCCCTCTAGTTAACCCCATCCCCCCTCTAGTTAACCCCATCCCCCCTCTAGTTAACCCCATCCCCCCTCTAGTTAACCCCATCCCCCCTCTAGTTAACCCCATTCCCCCTCTAGTTAACCCCATCCCCCCTCTAGTTAACTCCATTCCCCCTCTAGTTAACCCCATCCCCCCTCTAGTTAACCCCATCCCCCCTCTAGTTAACCCCATCCCATCTCTAGTTAACCCCACACCCCCTCTAGTTAACCCCATCCCCCCTCTAGTTAACTCCATTCCCCCTCTAGTTAACCCCATCCCCCCTCTAGTTAACCCCATCCCCCCTCTAGTTAACTCCATTCCCCCTCTCGTTAACTCCATTCCCCCTCTAGTTAACCCCATCCCCCCTCTAGTTAACTCCATTCCCCCTCTAGTTAACCCCATCCCCCCTCTCGTTAACCCCATTCCCCTCTAGTTAACCCCATCCCCCCTCTCGTTAACCCCATTCCCCTCTAGTTAACTCCATTCCCCCCTCTAATTAACCCCATCCCCCCTCTCGTTAACCCCATCCCCCCCTCTAGTTGACTCCATTCTCCCCCTTGCTTCTTTACACAGATTCCTTGCAGGAGAGAACAGGCTAAAAAACTCCGGCCAGGATCCTGTCGATGCCTCTTGATAGCCAGTTTCTAGGAGGTGCACAAGAGCACAGATTATTGATGCTTCCTCCTCGCCTGCCAGGCAATGCCTGACCAGGTGTCCCCACAGCAGCACGGATGAGGTAAAGAACCCACAGTCGTGAGGTTGCATCCCATCACTCTCTGCAATAGGCCAACACTCCAAAGATAATCAGTGATGGTTGAGAATGAACACACTGACACAATAATGTGCCATTTATGGAAAACGAAAGCCCTGACTTATAACCAGCCACTCTGCAATTGCAGAATTTTATCATTCTTGCGTATTTTTAGCAGTCTAAAACCTGGCTAAAACAGCAGCAATGACTGGTGCGTAGCTAAGCTTTGAGATTCAATGTCCTGTTGTTAATACCGATGAGTGGAAAGCGCATTAAGCTCAGAGCTGCGTTGAACACGACAGTACTGTTACGTTATACTCGCCGATCTCCCCTCATATACCTCATGGGGTGCTAACCTAGCCCGTCCCTATAAGGCAAGTGCTCAAACCCTCCCTGTGGAGAAGTGGTTTAAACAGGCAGATCCAAATAAGCAAACTCCCGAGGTCAGTCAGAGGGCAATTGCAGCTGCTTGTAAATTTCAGGCTCCAGGTCAGATGGACTCAGCAGGAAATAACTGGGTGTTTTTTTTTTAGATTTTTTTTTTTGACTCTGTAACCAAGTGTGAGACTTGGAAGTATGACAGAAGTCCAGCAGGCTCAAAACTTTTTATATACACGCTCCACCACTTAAATCGTCCACTTTTAAAACAGGCAGTCACTTATATCTGACAAAATAGGATAAACTTTATCTATTTGCATCAATATCAATTTCGAAGTTGCCGGTTGCAGCGTCTGAAGCGCTCCGACTATTTCGGGCAGAAACAGCTGTGCTTACTCATCAGTTCGCACCTTGTTAAGGTGCGCTGAATACAACAGCAACAACTTACATTTATATAGCGCCTTTAACCTAGTAAAACGTCCCAAAGCGCTTCACAGGAGCGATTATCAGACAAAAGGAGATATTAGGGCAAATGATCAAAAGCTTGGTCAAAGAGGTAGGTTTTAAGGAGCATCTTACGGAGGAGAGAGAGGCGGAGAGGTTTAGGGAGGGAATTCCAGAGCTCAGGGCCCAGGCAACAGAAGGCACGGCCGCCAATGGTGGAGCGATTAAAATCGGGAATGACCAAGAGGTCAGAGTTGGAGGAACGCAGATATCTCAGAGGGTTGTAGGACTGGAGGAGATTACAGAGATAGGGAGGGGCGAGGGCCATGGAGGGATTTGAAAACAAGGATGAGAATTTTAAAATCGAGGTGTTGCTTAACCGGGAGCCAATGTAAGTCAGCGAGCACAGGGGGTGATGGGTGAACGGGACTTGGTGCGAGTTAGGACACGGGCAGCAGAGCTTTGGATGACCTCAAGTTTATGGAGGGTGGAATGTGGGAGGCCAGCCAGGAGTGCGTTGGAATAGACAAGCCTGGAGGTAACAAAGGATGGATGAGGGTTTCAGCAGCGGATGAGCTGAGGCAGGGGCAGAGTCGGGCGATATGACTGAGGTGGAAATAGTGATGGCGCGGATATGTGGTCAGCAGCTCGTTTCGGGATCAAATATGACACCAAGGTTGTGAACAGTCTGGTTCAGCCTCAGACCGAACAAACATCAGTAAATTTCAATTTACTGTTAAATTTTAATGTTACCTTCTGTGTACTTAAGCCAGTTGATAACATGACTGCAGTTTAAAGAAAGCCGATGGTCAGAGTGGGTCTACCCCGAAGGAACGTTGTATTGATTAGTACAATAACACTGAGGTGGCTCAGTGGGCAGCACCCTCGCCTCTGAGTCAGAAGGTTGTGGGTTCAAATCCCACTCCAGGGACATGAGCACAAAAATCTAGGCTGACACTCCCAGTGCAGTGCTGAGGGGGTGCTGCACTGTCGGAGGGGCCGTCTTTCGGATGAGACGTTAAACCGAGGCCCCGTCTGCTCTCTCAGGTGGACGTAAAAGATTTCGAAGAAGAGCAGGGGAGTTCTCCCCGGTGTCCTGGTCAATATTTATCCCTCAATCAACATCACTGAAACAGATTATCTGGTCATTATCACATTGCCGTTTGTGGGAGCTTGCTGTGCACAAATTGTCTGCTGTGTTTCCTACATTACAACAGTGACTACACTTCAAAAAGTACTTCATTGGCTGTAAAGCGTTTTGGGATGTCTGGTGGTTGTGAAGGGTGATATAGAAATGCAAGTCTTTCTTTCTACCCGTTATACCGGCCATCGTGTAGAGCAGGCAAAGCATGTTTGCACGAACGCACCCTCTATATGTGATGGGGACTGTATAAAGTGGAAGGGTCAATGATTCAGCTCAGCCTGCAGGAAGCTATATTCAAAGGGAGCATGGCGGAGAGAATTTAAACCCTGGAGCCCTGTCTCCAAACTGTGCTCCTTTGAATGCAGCAGTGGTGAATTTACCAGAAAGTATAAATCCAATCGACAAATTCTTATTTGGAATTATTGCAGATTCAGGAAACACATACTGAATAATTCCATTATCCTCTACAATATGATTCTTGAACCCTCTCCCAATGTGCACGCCTTAATCTCCAGTTTTATAATAGATCCCAATGGTGCGCATAAAACTCAACTAATCAGAGAATCGTCCAGAACAGAAAGCGGCCATTCGGCCCATCCATCCTGTGCCGGCTCTTTGAAAGAGCTCTCCAATTAATCCCGCTCCCCCTGCTCTTTCCCCACTCTGTAAAAACATCTTTGAGTACTGAACAAAGAGCAGGTCTCCCTCAAAGGTGCAGCTGGTAAATTTTTATAGATCACGAGTGTCTGTGCGGAGTTAGCCAGGCTGGCAGAATGGGGTACTAATTTTGCACAGTGCCCCCCTGAGTGGAAAACATTGACCAGGGCGCCTGCTCCTGATTGCTGTCCACTGACTGGTGCTGAAATGTAGGTGTGTGTGGTCAGCCAGTGAGAACAGGACTGGCTTCCCCTCCCCTCCCTTCCTACCACCCCCCAGTCATGTAGCCTGTTGGAAATCGCTGTCTAGGCTCACATGAAGAACGGACACTTGGACAAGGTACTAGTTGCTGGTAAGTGTCACACACACACACACCCATGCACGCAGATACATGCACATACATACACACACGCGCATGCAAACACACATGCCCTCACATACGTACACACACACACACACGTGCACGCACATGCCCATATATACTGACAGGTGCGCATTCAAGCACACGCACACTCCCACGCACACACACACATGCACACACACACACACACACACGTGCACATACACATGCACATGCGCATATACACATGCATGCACACACACGCACATGTGCACACACAGATGTATGCATGTACAACATATGCACATATATAAAGACATGCACATATACACGAACATGCACGCATACATACGCACAGTACGCACATACAGTAGGGATCTACATCAGCCTTCCCCTGTTAATGTTTTCTTCCCTGCTGATGCTGGCCGTTTTATGCTTCAAATTAATTACAGATTGCCTATTTAAAATAAGCAGGAATTACATGAGTGGCTTGAAAACCCTTTGCATCGATCCAGGACTGGAACTTGCAGGACAGGGACACCGGTAAATGGATGCTTGGTGCTTTCATCTGAAATTATCTGCTATTTCAGTGGAGACAGAAACCCATTTGCCTCCTTGGAATAAACCAAGAGAGGAAGTTCAGAGAAGCGCGTTAAGTGTTCATACTGTGCTCTAATATGGTGCAGTTTCAGGGGCAAAGGTCATAGAGTATTTCACAAAAAGGAAGTATTCACTGGACCCAGGGGACCGATATCCTTACCCCTTCACCTGGACCCAGGGGACCGATATCCTTACCCCTTCACCTGGACCCAGGGGACCGATATCCTTACCCCTTCACCTGGACCCAGGGGACCGATATCCTTACCCCTTCACCTGGACCCAGGGGACCGATATCCTTACCCCTTCACCTGGACCCAGGGGACCGATATCCTTACCCCTTCACCTGGACCCAGGGGACCGATATCCTTACCCCTTCACCTGGACCCAGGGGACCGATATCCTTACCCCTTCACCTGGACCCAGGGGACCGATATCCTTACCCCTTCACCTGGACCCAGGGGACCGATATCCTTACCCCTTCACCTGGACCCAGGGGACCGATATCCTTACCCCTTCACCTGGACCCAGGGGACCGATATCCTTACCCCTTCACCTGGACCCAGGGGACCGATATCCTTACCCCTTCACCTGGACCCAGGGGACCGATATCCTTACCCCTTCACCTGGACCCAGGGGACCGATATCCTTACCCCTTCACCTGGACCCAGGGGACCGATATCCTTACCCCTTCACCTGGACCCAGGGGACCGATATCCTTACCCCTTCACCTGGACCCAGGGGACCGATATCCTTACCCCTTCACCTGGACCCAGGGGACCGATATCCTTACCCCTTCACCTGGACCCAGGGGACCGATATCCTTACCCCTTCACCTGGACCCAGGGGACCGATATCCTTACCCCTTCACCTGGACCCAGGGGACCGATATCCTTACCCCTTCACCTGGACCCAGGGGACCGATATCCTTACCCCTTCAGCTGGACCCAGGGGACCGATATCCTTACCCCTTCACCTGGACCCAGGGGACCGATATCCTTACCCCTTCACCTGGACCCAGGGGACCGATATCCTTACCCCTTCACCTGGACCCAGGGGACCGATATCCTTACCCCTTCACCTGGACCCAGGGGACCGATATCCTTACCCCTTCACCTGGACCCAGGGGACCGATATCTTTACCCCTTCACCTGGACCCAGGGGACCGATATCCTTACCCCTTCACCTGGACCCAGGGGACCGATATCCTTACCCCTTCACCTGGACCCAGGGGACCGATATCCTTACCCCTTCACCTGGACCCAGGGGACCGATATCCTTACCCCTTCACCTGGACCCAGGGGACCGATATCCTTACCCCTTCACCTGGACCCAGGGGACCGATATCCTTACCCCTTCACCTGGACCCAGGGGACCGATATCCTTACCCCTTCACCTGGACCCAGGGGACCGATATCCTTACCCCTTCACCTGGACCCAGGGGACCGATATCCTTACCCCTTCACCTGGACCCAGGGGACCGATATCCTTACCCCTTCACCTGGACCCAGGGGACCGATATCCTTACCCCTTCACCTGGACCCAGGGGACCGATATCCTTACCCCTTCACCTGGACCCAGGGGACCGATATCCTTACCCCTTCACCTGGCCAACGCACATAAAGAAAGAATTATACAGCGACTTTCACGGCCTCAGGATGTCCCAAAGCAATTTACAGCCAATGAGGTACTTTTGTGAAGTGTGGTCACTGTTGTAATCTAGGAAATGTGCAGCCAATTTGCGCACAGCAAGCTCCCACAAACAGCAATGTGATAATGACCAGATAATCTGTTTTTTTAGTGATGTTTGAGGGATAAACACTGGCCAGGATAACTCCACTGCTCTTCTTCGAAATAGTGGCCATGGGATCTGTTACGTCCACCTGAGAGAGGGCAGACGGGGCCTCAGTTTAACATCTCATCTGAAAGACGGCACCTCTGACAGTGCAGCACTCCCTCAGTACTGGGAGTCTCAGCCTGGATTTTGTGCTCAAGTAGAATAAACGTACGGCAACTCCGAAAGGAAAAATCTCCCGTAACTCAGTTGTTTGGGTTTTCTTGCAATATCCCATCTGTAATTCCGCTTTACAAATCTTTCATTCTGGTAGAATAATGCTGGACTGGTGATCCTGGCTTTTTGGAGGGTATTATTAACCTAACGGGTATACATGGGATTGGGTGGAATGCTGGTTTTACAAACCCCACATTCCCAACGCCCCAATATTATTCTTCGTTAACTTCAATGCAGAGTAAAATCGGGCGCGGAGTAAAACCACCGATCCTGTCAGTTGCCCCGACAACAACATGCATTTATACAGCACCTTTAACGTAGTCCCACGGCGCTTCACAGGAGCGATTATCAAACAAAATTTGACACCGAGCCACATAAGGAGAAATTAGGGCAGGTGACCAAAAGCTTGGTCAAAGAGGTAGGTTTTAAGGAGCGTCTTAAAGGAGGAGAGAGGTGGAGAGGTTTAGGGAGAGAATTCCGAGCTTAGGGCCCAGGCAGCTGAAGGCACGGCCGCCAATGGTGGAGCGATTATAATCAGGGATGCTCAAGAGGGCAGAATTTGAGGAGTGCAGATATCTCGTGGGGTTGTGGGGCTGGAGGAGATTACAGAGTCAGGGAGGGGCGAGGCCATGGAGGGATTTGAAAACAAGGGTGAGAATTTTAAAATCGAGGCATTAAAAATTCTTTGGATTTGCCTGTTTAGAACACTTACTCACAGGGACCAGTTGATAGCTGGCCTTAAAGCGACAGGCCAGGTCATCAAAAGCCACGCCCCAGACCCAGTGAGCAATGCCCTGGGAGATCTGTTGATTTCAGTGAAAGCTTCCGGAGAGACTTAGAATACAAGAGCAGGGGGGTTATGCTTCAACTGTATAAAACACTAGTTAGGCCTCAGCTAGAGTACTGCGTGCAGTTCTGGTCACCACATTACAGGAAATACGTGATTGCACTGGAGAGGGTTCAGAGGATATTTACAAGGATGTTGCCGGGAGTAGAGAATCTTAGCTATGGGGAAAGACTGGACAGGCTGGGTCTGTTTTCCTTGGAACAGAGGAGGCTGAGGGGAGACCTTATTGAGGTGTATAAAATTATGAGGGGCATAGATAAAGTGGATAGAAAGGACCTATTTCCCTTAGCAGAGGGGTCAAAAACCAAGGGGCACAGATTTAAAGTAATTGGTGGAAGGTTTAGAGGGGATTTGAGGGGAAATTTCTTCACCCAGAGGGTTGTGGGGGTCTGGAACTCACTGCCTGAAAGGGTGGTAGAGGCAGGAACCCTAACCACATTTAAAAAGTACTTGGATGTGCACTTGGGATGCTCTAACCTGCAGGGCTACGGACCAAGAGCTGGGAAGTGGGATTAGGCTGGATAGCTCTTTGTTGGCCGGCGCGGACACGATGGGCCGAAATGGCCTCCTTCCGTGCTGTAACTTTCTATGATTTGATGATTCTATGAGTCAACTCAGTGAATCCAGCTCTAGAGCGGATTCTTAGGAAGAAAAGAGATGTCAATTTTAACCTAATCCACCCGTAACAACGCTCGTCTCCGCCCCGCCTCAGCTCATCCACTGCTGAAACCTTCATCCATGCCTTTGTTACCTCTAGACTTGACTATTCCAACGCACTCCTGGCTGGCCTCCCACATTGCACCCTGCGTAAACTTGACGTCATGCAAAACTCGGCTTCCCATGTCCTAACTCGCACCAAGTCCCGTTCGCCCATCTCCCCTGTGCTCGCTGACCTACAATGGCTCCCGGTTAAGCAACGCCTCGATTTGAAAATTTTCATCCTTGTTTTCAAATCCCTCCATGGCCTCGCCTCTCCCGATCTCTGTAATCTCCTCCAGCCCCACAACCCCATCCCGAGATCTCTGTCCTCCTCTAATTCTGCCCTCTTGAGTATTCCTGATTTTAATCGCTCCACCATTGGCGGCCGTGCCTTCAGCTGCCTGGGCCCTAAGCTCTGGAATTCCCTCCATAAACCTCTCCGCCTCTCTCTCCTCCTTTAAGATGCTCCTTAAAACCTACCTCTTTGGTCAAGTCTGTCCTAATATCTCCTTCTGTGACTCAGTGTCAATGTTTGCCTGATATCGCTCCTGTGAAGCGCCTTGGGACGTTTTACTACGTTAAAGGCGCTGTGTAAATGCAAGTTGTTGCTGTTGTGTCCCCCCCCCCCTCACCCACTCCACGGTGGCAGATTCCCAGATGCCCAGCTGATCAAAAGAAATAATAATTAAGGACATAAGGGGAGAAAAAGATCTTGGAAGAAGAACGGTCCCAATTTCGGAACTGCCCGCCATTCCTTCAGTAGGTTCCCCATGCCGATTGAGAAAAGTGTCAGCAAATTGTTGATGAAATTCCTATTCTGTGGCCGAGCTCTGAACGTATAAATCTGCTGATCCTCCATAATCGGCCGACAGCGAGCCAGTCAATGCCTGGTTTCCAAGGACCATGAGACAAAGGAACATTCTGTGCTAATTAAGAGATTACGTTGGCTTTGTCCGCTAACAATGCCTCAATCTGTTTGTGCCTATGTCCAGGAGCTGTGCTGGAGACTGATAAGAGCTCCCTGTATGCAATATCTCAGCTCCACAGATCGGCAGAATGTCATTGTGCCCTTAAATATTAATACTTGCATCTCCGAACCCTTCAATAATGGTCTTCCTTTTATTTCGCAATCTCCTCCCCTCTCTCTCCTCAATCCATTGACTCACACAAGAAGGAATTGATGACAACCCTGTTTCAAGTCCTGGGAGTGGCCACACTGTCCACAGCGATGCTTTCCTGGGTCAGCCGTGGCTCAGTGGGCAGCACTCTCTCTCTCTCGCCTCTGGGCCAGAAGGTCGTGGGTTCAAGCCCCTACTCCAGAGACTTGAGCACAAAATCCAGGCTGACACTCCAGTGCAGTGCTGAGGGAGCGCTGCACTGTCGGAGGGGCCGTCTTTCGGATGAGATGTTAAACCGATGCCCCGTCTGCTCTCTCAGGTGGATAGAAAAGATCCCACAGCCACAATTATGAAGAAGAGCAGGGGAGTTCTCCCCCGGTGTCCTGGCCAATATTTATCTCTCAACCAACAGGTTATCTGGTCATTTATCTCATTGCTGTTTGTGGGATCTTGCTGTGCGCAAATTGGTTGCCGCGTTTCCTACATTACAACAGTGACTACACTTCAAAAAGTACCTCATTGGCTGTAAAGCGTTTTGGGACATCCTGAGGTCATGAAAGGCGCTAGAAAAATGCAAGTTCTTTTTTCTTATGGCCAGCTCCTAAACCATCACGAACCAACCTCACAAAACAAGCGCCAGCTGGTGACGACTGGCTGCCCATACCTGAGCCACATGGTCCTTGTCCTCAGTGGGGTTCGCTCCATTCAGGCCAGATTCTCTCGCCGCTGGTTCAACTTTCTTCCGCAGTAGCAGAGGGAGCTCTTCAATGGGGAAAGACAGCGGTCAAGGTTTTCACTCACAGTGACCAAGCTTGAAGTTATCATTTTTTTTGTTTATTTTTTTGTTTTGTGAAGACGATCGAAGAATGAAACAAACATTTGTAAAGCACCTTATCTGGGGGAGTCGCCAACTCCGGTTTGGACCTATTGCTGGAGGTGTCATCACGTGACCTCCAGCTGCCCCGCCCCCGCACTCCCGCCATTGGTCGCCCGACACAGCCATCCTCGCAGAGCCCCGCCTTCCCAGCCAATCAGAAGATGAGCAAACTACTTCACTACCTGATTGGCTAATTCTTGACTGTCAGTCAAACTGCCTTTTTAACCCATCTCCAATTTTTTTTAGAATAAAGGAAAGTGTTCAAAATTTTTTTTTTTTAAAAACACACAATTATTTTATTGCCCCAGTGATTTTTCTCCCCGGGTGCTGCGCCCAGCGGTGTCCTGACGATTAATCTCTAATTCCTGGAGACTCCAGAGCAATCTGGAGGGTTGGCGACCCCCTAACTTTATCACATCTCTCAGCAATGGCCTGAAGTGCTTCACGAGTCAATAACCAGGGGGCACAGATTGAAAGTAATTGGTCGGAGGATTAGAGGGGAGTTGAGGAGAGATTTTTTCACCCAGAGGGTGGTGGGGGTCTGGAACTCACTGCCTGAAAGGGTGGTAGAGGCAGAGACCCTCATCACATTCAAAAAGTACTTGGATATGCACTCGAAGTGCCGGAACCTGCAGGGCTACGGACCAAGAGCGGGAAGTGGGATTAGGCCGGAGAGCTCTTTGTCGGCCGGTACAGACTCGATGAGCCGAATGGCCTCCTTCTGTGCTGTAATTTATGATTCTACGATTCGACGTACAATCGATGGCTTCGAAGTGCAGTGACTTAAGTAAACAAAACCAGTCATTATTATTTTACGAGCTAGTCACTGTAATATTACTTGATAAAATTAGAGTATATATATATATTTGTAAACAGAGAATGATGGAGCAGTAATCAGTTAATCAATTGAATAAGCAATAATCAAACATTACTGCGGTACTGCCACAAAAGGTGCCACTGCCCTCTCAAGGCAGCTTCAGGCACAACAGTGGAGAAAATTATTACACTTGCTTTCTCCTTTTTTGGTACTTGTCTCCTCACAGCTTTTTATTGCAAGGGGGCTGGAGTATAAGAGTGAGGAAGTCTTGCCACAATTATTTAGGGCTTTGGTGAGACCACGCCTGGCGGACTGTGCACAGTTTTGGTCTCCTTACTGAGAGAGGATATACTTGCCTTAGAGGGAGTGCAACGAAGGTTCACTAGATTGATCCCTGGGATGAGAGGGGCTGTCCTATGATGAGAGATTGAGTAGAATGGCCCCGATATTCTCTGGAGTTTAGAAGAATGAGAGGTGATCTCATTGAAACGTATAAAATTCTTAGAGGGATTGACAGGGTAGATGCTGAGAGGCTGTTTCCCCTGGCTGGAGAGTCTAGAACTAGGGGACACAGTCTCAGAATAAGGGGTCGGCCTTTTAGGACTGAGATGAGGAGGAATTTCTTCACTCAGAGGGTGGTGAATCTTTGGAATTCTCTACCCCAGAGGGCTGTGGAGGCTCAGTCGTTGAGTATATTCAAGGCTGAGATCAATAGATTTTTGGACTGTAGGGGAATCAAGGGATATGGAGATCGGGCGGGAAAGTGGAGTTGAGGTCGAAGATCAGCCATGATCTTACTGAATGGCGGAGCAGGCTCGAGGGGCCGAATGGCCCACTCCAGCTCCTAATTGTTATGTTCCCTCCTCCCTAATCCTGAAATCAATGAATCATGTTGGGCCACAGTTGAATGGAAAGTTGCCACCTTCCGGCACCAGATCCAAGTGGCCATTCCATTTGTGTGCGGGTCCAGGCAGCGAGCGGGGATGGGTTGTTCGATCTTGGGGTGCGTCGCGATTATCCTTACCCCAATATCCACGCACGCGCGCGCACACGCATGCTCTGCAGCAGGAGTATCTATGTAGCAATCAGGAGCAGGAAGTCCGATTGTTATATTTTCCCCTGTACCCTCCCTGGACAAGGGTTGCAGGGTCCCCAATCTCAACTTTGACCGAGACCAGTTAATGTAGGGGAAAAAGCTGGCGGTTTGTTAAAGGGTGGAAAGGGATCTGAGCCGGGGACCTACCGAGTCCATGCCGCTTCATTTTGATACTTAGCAGCCAGTTTACCACCTGATCCATTTGCAAATTCAGCTGAATTACAACAGCGACTACACTTCGAAAAGTACCTCGTTCGCTGTAAAGCGTTTTGGGACGTCTGGTGGTCGTGAAAGGCGCTATAGAAATGCAAGTCTTTATTTCTTTCTAAATGTGGAACTGAAATTTTCCTCACAATTCCCATCTTTGAAATGTTGCATCCTGTCATCTTGTTCTTATTTATACCAAACCATTCCCCAAAAGAATACAGTGACAAAAGTTCATTTGAATTCCAGTCGCCAATTAAATTACAGCGCACAGACACTTTAAAGGAAATAAGGGGCTTTGAAACCAACATTAAACTCGTAACAGACTGGGCATAGCAATCGCTTTAATCCTAACATGCTAGAAAATGTTCCATAAACGTTAAGCCGTGGCTCAGTAGGAATCTCTCTCGTCTCCGAGTCAGGAGGTTGTGGGTTCATAGTCCCACTCCAGAGACTTCAGCACATAATTGAGGCTGGCGCACCCAGTGGAGTACTGAGGGAGCGCAGCACTGTCGGAGGGGCAGTACTGAGGGAGCGCTGCACTGTCGGAGGGGCAGTACTGAGGGAGTGCTGCACTGTTGGAGGGGCAGTACTGAGGGAGTGCTGCACTGTCAGAGGGGCAGTACTGAGGGAGTGCTGCACTGTCAGAGGGGCAGTACTGAGGGAGCGCTGCACTGTCGGAGGGGCAGTACTGAGGGAGTGCTGCACCATCAGAGGGGCAGTACTGAGGGATCGCTGCACTGTCGGAGGGGCAGGACTGAGGGAGTGCAGCACTGTCGGAGGTGCTGTCTTTCGGATGAGACGTAAAACCGAGGCTCCGTCTGCTCCCTCAGGTGGATGTAAAAGATCCCATGGCACTAATTCGAAGAAGAGCAGGGGAGTTCTCCCCGGTGTCCTGGGCCAATATTTATCCCTCAACCAACATCACTAAAACAGATGATCTGGTCATTATCACATTGTTGTTTGTGGGAGCTTGCTGTGCGCAAGTTGACTGCCGTGTTTCCCACATTACAACAGTGACTACACTTCAAAATACTTCATTGTGAAATGGAAACTCAAAAATTTCAAAAATATTTCTTTGTATCGTCCAAACAACTTTGCCTACTGAAATTAAGTATAATCATGGGTCGGGCTTCTAATAGATGGCTTTAACATGTAGACAATCCAATCAGAGGTGACTGTATCACTGACGCACTAGAATGGAATCTCCTTCTTCTTTTAGGCAGTCCCTCGGAGCCGAGGATGACTTGCTTCCACATTAAAAATGAGCTCTCAGGTGACTGATGAGTCCAATGCGGGACCTACAGTCTCTGTCACAAGTGGGGCAGACGGTGGTTGAAGGGGCGGGTGGGTGGGGTGCTTGGGTTGACGTGCACTCCTTGCGCTGCCTGCGCTTGGCTTCCGCTTGCTCCCGGCAAAGAGACTCGAGGTGTTCGGTGCCTTCCCGGATGCTTCTCCTCCACTTTGTGCGGTCTTGGGCCAGGGATTCCCAGGTGTCGGTGGGGATGTTACACTTTTTCAAGGAGGCTTTGAGGGTGTCCTTGAAGCGTTTCCTCTGCCCACCTGGGGCTCTCTTGCTGTGCCGGAGCTCCGAGTAGAGCGCTTGTTTTGGGAGTCTCGTATCGGGCATGCGGACAATGTGACCCGTCCATCGGAGCTGATCGAGCGTGGTCAAAGCTTCGATGCTGGGATGTTAGCCTGAGCGAGAACACTGACGTTGGTGCGCCTATCCTGCCAATGGATTTGTTGGATCTTGCGGAGGCAGCGTTGGTGGTACCTCTCCAGTGCTTTGAGGTGCCTGCTGTACATGGTCCATGTCTCTGAGGCATACAGCAGGGCGGGTATCACTGCTGCTCTGTAGACCATGAGCTTAGTGCCGGGTTTGAGGTCCTGGTCTTCAAACACTCTCTTCCTCAGGCGACCGAAAGCTGCACTGGCACACTGAAGGCGGTGTTGGACTTCGTCATCGACGTCTGCCCTTGTTGACAGTAGGCTCCCGAGGTATGAAAGTGGTCCACGTTGTCCAAGGCCTTGTCGTGGATTTTGATAATTGGGGGGCAGTACTGTGTGGCGGGGGCAGGTTGGTAGAGGACCTTTGTCGTACGGATGTTTAGTGTAAGGCCCATGCTCTCGTATGCTTCGGTGAAGGTGTTGACGATGGTTTGGAGTTCGACCTCCGAGTGAGCGCAGACGCAAGCGTCGTCTGCATACTGTAATTCGACGACAGAGGATGGGACGACCTTGGATCTGGGCTGGAGGCGACGGAGGTTGAACAGTTTTCCGTTTGTTCTGTAAATTAGCTCCACTCCAGTGGGGAGCTTACTGAGGGTGAGATGGAACATTGCAGCAAGGAAGATCGAGAAGAGCCTTGCTTGACCCCGGTTCGTACGTGAATTGGATCTGTGGTGGAACCGTTGGTCAGGATCACGGCTTGCATGTCGTCGTGAAGCAGGCGGAGGATGGTGACAAACTTTTGAGGGCAGCTGAATTTGAGGAGGACACTCCATAATCCCTCACGATTCTTCCTATTCTATTCTTCCTTTATCTAACAGCACCATGGGAGTACCTTCACCACACAGACTGCAGCTCACCACCACCTTCTCGAGGGCAACTAGGGATGGGCAATAAATGCTGGCCTTACCGGTGACGCCCACATCCCATGAACGAATGAAAAAAAAAGCCGTGGTTCAGTGGGCAGCACTCTCACCTCGGAGTCAGAAGGTCGGGGGTTCAAGTCCCACTCCAGAGACTTGAGCACAAAAATCCAGGCTGAGACTCCCGGTGCAGTACTGATAAGATGTCAAACCCGAGCCCTGCTCGTTCTGGCGGATATTAAAGATCACACAGCAGCACCGCAAGAAGAGATCATGACCAAAATAAAATCATTGACGCCTGTGGGATCTTGCTGTGTGCAAAAATGATTCTCACAATTGCAAAACATAACAAGATTCACTGCTCGTTAATAGTAAGTGGTTGCATGTGAAGTGTGTTGAGATGCTTCTGAGAGATGTGTTAAGGGACTAATTTGCTTCGTAAACAGAAATATTATCTTAGTCAGAGTGAAGTTGGCAAGTTTGGATCCTTGATACAAACTAACCAACTTAAACTGCACTTGTCAAAATACTGACAACAGCAATAACAGAAATAAAATATAACTTAATGTAGAAGTGCGTCATATAATTATAAATCACTACACAACAACTTGTATTTATATAGCGCCTTTAACATAGTAAAACGTCCCAAGACGTTTCACAGGAGCGATTATCAGACAGAATTTGACACCGAGCCATATAAGATATTAGGGCAGGTGACTAAATGCTTGGTCAAAGAGGTGGGTTTTAAGGAGCGTCTTAAAGGAGGAGAGAGAGGCGGAGAGGTTTAGGGAGGGAATTCCAGAGCTTAGGGCCTCGGCAGCTGAAGGCACGGCCACCAATGGTGGAGCGATTAAAATTGGGGATGGACAAGAGCAAGCATAAAGAGTGAAAATGATGAGCAATTTAATAATATTTCCATTCTTACTAGTCTGGATTTTCTTCCTCCATTTCTCCTGCCTGTTGCTTGCCGGAGTGTTGAAGCTGTGAGCTCGTCTGAGAGCTGAGGGTCAGCGACATAAAAGAGAAAACACAAAAAACTGGGTTAAAGAAACCTTTATTGTGGAAGAATCAATAAAAAATGATTAAAATAACTTCCACACAGAGTCAATCTTCCACAGCATCGTGTACAGCGGAGTCATAGAATCATAGAAAGTTACAGCGTGGAAGGAGGCCATTTCGGCCCATTGTGTCCGCGCCGGCCAACAAAGAGCTATCCAGCCTAATCCCACTTCCCAGCTCTTGGTCCATAGCCCTGCAGGTTACAGCACTTCAAGTGCACATCCAAGTACTTTTTAAATGTGGACAAAAATGAAAAGTCGCACAACACCAGGTTATAGTCCAACAGTTTTATTTGAAATCACGAGCTTTCGGAGCTCTGCTCCTTCGTCAGGTGAAGTGAAGGAATACAAATCAGCAAAGCATATATAGACAGAGATCAATGTGTAGCGTACAATGTCAGATGACTGCAGTAAATCTCACTGACTGCCCTCCATCACACCTCGGCAGAGAGACAATCAGGCCAGTCAGGAAGGCATTACATCAAAGACACAGCAAAATACAGCTAAGACAATGAGGTGGGGTCACAGGGGGTCCAACGTGTCAAATGCTGCAGTCTGTATGGTTAAGATTTTTACTTTTTTTTAAAACTGGAAATCACATCTGTGAACAAGCCAACAACGACTTGAGTCTGGATGACTCTACGTCATGTATCGTGACATGAACCCAAGACCCCCTGTGACCCCCACCTCATTGTCTTAGCTGTATTTTGCTGTGTCTTTGATGTAATGCCTTCCTGACTGGCCTGATTGTCTCTCTGCCGAGGTGTGATGGAGGGCAGTCAGAAAGTCGTCTGACATTGTACGCTACACATTGTTCTCTGTCTATATACGCTTTGCTGATTTGTATTCCTTCACTTTACCTGACGAAGGAGCAGCGCTCCGAAAGCTCGTGATTTCAAATAAAACTGTTGGACTATAACCTGGTGTTGTGCGACTTCTCATTTTTGTCCACTCCAGTCCAACACCGGCATCTCCACATCATTTTTATATGTGGTTAGGGTTCCTGCCTCTACCACCCTTTCAGGCAGTGAGTTCCAGACCCCCACAACCCTCTGGGTGAAGAAATTTCCCCTCAAATCCCCTCTAAACCTTCCCCCAATTACTTTAAATCTGTGCCCCCTGGTTTTTGACCCCTCTGCTAAGGGAAATAGGTCCTTTCTATCCACTTTATCTATGCCCCTCATAATTTTATACATCTCAATAAGGACTCCCCTCAGCCTCCTCTGTTCCAAGGAAAACAAACCCAGCCTATCCAATCTTTCCTCCTAGCTAAGATTCTCTACTCCCAGCAACATCCTTGTAAATCTCCTCTGTACCCTCTCTTGTGCAATTACATCTTTCCTGTAATGTGGTGACCAGAACTGCACGCAGTACTCTAGCTGAGGCCTAATTAGTGTTTTATACAGTTGAAGCATAACCCCCCCTGCTCTTGTATTCTATGCCACGGCTAATAAAGGCAAGCATTCCGTATGCCTTCTTAACCACCTTATCGACCTGGCCTGCTACCTTCAGGGATCTGTGGACATGCACTCCAAGGTCCCTTTGTTCCTCTACACTACTCAGTCAGGACCAAGTGGCGTCTTTGGGTGGAGTGGGTTTAGTGGGTGAGGGATAATTGGACCAGGGGGCACAGATATCATCAGCCCCCAATTTTGAAGTCGTATGGCCTTGCCTTATTTTTATATTGCCATTATAAATTTGTATGTCAACATTTATAATGAATAAACTTGTCACGCTGTAATTACAGCCTCCCGCCAGTGGAGGCGCTGCCGGATTCCTAATGTAAATAGAATGACAGGAAGCGCGCACAGATGCAATCATTTTAATATATTATAGATGATAGATAGCAGTGTGGGGAACAGCAGTACCGGTTTCCTACATTACAGCAGTGACTGCAAATCAGAAGTACTTCATTGGCTGCAAAACGCTTTGGGACGTCCTGAGGTCATGAAAGGCGCTATATAAATGCAATTCTTTCTTTCTTTACTTTTAGATACAGAGAAACTATTTCCTCTGGTGAGGGAGTCTAGAACAAGATGACATAATCTTAAAATTAGAGCCAGGCCGTTCAGGGGTGAAATTAGAAAGCACAAAGGGTAGTGGAAATCTGGAACTCTCTCCCCGAAAAGGCTGTGAATGCTGGGGGTCAATTGAAATTTTGTCAAGACTGCGATGGATAGATTTTTGTTGGCTAAGGGTATCGAGGGATACGGTGCAAAGGCGGGTAAATGGAATGGAGGTACAGATCAGCCATGATCTAAAGAAATAGCAGAACAGGCTGGAGGGGCTGAATGGCCTCCTCCTGTTTGTATTAACACAGTGGGGTGCGGGGGGTCAATTTCTGCAGGGGGGGGGGGGCTCTTCTGCCCAAGTTACGAGGGACGATTGGGAGAGTTCCCTATGGAAATTCACCCCCCTACCACCCCGTGTCTAACCACATCCCTCAGAAACAGTGCGCCACGGACAAGCAATGACTGCTGACACGGGAGCGGAAGTGAGAGTGATTTAACGCATGGCAAGATCTCACTAACAGCAGGAAGTTGAATGACCCAATTAAGCTATTTTCGGTGGGGTTGTTCGAGGCCGGAATGTTGACCGGGTCACCGGGAGCAATTGGCTCCTCCTCTTCCTGTCGCGCTGCGGAATCCAAGGTCAGTGGGACAGATTAACGGTTCACTTGAGAAGCAGCAACTCTGGCAGACCAACGCTCCCCCGTACTGCCATGAAGCGTCAGCCTCTAATCCCTCCATGGCCTCGCCCCTCCCCATCTCTGCTGCCTCCTCCAGCCCAACAATCTTCCTGGATCTCTGCGCTCCTCTAATTCTGGCCTCTTGCGCATCCCTGATTTCCATCGCTCAACCATTGGCGGCCGTGCCTTCAGCTGCCTCGGCCCCAAGCTCTGGAATTCCCTCCCTAAACCGCTCCGCCTCTCCTCCTTTAAGACACTCCTTAAAACCTACCTCTTTGACCAGGCTTTTGGACATCTGTCCATAATATCGCCTTAAGGGGCTCAGTGTCAAATTTTATTTGATAAACGCTGCCGTGAATCACCTTGGGACATTTTACTCCAGTGCAGTACTGAGGGAGCGCTGCACTGTCGGATGGGCAGTACTGAGGGAGCGCCGCACTGTCGGAGGGGCAGTACTGAGGGAGCGCCGCACTGTCGGAGGGGCGGTACTGAGGGAGTGCTGCACTGTCGGAGGGGCAGTACCGAGGGAGAGCTGCACTGTCGGAGGGGCAGTACTGAGGGAGGGCTGCACTGTCAGAGGGGCAGTACTGAGGGAGCGCTGCACTGTCGGAAGGGCAGTACTGAGGGAGTGCTGCACTGTCGGAGGGGCAGTACTGAGGGAGTGCTGCACTGTCGGAGGGGCAGTACTGAGGGAGTGCTGCACTGTCGGAGGGGCAGTACTGAGGGAGTGCCGCACTGTCGGAGGGTCAGTACTGAGGGAGCGCTGCACTGTCGGAAGGGCAGTACTGAGGGAGTGCTGCACTGTCGGAGGGGCAGTACTGAGGGAGTGCTGCACTGTCGGAGGGGCAGTACTGAGGGAGCGCTGCACTGTCGGAGGGGCAGTACTGAGGGAGCGCTGCACTGCCGGAAGGGGCAGTACTGAGGGAGTGCTGCACTGTCAGAGGGGCAGTACTGAGAGAGTGCTGCACTATCGGAGGGTCAGTACTGAGGGAGCGCCGCACTGTCAGAGGGGCAGTACTGAGGGAGTGCTGCACTGTCGGAGGGGCAGTACTGAGGGAGTGCTGCACTGTTGGAGGGGCAGTACTGAGGGAGTGCTGCACTGTTGGAGGTGCCGTCTTTTGGAAGAGACGTTAAACCGAGGCCCCGTCTGCTCTCTCAGGTGGACGTAAAAGATTTTGAAGAAGAGCAAGGGAGTTCTCCCCGGTGTCCTGGGGCCAATATTTAACCCTCAGCCAACATCACTAAAACAGATGATCTGGTCATTATCATGCTGCAGTTTGTGGGAGCTTGCTGTGCGCAAATTGTCTGCCGCATTTCCTACATTACAACAGTGACCACACTTCAAGAGTACTTCATTGGCTGTAAAGCACTTTGGGACATCCTGAGGTCGTGAAAGGCGCTGTAGCAATGCAAGGTGTTGTTGTTGTTGGAGTGGGGCTTGAACCCACAATCCTCTGACTCTGAGGCAAGAAACTGAGCCAAGCGGAGGCTTCCGAGTTATACTTCCTGTTTGCCTCAGTGCACATTTGAAGCTGCTTTGCCTTGACACAGAAGGAGGGGTATAACTGCAGCTTTTAACAGCACCCAAAATCTTTCACAAATGCTGGGAGTGAATGGACCCAGTTGCTTGATTTTGCCACTAGATGGTAATACCGTTCACTAAATGCTCACTGAAAGGTCTTCTGAAAACTGATGTTGGCTGAGGGTAAATATTGGCCCCAAGACACCGGGGAGAACTCCCCTGCTCTTCTTCGAATAGTGGCCGTGGGATCTTTTACCTCCACCTGAGAGAGCAGACGGGGACTTGGTTTAACGTCTCATCCGAAAGACGGCCCCTCCGTCAGAGCGGTGCTCCCTCAGCACTGACACTCCGACAGTGCAGCACTCCCTCAGTACTGACCCTCCGACAGTGCAGCGCTCCCTCAGTACTGACCCTCCGACAGTGCAGCGCTCCCTCAGCACTGACCCTCCGACAGTGCAGCGCTCCCTCAGTACTGACCCTCTGACAGTGCAGCGCTCCCTCAGCACTGACACTCCGACAGTGCAGCGCTCCCTCAGCACTGACACTCCGACAGTGCAGAGCTCCCTCAGTACTGACCCTCCGACAGTGCAGCGCTCCCTCAGTACTGACCCTCCGACAGTGCAGCGCTCCCTCAGCACTGACACTCCGACAGTGCAGAGCTCCCTCAGTACTGACCCTCCGACAGTGCAGCGCTCCCTCAGTACTGACCCTCCGACAGTGCAGCGCTCCCTCAGTACTGACACTTCGACAGTGCAGCGCTCCCTCAGCACTGACACTCCGACAGTGCAGCGCTCCCTCAGCACTGACACTCCGACAGTGCAGCACTTCCTCAGTACTGCCGCTCCGACAGTGCAGCGCTCCCTCAGTGATTCCCCTCCGACAGTGCAGCGCTCCCTCAGTACTGCCCCTCCGACAGTGCAGCGCTCCCTCAGTGCTTCCCCTCCGACAGTGCAGCGCTCCCTCAGTACTGCCCCTCCGACAGTGCAGCGCTCCCTCAGTACTGACACTCCGACAGTGCAGCGCTCCCTCAGCACTGACACTCCGACAGTGCAGCGCTCCCTCAGCACTGACACTCCGACAGTGCAGCACTTCCTCAGTACTGCCGCTCCGACAGTGCAGCGCTCCCTCAGTGCTTCCCCTCCGACAGTGCAGCGCTCCCTCAGTACTGCCCCTCCGACAGTGCAGCGCTCCCTCAGTGCTTCCCCTCCGACAGTGCAGCGCTCCCTCAGTACTGCCCCTCCGACAGTGCAGCGCTCCCTCAGTGCTTCCCCTCCGACAGTGCGGCGCTCCCTCAGTACTGTCCCTCCGACAGTGCAGCACTCCCTCAGCACTGACACTCCGACAGTGCAGCACTCCCTCAGTACTGTCCTTCCGACAGTGCAGCGCTCCCTCAGTACTGTCCCTCCGACAGTGCAGCGCTCCCTCAGTACTGCCCCTCCGACAGTGCAGCGCTCCCTCAGTACTGTCCCTCTGACAGTGCAGTGCTCCCTCAGTACTGCCCCTCCGACAGTGCAGCGCTCCCTCAGTACTGTCCCTCTGACAGTGCGGCGCTCCCTCAGTACTGTCCCTCTGACAGTGCGGCGCTCCCTCAGTACTGTCCCTCCGACAGTGCAGCACTCCCTCAGTACTGTCCCTCTGACAGTGCAGCACTCCCTCAGTACTGTCCCTCCGACAGTGCAGCGCTCCCTCAGTACTGCCCCTCTGACAGTGCAGCGCTCCCTCAGTACTGTCCCTCTGACAGTGCGGTGCTCCCTCAGTACTGCCTCTCCAGCAGTGCAGTGCTCCCTCAGTACTGTCCCTCCGACAGTGCAGCACTCCCTCAGTACTGACCCTCCGACAGTGCAGCGCTCCCTCAGTACTGCCCCTCCGACAGTGCAGCGCTCCCTCAGTACTGCCCCTCCGACAGTGCAGCGCTCCCTCAGTACTGTCCCTCCGACAGTGCAGCACTCCCTCAGTACTGACCCTCCAACAGTGCAGCGCTCCCTCAGTACTGCCCCTCCGACAGTGCAGCGCTCCCTCAGTACTGCCCCTCCGACAGTGCAGCGCTCCCTCAGTACTGTCCCTCTGACAGTGCAGCACTCCCTCAGTACTGTCCCTCTGACAGTGCAGCACTCCCTCAGTACTGGCCCTCTGACAGTGCAGGGCTCCCTCAGTACTGCCCCTCTGACAGTGCGGCGCTCCCTCAGTACTGCCCCTCCGACAGTGCAGCACTCCCTCAGCACTGTCCCTCCGACAGTGTAGCACTCCCTCAGTACTGTCCCTCCGACAGTGCAGCACTCCCTCAGCACTGTCCCTCCGACAGTGCGGCGCTCCCTCAGTACTGCACTGGAGTGTAGCTTAAGTCCTGGAGTAGGCTTTGAATCCAATGTTCCCTGCAATTGTTTTTTGGGGCCGTGCGGTCCCTGTGCAGACCATTTAAAAACTCTGCGCCTGTGCGGTGTGTTCAGTTGAACAGGTGGCTGACCGGCTGCGCGGGGCTCTGGAGCGTTGCATGGCCACGCAAGGCCGCACAGATTAAAGGGAGCATTGCTTGAACCCACAACCCGCTGGCTCCGAGGTGAGAGGCTACGGCCCAGTGAGCCACGGCTCACAGCACACTGGATGAAACTTCAGTCATGAGGGACTGTGTCCTCCTCGGACACTCACTCAGAACACTCAGAACTCCAAACTTACATTCAAACCTCAGTGGCTGTGTGGAGTGGGAATCATTCTGCACCAACGCTAAGCTTATGGTGCAAATAGACCCACGCTCAGATTGTATCACGCTGGGAACTGTTTAGACAACAATAATTCAGCCTGTGCCACAAGACAGGAGTTAATCTTTCATGCAACTATCAACCGTTTAATTCTAAAGCTGTTCCACTCTTAGCTCTGCCGATTAATTGGCAGTAGACAAAGCACAATAGGGGGAACAATGGAATCATAGAATGATGCAGCACAGGAGGAGGCCATTCGGCCCATCGTGCCTGTGCCGGCTCTTTGAAAGAGCTCTCCAATTAATCCCACTCCCCCCCCCTGCTCTTTCCCCACAGCCCTGTGAATTTTTCCCCTTCAAATATTTATCCAATTCCCTTTTGAAAGTTATTATTGAATCCATTTCCACCGCCCTTTCAGGCAGCGCGTTCCAGATCACAACAACTCGCTGCGTAAAAAAAAAATCTCCTCATCTCCCCCTCTGGTTCTTTTGTCGATAATACTTTGGTGTGAGTGAAGAGAGGAGCCGTGAATATTGGAATGTAATCTCCTTCAGAACTTTGCTGATCTTGGTAAACCTCCCAGTCCTTTTTTTTGCCGGGGTGGTGGGGAGGGCGGTGGGGGGGGAGACGGGGTGGGGGGGTGGAGATGGAATACCCCTGCAGTTGGGATTATGCAGAGAAACTTAACAAGGATTTTTAATTGCAGTTTGTAAGCGATTGGGTGAATGGGAGTGGGGGGGAATTTGGCTCTGAGGGTAGTGAAGGTTACAGGATTGGTGGGGATGACGTCAAGCAGCGATTGTACAGCTCTCGCCAAGTGAAACTGTCAACCTCACTTCATCCATCAAACCCTGTTGACACAAGAACAGCAATTAGCCGGAGATAAAGTTCTGCGTTCAAAGGCCCACTTTACACATTCCAGCCAACAGCTATCATTAAAGGTATTTGGGAGCTGGGGGGGGCCGGGGGTGGCGGGGGGCGGCGGGGGGGAGACGCCAGACTTTGAGCTTGACCAGACAATGTTACCTTCCTGGGCCTTGGACTTTGAGTTGGATTGGCCGGGTTGCGATTCCTCTTTACTCTGTGGCGCGCGGGCGCTCAGACGCAGTCCGTTGGCCAGCGGTCCTGATAGGGAGGCTCCCGGGCTGGAGGCGACCATTGCTTCACTGTCGGAGGGGTCAGCGTGAGGTTCTGCCTCGTCTTCGGAGCTGCTCGGGCGGAAACAAAAAGAAAAGAAAGGAATTAGGACGGCCAATTAATGAAGGCACAGGTCACGGGACAAGCAACACTGAAACATGGAGAGATAAGGCGTAGCTCCTTAGTGTTAAACTGAAACTAGTGAAATACCGTACAATCCTCCGCCTGAAACTGGAATCAGTGACCCAGCTTCAACTTCAACAACAACTTGCATTTATATGGCACCTTTAATGGAGAAAAACGGCCCAAGACGCTTCACGGGAGCGTTTCACCTCCCAAACCCGTGACCTCCACCTCCTAGAGGGACAAGGGCAGCAGGCGCATGGGAACACCACCACCTCCAAGTTCCCCTCCGAGTCACACACCATCCTGACTTGGAAATGTATCGCCGTCCCTTCATCGTCGCTGGGCCAATGTCCTTTTAATTGGACTAATTGGAGAGAATCTTTCAAAGAGCCGGCACAGGCACGATGGGCCGAATGGCCTCCTCCTGTGCTGTGCGATTCTGTGATTCTATTATTCCTTCGATTGTGCTTTGTCTAATGCCAATGACATCCTTGGGGCAAAGTACTTTCACACTAAATCCAACATTGTTGCAGGGGTTTAAATACACAGGGGACTCAGCCTCGCAGTCTCATGAATCCGAGTCTGAACTTGTGGTAGCGGAGTTGAACAGAGAATTACTCTATTCGGTGGCTCTTGATTCTGGTAATATGTTGTGTTTTCTCACCTTATGTTCAGTAAAAACATACGCAGTACATTGTGCTCGCTGACCTACATTGGCTCCCAGCCCGGAAATGCCTCGATTTTAACATTTTCATCCTTGTTTTCAAATCCCTCCGTGGCCCTCGCCCCTCCTCCCTATCTCTGTAATCTTCTCCAGCCCCACAACCCTCCGAGATCTCTGCGCTCCTCCAATTCTGGCCTCTTGCTCAACCCTGATTATAATCGCACCAACATTGGTGGCCGTGCCTTCAGCCGCCTGGGCCCTAAGCTCTGGAATTCCCTCCCTAAACCTCTCCGCCTCACGACCTCTCTCTCCACCTTAAAACCTGCCTCTTTGACCAAGCTTTTGGACACCTGTTGTTGTTGTATTATCATATGGTTTAGTCTGAGCATGCTCAGTTCACTCTGGCCTAGTAAATAAGAACCTTGACTAGCAGCTCATCGTGTCTTTGTCCTTCATTTGTTCTACCCACATATATTAAATTTTTGGCGACAAGGATGGGATCCTACTCAGGTCCCCTCCCTCACCTCTTTTTCCGGTACATCGATGACTGTATCGGTGCCGTTTCCTGCTCTCGACCTGAACTAGATAAGTTCATTCACTTTACTTCCAATTTCCACCTTCCCTCACCTTCACATGGTCCATCTCCGACTCTTCCCTTCCCTTCCTTGACTTCTCCGTCTCCATTTCTGGCGATCGGCTTTCGACAAACATCCACTACAAGCCCACTGACTCCCACAGCTACCTGGACTACACTTCCTCCCACCCCGCTTCCTGTAAGGACTCTATTCCATTCTCCCAGTTTCTCCGTCTCCGCTGCGTCTGCTCTGATGATGCCACCTTCCATACCAGTGCTTCCGACATGTCTTCTTTCTTCCTCAACCGAGGATTCCCCTCTACTGTGGTTGACACAGCCCTTGACTGTGTCCGTTCCATTTCCCGCACTTCTGCTCTCACCCCTTCCCCTCCCTCCCAGAACCACGATAGGGTTCCCCTTGTCCTCACCTTTCATCCCACCAGCCTCCACATTCAACGGATCATCTTCCGCCATTTCCGCCACCTCCAACGTGATCCCACCACCAAACGCATCTTCCCCTCACCTCCCCTTTCAGCATTCCGAAGGGACCGCTCCCTCCGCGACATCCTGGTCCACTCCTCAATCACCCCCAACACCCCTTCCCCTTCGCCCGGCACCTTCCCGTGCAAGCGCAGGCGATGCAACACATGCCCTTTTACCTCCTCCCTTCCCACTGTCCAGGGCCCCAAACACCCCTTCCAGGTGAAACAGCGATTTACTTGTACTTCTTGCAATTTAGTATACTGTATTCGCTGCTCACGATGCGGTCTCCTCTACATTGGGGAGACCAATCGCAGATTGGGTGACTGCTTTGCGGAACACCTCCGTTCAGTCCGTAAGGGTGACCCTGAGCTTCCGGTCGCCTGTCACTTTAATTCTCCGCTTCACTCCCACTCTGATCTCTCCGTCCTCGGCCTCTTACACTGTTCCAATGAAGCTCAATGTAAGCTCGAGGAACAGCACCTCATCTCTTGATTAGGCACTTTACAGCATTCTGGACTCAACATTGAGTTCAACAATTTCAAACTATAACCCCTGCCCCCATTTTTCATGCTGTATGATTTTGCCATTCCCATTTGCAACATTTTATCTTTCCTGCCTCTTACCTGAGCACAGTATGTTCCTTCAACTCCTTCCTCCCATCCCCCCCCCCCCCCTCCCCCCCGTCTCTGCACCGGCTTAATATCTGTGACATCTCCAGCTTTTTCCAGTTCTGATGAAGGGTCCCAGACCTGAAACGTTAACTCTGTTTCTCTCTCCACGGATGCTGCCTGACCTGCTGAGTGTTTCCAGCATTTTCTGCTGTTATTTCAGATTTCCAGCATCCGCAGTATTTTGCTGTTGTATTAGTATTTTTTCTAGTGTTTGGTACGGTGTCTAGGGCTACATTCATGAACTTCTGGTTCTAATAATCTTTCTACTGAAAAGTCCAGTCACGAATATAATTTCAACCCATTCTCCCAAGGTCTGTGTAGGCACAAAGAAACGGAGAGATGAATTTCTAAGGAGTGTGTTCACCAGCTCCCAGACTGAATGACTCATTTTTACCTTCACTTTAATCAGGAATGAGGCCAGCGCTTGTGTTGGAGGATCTGATGTAGAACGAACGTTCAGACTATTGGAACCAGACCTCTGGAACATCAGAGTGAGCCACTGAAAAGAGTAATTCTCTGCTCAACTCCGCTACCACAAGTTCAGACTCGGATTCATGAGACTGCGAGGCTGAGTCCCCTGTGTATTTAAACCCTTGCAACAATGTTGGATTTAGTGTGAAAGTACTTTGCCCCAAGGATGTCATTGGCATTAGACAAAGCACAATCGAAGGAATAATAGAATCACAGAATCGCACAGCACAGGAGGAGGCCATTCGGCCCATCGTGCCTGTGCCGGCTCTTTGAAAGAGCTCTCCAATTAGTCCCACTCCCCCCTGCTCTTTCCCCATAGCCCTGTAAATTTCTTCCCTTCAAATATTTATCCAATTCCCTTTTGAAAGTTATTATTGAATCTGCTTCCACCGCCCTTTCAGGCAGCGCGTTCCAGATCACAACAACTCGCTGCGGAAAATATGTTTCCTCATCCCCCCCTCTGGTTCTTTTGTCAATTATCTTCAATCTGTGTCCTCTGGTTACCGACCCTCCTGCCACTGGAAACAGTTTCTCCTTATTTACTCTATCAAAACCCCTTGTAATTTTGAACACCTCTACTAAATCTTCCCTTAACCTTCTCTGCTCTAAGGAGAACAATCCCAGCTTCTCCAGTCTCTCCACATTACTGAAGTTCCTCATCCCTGGTACCATTCTAGTAAATCTCCTCTGCACCCTCTCCAAGTCCTTGACATCTTTCCTAAAGTGCGGTGCCCAGAATTGGACACATTGGCCCAGAAATTCCGATCGCAGGCCTCCCGTGGGCGGAGGGCTGCGATCTGGAAAAATCTGCGCCAAGACCGGAGGGCTCCCGGGAGGCGCACAGTTCCGTTGCTGGGCCTCTCCAAACTGTCGGTGCGCAGGGCCCACGTATCCCAGGGGCGCAGGCGGATCGCAGCGTCCCTGGGATCACGTGGGCCATGGGGAGCCAATCAGAGAAGGGAATCTCCCTTCATACATTTGACAGGGAGACCTGTCAAATATATGAATGGAGATCACCCCAAAACATAGTAAAACTTTAAATACATTTTTTTAAAAACATCACATTTTTAAAATGACTTTAAATTACAATAAATTAAGTATTTTAAACAAAAATATTATTTTTTGAAAAAAATAATTAAAGTTTTTAACGGGGCTAAAAATAAACTTACCTTTCTTTAAAGTATTTTTAAATGATAAATCAGTGGAAATTTTTTTTTTAAACTTTTTTGAACTCTTATCCTGGTAAAAGCAGGCCTTTCGCCTGCTTTTACCAGGCGCAAGAATTGTAAATGTTTTCTGTGGGCGGAGGGTCTCCAAAAAGCGGAACTCTCCGCCCGCAGAGGCCCTTCTCCAGGGCAGCCGGAGGATCTGTCCAGAGCTTTCTTGACAGATCGGAAATGCCGGTTTCCAGCACATGCGCAGTGCATGCCTGAAACCGGCATTTCCGATGTCACTACGGGTGGGTACACAGCGCGTACACAGTGGGTACACACCCGTAGGGATCGGAATTTCTGCACCAATACTCCAGCTGAGGCCTAACCAGTGATTTATAAGCTTTACCATAACTTCCTTGCTTTTGCACTCTATGCCTCTATTTATGAAGCCCAGGATCCCGTATGCTTTTTTTAAAAGCAGCCTTTTCAACTTGTCCTGCCACCTTTAAAGATTTGTGTACATATAATCCCCCAGGTCTCTCTGTTCCTGCACCCCCTCTAACATTGTACCATTCAGTTTATATCGCCTCTCCTCATTCTTCCTACGAAAATGTATCACTTCACACTTCTCTGTGTTAAATTTCATCTGCTGTGTGTCTGCCCATTTCACCATATGTTCTCCTATGTGATAAGGTGCTGTTTTTGGGAGCTTGCTGTGCACAAATTGGCTGCTGCCTTTCCCTACATAATGACAGTGACTACACATCAAAGAGTAATTCATTGGCAGTGAAGCGCTTTGGGACATCCTGTTGAGACATTAGACTGAGACATAGAAGATAGGAGCAGGAGTAGGCCAGGTGGATGTAAAAGAGCCCATGGCACTATTTCGAAGAAGAGCAGGAGAATTCTCCCCGGTGTCCTGGCCAATATTTATCCCTCAAACAACAGGACCAAAAAATAGATTGACTGGAGCATAGGAACATAGGAACAGGAGGAGTCCATTCAGCCCCTCGAGCCTGTTCCACCATTCAGTGAGATCATGACTGATCTGCGACCTAACTCCAAATACCCGCCTTTGGCCCATATCCATGAATACAAAAATCTATCAATCTCAGATTTAAAATTAACAATTGATCTAGCATCAATTGCCGTTTGCGAAAGAGAGTTCCAAACTTCTACCACCCTTTGTGTGTAGAAGTGTTTCCTAATTTCACTCCTGAAAGGTCTGGCTCTAATTTTTAGACTATGCCCCCTAGTCCTAGAATCCCCAACCAGCGGAAATAGTTTCTCTCCATCTACCCTATCTGTTCCCCTCAATACCTTAGTCATTTATTTCATCGCTATTTGTGGGACCTTGCTGTGCACAAATTGGCTGTTGCCTTTGCCGACAAAACTACAGCGACTGTACGTTAAAAGCCATTCATTGGCTGTGAAGAGCTTTGGGATATTCAAGAGATGTTGGAGGCATTGTGTAAATGTAAATTCTTTCTTTCTTTGTATCATTCTGAGGAACGCCGGGTATATTTTGCCAAAACAGATGCAGGATAATATTCAGAGACAGGTCCTGCCGTGACTGCTGAGTGTACCAGAGAAATGTGCTTCAAGATCCACTCAAGGAGGCCAACTTACACCAATTGGTATAACTCCAGCGCAATAGCCGAGAGAGTATTGACAGAAGATTAAGGGGTGCGCTAATTGAGGTGTTTAAGATGATTGAAGGAGTCGATAAGGTAGATAGAGAGAAACTATTTCCTCTGGTGGGGGGAGTCCAGAACAAGGGGGCAGAACCTTAACATTAGCGCCAGGCC
Organism: Squalus acanthias; assembly: GCA_030390025.1. NCBI lineage: Eukaryota > Metazoa > Chordata > Chondrichthyes > Squaliformes > Squalidae > Squalus > Squalus acanthias. The sequence continues at coordinate 4,618,371 of CM059434.1, read as the reverse complement.
GTTCAGGGGTGATGTCAGGAAGCACTTCGTCACACTAAGGGTGGTGGAAATCTGGAACTCTCTTCCCCCAAAAGCTGCAGAAGCTGAGGGTCAATTGAAAATTTCAAAACTGAGATTGATAGATTTTTGTTAGGTAAGGGTATTAGGGGTTACAGAACCAAGGCGGGCAGATGGAGTTAAGATACAGATCAGCCATGATCTAATTGAAGGGCAGAACAGGCTCGAGGGGTTGAATGGCCTCCTCCTGTTCCTAAATCAGCAGGAACGCGAGTATTCCACGGCACATAATTGCAGGGCTATGAGGAAAGGGCAGTGAAGTGTGGGACTAATTGGAGAGCTCTTTCAAAGAGACAGCACAGGCACGATAGGCCGAATGGCCTCCTTCTGTGCTGTATTATACTACGATTCGATAACTCAGTTGTGTAGCTGAGCATCAATACATATTTTTTAAAATTGGGCTTGGAGTTGAGGGGTTAAAGTCGGTGCAGCTGAAACTCCTTCACCTCAGTGCGAAACATGCAGTATAACTGGCTTCTGATGGGGGGGTGGTGGGGGCCGGGGGTGGGCAGGTCAACGAGGAAAACTGCAGCCGATCGCCTTCAGTGCAATGTAAGGTTAAGGTCAGAAATACCTGCTCCCATCACTGGTCACCATGACTCGGATCGCCAGGAGGTTGCGCCCAATCACGTCGACATCAGGAGATCTTAGAGGTGAGTGTCTGTCCAGGGTGGGGCACGTCTCAAGCAGATCCAAGTCTCCAGACGCACATTTAGTCCTTTTGCTAGCGATTGATCCAGACTGGAGTGGATAAACTGTGGGAGAAATGACACGGAATATGGTCGTCAGTCACCCTCAGAGATTTAGCGATGAAGGTTGGGTCCAGGTATCACATTCCTGAATGCTGACTAACAAGTGCCTCCAGATTATAAGAACATAAGAATTGGAGCAGGAGTCGGCCATTCGGCCCCTCGAGCCTGCTCCGCCATTCAATAAGATCATGGCTGATCTTTGACCTCAACTCCACTTTCCCGCCCGATCTCCATATCCCTTGGTTCTCCTAGAGTCCAAAAATCTATCAATCTCTGCCTTGAATATACTCAACGACTGAGCCTCCACAGCCCTCTGGGGTAGAGAATTCCAAAGATTCACAATTATCAGCCTTTATACTCGATATTGTTGCCCTGATTTTTAGGAAGGGGGGGAGCAGGATTTTCCAACAAGCGTTAAGAGCGTGAACACACACACACTAAAACATTAATGGCCATGATTGACATCACTCAGGCCCAGGCTGCTATTTTAGCCACAGGCCTGAGCTCAGCGAGCAGTGACTCTTTCCCCAACAGGTCAAACCTGCTGGGAGGGGGGGACATAAGAACATAAGAATTAGGAGCAGGAGTAGGCCATCGATCTCAGCCTTGAATATACTCAAAAACTGAGCCTCCACAGCCCTCTGGGGCAGAGAATTCCAAAGAAATTCCTCCTCATCTCAGTCTTAAATGGCCGACCCCTTATCCCGAGACTGTGACCCCTGGTTCTAGACTCTCCAGCCAGGGAGAAACAACCTCTCAGCATCTACCCTGCCAATCCCCCTCAGATTCTTACATGTTTCAATGAGATCACCTCTCATTCTTCTAAACTCCAGAGATTATAGGCTAAATCTACTCAATCCAAAGAGCCAGATGAGCCCCAGCAAGGTAACTTTTAACAATTTTTAAATGTTTCCTGGTGGGCCAGGAGTTGCAGGAGTTCTCCTCTGGGCCTGCAAGGAAGTCTTGGGCCTCCCCTAGACCCGGGCTTCACCGCCCCCGCCCCGATCACCTCTGGACTCCCCCCTTCCCCCCTCCCCCACCACCACTTACCGGGCTGTGGAGGACCGTTCCTGCGAGTCCCCTGCTCGGGCCTCCTTCCGCCCGAATTGCCGCTGCTGCTCGACAGCCAGGCTGTGATTCCTCCCGGGTTCGGCCGGGAGTCTGATTCTGAGTGCGGAAATGCAGCCCGGGTAGGTTAAATCTCTCCGGGCCTCGACATACTGATGTGTCGGCCACCCCGGGGCCAACTGCACAGACCGATCCCACCCCGTGTCAGCCGTGGCTCAGTGGATAGCGCTCTCGCCTCTGAGTCTGAAAGTCAAGGCTTCAAGTCCCACTCCGGAGAGATCAGCACATAATCCAGGGCTGACACTCCCGGTGCAGTACTGAGGGAGCGCCGCATTGTCGGAGGGGCAGTACTGAGGGAGCGCCGCATTGTCGGAGGGGCAGTACTGAGGGAGTGCTGCACTGTCAGAGGGGCAGTACTGAGGGAGCACCGCACTGTCAGAGGGGCAGTACTGAGGGAGCGCCGCACTGTCAGAGGGGCAGTACTGAGGGAGCGCCGCACTGTCGGAGGGGCAGTACTGAGGGAGCCCTGCACTGTCGGAGGGGCAGTACTGAGGGAGTGCTGCACTGTCGGAGGAGCAGTACTGAGGGAGCCCTGCACTGTCGGAGGGGCAGTACTGAGGGAGTGCTGCACTGTCGGAGGGGCCGTCTTTCGATGGGACGTTAAACCGAGGCTCCGTCTGCTCTCTCAGGTGGATGTAAAAGATCTCATGGCACTATTTCGAAGAAGAGCAGGGGAGTTCTCCCTGGTGTCCTGGGGCCAATATTTATCCCTCAATCAACATCACTAAAACAGATGAGCTGGTCATTATCACATTGCTGTTTGTGGGAGCTTGCTGTGTGCAAATTGGCTTCTGCATTTCCCACATTACAACAGTGACTACACTTCAAAAGTACCTCATTGGTGTAAAGTGCTTTGGGACATCCTGAGGTTGTGGAAGGCGCTATAGAAATGCAAGTCTTTCTTTTTAAAATCGAGGCCATGGAAACTGTTGGTCCGGGGCTGCAGATAACGTCTGTCCATAAGTGGAGACTAATCTAGCCAGAGTGTCCTTCACCTGCCTCTCCATCTTTCCGCATTTCTTTTCACCTTGCTTTCTCCGGCTACAAACTCGGACTCTGTTCCCCGGAGTGTTATGTTTAAGAAGCGGCAATTTCACTTCCAGTTATGCTCCTTCGTTGCTGTAGATACCGCCTTTCATTATGATTCATTCTCGGGATGTGGGCGTCGCTGGCAAGGCCGGCGTTTATTGCCCATCCCTAATTGCCCTGAGAAGGTGGTGGTGAGCCGCCTTCTTGAACCGCTGGTAGCGGGTTTGATACAAACTGAGTGTCTCGCTGGGCCATTTCAGAGTCAACCACGTTGGTGTGGGACTGGAGTCACATATAGGCCCCGACCGGGTAAAGGACGGCAGGTTTCCTTCCCTAAAGGGCATCAGTGAACCAGTTGGGTTTTTACGACACTCCGACAGCTTCAGTCACTTTAACTGAGACCAGCTTTTTACTTCCAGATTTTTTTTTAACTAAATTAAATTCTCAAACCACCACAGTGGGATTTGAACGTACGTTCTACCGGATTATTAGTCCAGGAACATAAGCACTGCGCCATCTATTAGGTCACCCCAGTGCCCATTCTCCAAGAGTGAGCCAGGACATTGAATGCCGGCGGGCTCTTTGACCATGAGAAGGGATCACATCCGAGCCCAGTCTGTCCTCATCTCATGTCCGCACCTCATGGAGGGATCCCGGGGCAACAGTCCAAAGCGAGGACCTCCCTACTGGTTTCCCATCTCCTGAGCCCAAGCACGCTGTGTATGAGCAATAGTAGCACCTACACTGACTGAGACCAGCTAGCTAAAGAACAGACTGGGGGTCTAGTGTAGGACCCAGGCCCTTCCTGCTCAGTACGGCTCAGTCTCACACAGTGTGTTGCTGTCAGGCTAAAGGACAGCCCGCCTCTGCTGAGTTGCCTATCTCGGCCTTGCTGTCACGAAGAGACAATCGGCCAAAAAAAAGCAACTTAAAGTCATTATGTGTGGCAAAAAAAGAGAGATTAGAGAGATTAGGACAGAAAGGAGGAAGAATTTCTTCACCCAGAGAGTGGTGAACCTGTGGAATTCTCTACCACAGAAGGCAGTTGAGGCCAAGTCATTAAATATATTGAAGAATGAGTTAGATATATTTCTTAAAGCTAAAGGTATCAAGGGATATGGGGAGAAGGCAGGTACAGGGTACTGAGTTTAGATGATCAGCCATGATCGCATCGAATGGCGGAGCAGGCTCGAGGGGCCGAATGGCCTACTCCTGCTCCTATCTTCTATGTTTCTATGTATTATGAGTAATTTTGTGATGTACAGGGTCGTTGGGCATGGAATACTTTGCCAGAATGATACCAGGGTTGAAAGGGTTAAATTATAAGGACAGGTTGCACAGACTGGGCTTGTGTTCCCTCGAGTATCGAAGATTAAGGGGTGATCTAATTGAAGTGTTTAAGATAATTGAAGAAGTTGATGGGGCAGAGAGAGAGAGAAACTATTTCCTCTGGTGGGGGGGAGTCCAGAACAAGGGGGCATAACCTTAAAATTAGAGCCAGGCCGTTCAGGGGTGATGTCAGGAAGCACTTCCTCACACAAAGGGTGGTGAAAATCTGGAACTCTCTCCCTCAAAAAGCTGTTGAGGCTGGGGGTCAATTGAAAATTTCAAAACTGAGATTGATAGATTTTTGTCAGGCAAGGGTATTAAGGGCTACGGAACCAAGGAGGGTAGATGGAGTTAAGATACAGATCAACCAGAATCTAATTGAATGGCAGAACAGGCTTGAGGGGCTGAATGGCCTCTTTCTTTTCCCATGAGGTGGTGATCCTATTCCTAGGCCATCGTGCTTCGTGCTTAATTTACAGTTTCCGTAGCTTTCAACCCACACAGAGGCTAGAGCCAGCGAACGCTCAATGGGCTGATAGAACCTCCTTCTGTCTCCGACAAAATGGTGGGCAGAGGAACGTCATGCAAGTGTTTGTCTGCTAGTCTCAGCAGTGGTACTGTCTCGATCTGCTCCTAGTACTCTTACATAGAATGACATCGAATTTACAGCACAGAAACAGGCCATTCGGCCCAACTGGTCCGTGCCGGTGTTTCTGCTCCACACGAGCCTCCTCCCACCCCTCTTCATCTCACCCTATCAACATATCCTTCGATTCCTTTCTCCCTCATGTGTTTACCCAGCTTCCCCTTAAATGTATCTGTGCTATTCGCCTCAACCACTCCCTGTGGCAGCGAGTTCCACATTCTCACCACTCTCTGGGTAAAGAAGTTTCTCCTGAATTCCCTATTGGATTTATTAGTGACTGTCTTATATTTATGGCCCCTAGTTCTGGACTCCCCCACAAGTGGAAACATCTTCTCTACCTCTACCCTGTCGAACCCTTTCGTAATCTTAAAGACCTCTATCAGGTCACCCCTCAGTCTTCGCTTTTCTGGAGAAAAAGAGCCCCAGCCTGTACAGTATTTAAAACTCAGTTGAAGAGGAGCAGGTCTCACAGGGGACGAAGCCGCCTTGGACCATTAACCCTTTGCTAAGTCCTTTAATCAAAGGACGACTCTCGATAATGAAATGCAGCTCTCCACCTTCAATCACAAATCCTCCTCCTCACACGTTGCTCAAGTAAAGTTTTGAAATAAAACATTTCCGACAGAGGAGATTTACCAGAATGGTACCGGGGATGAGGGATTTCAATTACAAGGAGAGACTGGGATAAGGGGAGATTCCAGGATGCATTTCTGGATTTTGTGCAGGAGTGGGAAACCCTGTCTGATTTTTCCCCTCCTTAAGGATGTCAAGGCCTTGGAGAGGGTGCAGAGGAGATTTACTAGAATGGTTCCAGGGATGAGGGACTTCAGGATGTGGAGAGACTGGAGAAGCTGGGATGGTTCTCCTTAGAGCAGAGAAGGTTAAGGGGAGATTTAATAGAGATGTTCAAAATCATGAAGGGTTTTGATAGAGTCAATAAAGAGAAACTGTTTCCAGTGGCAGGAGGGCCGGTAACCAGAGGACACAGAACCAGGGGGGAGATGAGATTAATTTTTATGCAGCGAGTTGTTGTGATCTGGAACGCGCTGCCTGAAAGGGCGGTGGAAGCAGATTCAATAATAACTTTCAAAAGGGAATTGGATAAATACTTGAAGGGGAAAAATTTGCAGGGCTATGGGGAAAGAGCAGGGGGGAGTGGGACTAATTGGAGAGCTCTTTCAAAGAGCCGGCACAGGCACGATGGGCCGAATGGCCTCCTTCTGTGTTGTATCATTCTATGAGATGCTTAGGGTTGGAAGCCAGAGTGATTTATTTCTAAACTCAGTCAGTTAGCCACACAGTAAACATCTCTGCTTAGTAAGAAGAGATGGATACAGGACGAGACAAGGGAGGGAGGGAGGAGAAGGAAGGGGAGGGGAGGGGAGAGGACACAGTACAGAGCAAGGCAAGACAGTGGAGGGGAGGTGGGGAGAGGAGAGGAGAGGAGGGGAGAGGAGAGGAGAGGAGGGGAGAGGAGAGGAGGGGAGAGGAGAGGAGGGGAGGAGGAGAGGAGAGGAGGGGAGAGGAGGGGAGGAGAGGAGGGGAGAGGAGAGGAGGGGAGAGGAGGGAGAGGAGAGGAGGGAAGAGGAGAGAAGGGAGAGGAGAGGAGGGAGGGGAGGGTGGGGAGGAGAGGAGAGGAGAGGAGAGGAGAGGAGAGGAGGGGAGAGGAGGGGAGAGGAGAGGAGAGGAGAGGAGAGGAGGGGAGAGGAGGGGAGAGGAGAGGAGAGGAGAGGAGAGGAGAGGAGAGGAGGGGAGAGGAGAGGAGAGGAGGGAAGAGGAGAGGAGAGGAGGGGAGAGGAGAGGAGAGGAGGGGAGAGGAGGGAAGAGGAGAGGAGGGGAGAGGAGAGGAGGGAAGAGGAGCGGAGGGGAGAGGAGAGGAGAGGAGGGGAGAGGAAGGGAGAGGAGAGGAGAGGAGGGGAGAGGAGGGAGAGGAGAGGAGGGAAGAGGAGAGAAGAGGAGGGGAGGGTGGGGATGAGAGGAGAGGAGGGGAGAGGAGAGGAGGGAGGGGAGGGTGGGGAGGAGAGGAGAGGAGGGGAGAGGAGAGGAGAGGAGAGGAGGGGAGAGGAGAGGAGAGGAGGGGAGAGGAGAGGAGGGGAGAGGAAGGGAGAGGAGGGAGAGGAGGGAGAGGAGAGGAGAGGAGGGGAGAGGAGGGAGAGGAGAGGAGGGAAGAGGAGAGAAGGGAGAGGTGAGGAGGGAAGAGGAGAGGAGGGGAGAGGAGGGGAGAGGAGGGAGAGAAGAGGAGAGGAGAGGAGGGGAGAGGAGGGAGAGGAGAGGAGGGAAGAGGAGAGGAGGGGAGAGGAGAGGAGGGAGGGGAGGGTGGGGAGGAGAGGAGAGGAGGGGAGAGGAGAGGAGAGGAGAGGAGGAGAGGATGGAAGAGGAGGGAAGAGGAGAGGAGGGGAGAGGAGGGAAGAGAGGAGGGGAGGGAGGGGAGGAGAGGCAGCGAGCCAGCACAGGCACGATGGGCCGAATGGCCTCCTTCTGTGCTGTATGGTTCTATGATAAGTTGGAGATCTTGATTTTTTTTGTAACTGGCTTTTCACTAAGGCCAGGGAGCTGAGTTCATTCACAAGCCCAGTCACTGAAGCTCTGCTCTGGTACAGCAGGGATGGGCAGCCTTCTTGTCCTGGAGACGGTTCAGGAACTGCCATTCATTCCCAAACCACGAGACCAACCCAGAACACAGCTGGTACTGGGTTCAGGGATCAACGAAAGCTAGTTCCTTTCAGGCATCCAGGATTGGAAAAGAGGCCAATTCCCCAGGTGCTAGCTGATTGAGTTTCTTGACTGAAGTCATCTGACCTGACCTGACCTGCCTGGGGACAGCGGGAGTCAATAGTATAAATCAAAACTTCTCCGCTCAGATAAAGAGCTTGGCATTCATGAAGTGGAACAGGACTGAGTCCTTCCCCTAGAAATACATTGAGGTTACAACACGGAAACAGGCCATTCGGCCCATTCAGTCCGTGTCGGCTTATACCCGCCACACGAGCAGATAGTTCGATTCACGTTTACCCGCCCTGTTCCCATCTCCCTCCAACCCCCTTTCCTCCATCCTCCTCTTCAATCTAATCCTCAATGTTGACACAGTTTCTGCCTCCACCACTAACCCTGGGAGTGAATCCCACAGCCTCACAACTCCCTGTGTGTGAAGAGGTTTCTCCCGCCCTCTCTTCCAAATCTCTTAACGTTTGATCTTGTATCTCTGGCCCCTCGCTCTTGACCCCTCGACCACTGGAAACTGTCTGCTTCTCTCTACCCTGTCCCATCTTGTCATCATTTCAAACACTTCTCACCCAGTAATCTGCCTTTGTCCTGACGAAAAAAAGGACCCACCTTTTCAAGTCTTCCTTTGTATTTTTTTTGGATCTCCACTTCCAACAGAGAGGAGAGTGAATGAGCTATGAGACGGGGATAAGGTCACTGTTGGGGGTGAGTCAGATCTCTCCTTTCACTGACACAAGGCCTGTCCGTTAGTGGGAGGAGACAGATGTGTTGGAGGTTGCACAGTTCAACATCTGGAAGTGACACATCGCAGAGAAGGAATGTGCAAGGCAAGCTAAAAGAGAATGCTCCCAGTCTTGTCGCTGATCAGTGAGGCTCCACCTGGGTTAATGCAGGGATCTAGAGAGTCATATCATGGCGAGCACTTTCTGTGTGTTTGGGCAATTGCGTTTAGCACAGGCTGGAGGTGCGAGCAAGTGTCAGACGTGGATCTCAAACATAGATTTCTGTTGGGTAAGGGCATCAAGGGAGATGGAACAAAGGCGGGAAAATGGGGTTCAGGTGCAGATCAGCCATGATCTCATTGATTGATGGAACAGGTTCGAGGAGCTGAATGGCCTCCTCCTGTTCCTAATGTAACATGTGGGGGAGTCCAAAACTAGAGGTCATAAATATAAGATAGTTACTAATAAATCCAATAGGGAATTCAGGAGAAACTTTTTTACCCAGAGAGTGGTGAGATTGTGGAACTCGCTACCACAGGGAGTGGTTGAGGCGAATAGTATAGATACATTTAAGGGGAAGTTAGATAAACACATGAGGGAGAAAGGAATAGAAGGATATGCTGACAGGGTGAGATGAAGAGAGGTGGGAGGAGGCTCGGGTGGAGCAGAAACACCGGCACGGAGCAGTTGGGCCAGATGGCCTGTTTCTCTACTGTAGACTCGGTGTATCTCAATGTAACATCACATCTAGCGAGGCTCCGCTCTGGCCTAGTAACTACAACAGGGCAAGTGATGATCACAATTTGGATTTCACATTTTGGGGTCCCATGGGTCCCCTGATGTCCCAGTGGGTAAGTGCACCGTGCGGAGCGACACTGGGGTTTTATGTGGTCTTGGCTGACCGCCCAATTTACACTCCGCCCACAATGGGAAAGAAAATTGGGCGGGGTGTGAAACATGTTGACGAATCACCGTCGCATATTTGGTGCTACCGCTCGAGGTCAATTTAAACCCCACCGAGCCTCACAGAGCTGGAAGAACCCAGGTTTACTGAGTTGGCTAAACACAGAGATTACACCTTATAAAATATAAGTGATTTATCAGTTAACGTAAGCACGGTCCGTGCAATCTCCTGGACTGGTTTCATCGCCTGAGAGGGTCGGAGAGGAATTTTCCAGGATATTTTTTCCCTTATCGGTTCTGGGTTTTTCTCTTGTTTTTATAAGAACTTAAGAATTAGGAGCGGAGTCGGCCATACGGCCCCTCGAGCCTGCTCCACCATTCAGTAAGATCAGGGCTGATCTTCGACCTCAACTCCACTTTCCTGCCCGATCCCCATATCCCTCGATTCCCCGAGAATCCAAAAATCTATCGGTCTCCGCCTTGAATATACTCAACGACTGAGCCTCCACAGCCCTCTGGGGCAGAGAATTCCAAAGATTCACCACCCTCTGAGTGAAGAAATTCCTCCTCATCTCAGTCCTAAATGGCCGATCCCTTATCCTGAGACTATGACCCCTGGTTCTAGACACTCCAGCCAGGGGAAACAATCTCTCAGCATCTACCCTGTCACTCCCCTTCAGAATCTTCTATGTTTCAATTAGATCAACTCTCATTCTTCTAAACTCCAGAGAGTATAGGCCCAGTCTACTCAATCTGTCCTCATGGGGCAACACTCTCAACCCAGGAATCAATCTATGTCTCTCCCAAGAGATTACCAGGCTGCGGGAGGGAGTGAGGATGTGTCTAGTCAGGGTGCTTCAGGCATCGTCAGTGTGGGCCAGGCTTGATGGACCAGCTGGTCTTTTCCTGCCCATCAGTTTAGTATGTACCTCATTGGAGCAACTACAAATGGCCTCAGCATCCTTCAACCAGGGAGCATCAGTCAGGTTTCCGACCCCAGATAGCTATCTGGTGATTTTATGCTACAAAGTCTGCATGTAGAGCTAATAACTGAGCAAAAGGCTGGACAGACGCTCAATGAAATGCACCCTTGGGTAAAGTAGATCAAAGCTGGTGACACGCGTGCGAACCCGTGCACATACTCCATGCTGACACTCCCAGTGCAGTACTGAGGGAGTGCTGCACTGTCAGAGGGGCAGTACTGAGGGAGTGTTGCACTGTCGGATGGGCAGTACTGAGGGAGCGCTGCACTGTCGGAGGGGCAGTACTGAGGGAGCGCTGCACTGTCGGAGGGGCAGTACTGAGGGAGTGCTGCACTGTCGGATGGGCAGTACTGAGGGAACGCTGCACTGTCGGAGGGGCAGTACTGAGGGAGTGTTGCACTGTCGGAGGGGCATTACTGAGGAGACGCTGCACTGTCGGAGGGGCAGTACTGAGGGTGCGCTGCACTGTCAGAGGGGCATAAGAACATAAGAACATAAGAAATAGGAGCATGAGTAGGCCAATTGGCCCCGCGTGCCTGCTCCGCCATTCAATAAGATCATGGCTGATCTGATCCTAACCACCAATCTACTATCACAGAACCATCTCCTGAACCTAACAGAATTGGACACACGAAATAGGAGCAGGATCAGGCTACACGGCCCCTGGGCCCGCTCCGCTATCCACAGGGCCATGACCGATCCGAACCTAGACTCATGTCCAAATTCCTGCCCGCTCCCCGTAACCCTTAATTCCCTTTACTTCTAGGAAACTGTCTATTTCTGTTTTAAATTTATGTAATGATGTAGCTTCTACAGCTTTTTGGGGCAACATATTCCATGGACCTACCACCCTCTGAGTGAAGTAGTTCCTCCTCATCTCAGTTTTGAAAGAGCAGCCCCTTATTCTAAGACTATGCCCCCTCGTTCTAGTTTCACCCATCATCGGGAACATCCTCCCCGCATCCACCCGATCCAACCCCTTCACAATCTTATATGTTTCAATAAGATCGCCTCTCATTCTTCTGAACTCCAATGAGTAGAGTCCCAATCTACCCAACCTCTCCTCATATGTCCATCCCCTCATCCCCGGGATTAACCGAGTGAACCTTCTTTGTACTGACTCGAGAGCAAGTATGTCTTTTCTTAAGTATGGACACCAAAACTGTATGCAGTATTCCAGGTGCGGTCTCACCAATACCTTGTACAACTGAAGCAATACCTCCCTATTTTTATATTCTATCCCCCTAGCAATGAAAGCCAACATTCCATTTGCCTTCTTAATCACTTGCTGCACCTGCATACTAACCTTTTGAGTTTCGTGCACCAGGACCCCCAGATCCCTTTGTACTTCAGTACTTTCCAGTTTCTTGCCATTTAGATAATAACTTGCTCTACTATTTTTCCTGCCAAAGTGCATAACCTCACACTTTCCAGTATTGTATTCCATCTGCCAAATCTCTGCCCACTTACTTAGCCTGTCTAAGTCCCCTTGCAGATTTTTTATGTCCTCCTCACTCACAACTTTCCCTTCCATCTTAGTATCATCTGCAAACTTTGATATGTTACAGTCGGTCCCCTCCTCCAAATCGTTAATATAGATTGTAAAGAGTTGGGGACCCAGCACTGACCCCTGCGGAACACCGCTAGTTACTGATTGCCAGTCTGAGAATGAACCATTTATCCCAACTCTCTGCCTTCTGTTAGATAGCCAATCCTCTATTCATGCCAAAATATTACCCCCAATCCCGAGATTTTTTATCTTAAGCAATAATCTTTTGTGTGGCACCTTGTCAAATGCCTTTTGGAAGTCTAAATACACCACATCCACTGGTTCCCCTTTATCCACCCTGTATGTTACTTCCTCAAAGAACTCCAGCAAATTTGTCAAACATGACTTCCCCTTCATAAAACCATGCTGACTTTGTCCTATTAAATTATGATTATCCAAATGTCCCATTACTGTCTCCTTAATAATGGACTCCAAAATTTTACCTACCACAGATGTTAGGCTAACTGGTCTATAGTTTCCAGCCTTCTGTCTACTGCCCTTTTTAAATAAGGGTGTTACATTAGCAGTTTTCCAGTCTGCCGGGATCTTTGCTGAGTCCAGGGAGTTTTGGAAAATTATTACCAATGCATCCACAATCCCTACCGCCACTTCCCTCAAGACCCTAGGATGTAAGCCATCAGGTCCAGGTGATTTATCCGCCTTGAGTCCCATTATTTTACCGAGTACCACTTCCTTAGTGATTTTGATCGTGTTTAGCTCCTCCCCCCCTATAGCCCCCTGTTTGTCCAGTGTTGGGATATTATTAGTGTCCTCTACTGTAAAGACTGATACAAAATATCCATTCAGTGTTTTTGCCATCTCCATATTTCCCACCATTAATTTCCCGGTCTCATCCTCTAAGGGACCAACATTTACTTTAGCCACCCTTTTTCTTTTTATATAACTATAAAAACTCTTACTATCTGTTTTTATATTTTTTGCTAATTTACTTTCATAATCTATCTTCCCTTTCTTAATCAATCTTTTTGTTATTTTTTGCTGTCTTTTAAAGTTTTCCCAATCCTCTATCCTCCCACTAGATTTGGCTACCTTATAAGCCCTTGTTTTTAGTCGAATACTATCCTTAATTTCTTCACTTAGCCACGGATGACTGTCTTTTCTTTTACACCCTTTTCTTCTCAGTGGAATATATATTTTTTGGAAGTTGTATAATAACTCCTTAAATGTACACCACTGATCATGTCTCGTCTTACCCTTTAATCTATTTTCCCAATCCACTCTACTCAATTCCGCTCGCATACCTTCATAGTCTCCTTTATTCAAGCTTAGCACGCATGTTTGAGATCCAACCTTCTCACCCTCTAATTGAATATGGAATTCAACCATGTTATGGTCACTCATTCCAAGGGGATCCTTTACTAGGACATTTTTAATTAATCCTGTCTCGTTACACAGGACCAGATCTGAGGTTGCTTGCCCCCTGGTCGGTTCAGTTACATACTGCTCAAGAAACCCATCCCTAATACACTCAATGAACTCATCCTCAAGGCAGCCCTGCCCAATTTGATTTGTCCAATTAATATGATAGTTAAAATCCCCCATAATTATAGATGTTCCCTTATTACAAGCCTCAACTATTTCCTATTGATATTCCGTCCAACAGAGTTGCAACTGTTCGGAGGCCTATAGACTACGCCCACTAGTGTTTTTTTCCCCTTATTATTCCTTATCTCCACCCAAACTGTTTCATTATCCTGATCTTTTGACCCAATATCATTTCTCTGTATTACAGTGATTCCTTCCTTTATTAACATAGCCACCCCACCTCCCCTTCCTTCCTGCCTGTCCTTCCTGATCGTTAAATAACCTGGTATGTTTAATTCCCAGGCATTGTCACCCTACAGCCATGTTTCTGTAATGGCCACAAGATCATACCCATATGTAGTTATTTGTGCCATTAACTCGTCTATTTTGTTACGAATGCTACGTGCATTCAGATAGAGAATTTTCAAATATGTTTTGTGACATTTAGTTCCTGCTTTTGCCCTTTTTATTACTTTACCTTTTACCCCATACCTTCTGCCCCTTCCTGACACACTCTGGTTTTTAATTTCCCCACTGCTACCTAAGTCTATGACCTACTCTGTTGTCATTTTTATTATTTGCTCTCTAGGAACCTCCCCCCCACTAGTTAGTTTAAAGCCCTCTCTACAGCCCTAGTTATATGATCCGTCAGGACTCTAGTCCCAGCACTGGCCAAGTGAAGCCCGTCCCAACGGAACAGCTCCCTCCTGCCCCAGTACTGGTGCCAGTGTCCCAGGAAGCAAAACCCATTTCTCCCACATCAGTCTTTGAGCCACTCATTTAACTCTCTAATTTTATTTGTCCTAGCCAAATCGCTCGTGGCTCAGGTAATAATCCAGAGATTATTACCCTTGAGGTTCTGTTTTTTAATTTGACGCCTAGCAGTACTGAGGAAGCGCTGCACTGTCGGAGGGGCAGTACTGAGAGAGTGTTGCACTGTCGGAGGGGCAGTACTGAGGGAGCGCTGCACTGTCGGAGGGGCAGTACTGAGGGAGCGCAGCACTGTCGGAGGGGCAGTACTGAGGGAGCGCCGCACTGTCGGAGGGGCAGTACTGAGGGAGTGCCGCCCTGTCAGAGGGGCAGTACTGAGGGAGCGCCGCGCTGTTGGAGGGGCAGTACTGAAGGAGCGCTGCACTGTCAAAAGGGCAGTACTGAGGGAGTGCTGCACTGTCGGATGGGCAGTACTGAGGGAGCACTACACAGTCGAAAGGGCAGTACTGAGTGTGCGCTGCACTGTCGGATGGGCAGTACTGAGGGAGCGCTGCACTGTTGGAGGGGCAGTACTGAGGAAGCGCCGCACTGTCGAAAGGGCAGTACTGAGGGAGTGCTGCACTTTCGGAGCGGCAGTGCTGAGGGAGCGCCGCACTGTTGAAAGGGCAGTACTGAGGGAGCGCTGCACTGTTGGAGGGGCAGTACTGAGGGAGCGCTGCACTGTTGGAGGGGCAGTACTGAGGGAGTGCTACACTGTCGGAGGTGCCGTCTTTCGGAAATTAAACTGAGGCACCTTCTGCTGGTTCCAGTTGTTCGGGTGGATATCAAGGATCCCAGGCCACTTATCAAAGAGAGCTGAAAGTTCTCTTGGTGCCTCGGTCAAATTCCTCCCTTAACCAGCACTTGCTAAAGAAAGATTAAGTAATCATTAATCTCCTTGCTGATTGTGGCAACTTAGCTCTGCAGAAAATGTTGCTAGATTTTCCTACATGACATTCACTGCGATTCATTAAATTACATTGGAAGTACACCACAGAAACAGGTCATTGGGCCCCACTGGTCCGTGCCGGTGTTTCTGCTCCACACGAGCCTCCTCTCACCCCTCTTCATCTCACCCCATCGACATATCCTTCTATTCCTTTCTCCCTCATGTGTTTATCCAGCTTCCCCTTAAATGTATCTGTGCTATTTGCCTCAACCACTCCCTGTGGCAGTGAGTTCCACATTCTCACCACTCTCTGGGTGAAGAAGTTTCTCCTGAATTCCCTATTGGATTTATTAGTGACTATCGTATATTGATGGCCCCTAGTTCTGGTCTCCCCCACAAGTGGAAACATCTTTTCTACGTCTACCTTATCGAACCTCTTCATAATTTTAAAGGCTTCTATCAGGTCACCCCTCAGCCTTCTCTTTTCTAGAGAAAAGGGCCCCAGCCTGTTCAATCTTTCCTGATAGTTATAACCCCTCAGTTCTGGTATCATCCTTGTAAATCTTTTTTGCACCTTGTCCAGTGCCTCGATATGCTATCTGTAATATGGAGACCAGAACTGTTCACAATACTCTTCAGTTATTCACTGCTCATCCGGAGATATGAAAATGACGGATGGCCCATTGAGTGTGTCCCAAACAGTCATGTTGCAATTCAGCATCAATACCCCCCAATGATCCCACCACGTTATCTCTGGGGAGAGGCATAAACCTCCGGAAATAAAATCTCCAAGGCCAAATCAGGGGAAAATAATTCTGGGAATTTCCGCTCCCACTCAGCAGGTCATGGAAACAAGTTCCAGGAGACCACAGTGACCCTGACATATAAAATTCTTAAAGTGCTTGACAGGGTAGATGCTGGGAGGATGTTTCCCCTGGCTGGGGAGTCTAGAACCAGGGGTCACAGTCTCAGAATAAAGGGTCGGCCATTTAGAACTGAGATGAGGAGGAATTTCTTCACTCAGAGGGTGGTGAATCTTTGGAATTCTCTACCCCAGAGGGCTGTGGAGGCTCAGTCATTGAGTATATTCAAGGCTGAGATCGATAGATTTTTGGACACTTAGGGGAATCAAGGGATATTGGAATAGCGCAGGAAAGTGGAGATGAGATCGAAGATCAGCCATGATCTTATTGAATGGCGGAGCAGGCTCAAAGGGCCGAATGGCCGACTCCTGCTCCTAGTTCTTATGTTGTTATGAGGAACATCACCCAACATCCCATCGACCTTCTGTACACAGTGATGTCAGCATCAGCCAGGGACTCATCCAGCTCACTATCGAACACTTGCAGTGAATCTGCACTCACTCCACGAACTGATAACTTGTTCCAGAGGTCGATGGCTCTCAGCGAACAGAAAAACCTCCTGACATCTAACCTCGTTCTGTGAGTATATAATAAACTCATGTCCCCTGGTTCATCCTAACCCAATCTAACTCAAATAGTTTATTCCTTCCAGACACAGTCTAGTCCCTTCATTATTACATAGGATTACATAGGATATACGGCACAGAAACAGGCCATTCGGCCCAACCAGTCCATGCCGGCGTTTATGCTCCACTCGAGCCTCCTCCCGTCTTTCCTCATCTAAATCTATCAGCGTAACCCTCTATTCCCTTTTCCCTCATATGCTTGTCTAGCCTCCCCTTAAATGCATCTAAACTATTCGCTTCAACCACTCCCTGTGGTAGCGAGTTCCACATTCTCACCACTCTCTGGGTAAAGAAGTTTCTCCTGAATTCCCTATTGGATTTCTTGGTGACTATCTTATATTGATGGCCTCTAGTTTTGCTCTTCCCCACAAGTGGAAACACTCTCTCTCTCTGTATCCACTCTATCAAAACCTCTCATAATTTTAAAGACCTCTATCAGGTCACCCCTCAGCCTTCTCTTTTCAAGAGAAAAGAGCCCCAGCCTGTTCAGATTTTCCTGATAGGTACACCCTCTCAGTTCTGGTATCATCCTTGTGAATCTTTTTCGCACCTTCACCCTTGCCTCTATATACTTTTTATAACATGGAGACTAGAACTGTTCTCAGTATTCTGTGTGGTCTAACCAAGGTTCTAAACAAGTTTAACATAACTTCTCTATTATGCAAAATATCTCAATCAAATCTCCCCCAAATCTACACTTCTGCAAGAGTAAAAAGACACAACTCGTTTTAGAAGGTCCGTGTCTTTATAGACAACACTGGGTCCGTGTGATCTCCTGAACCAGTTTCGATCGCCCGAGGGGGTCGGAGAGGAGTTATCCAGAGTATTTTTGCCCTTATTGGCCCCGGGGTTGTCTGTTTTTTTGCCTCTCCCAGGAGATTACATGGCTGTGAGGAGAAAGGAAGTGTTTTAGTCATGATGCTCCGGCCATCATGAGTGTGGGGCAGTCTTGATGCACCGGTTGGTCTTTTCCTGCCCATCAATTGCGCAAGTTCTTAACTCTCTAAGACTAATGATAATTAAGGTCTTTTGAACTAGGTATCGATCTTCGGTATATTCTTCGGCAGCACCTCCCAAACCCGCCACCTCTACCACCTAGAAGGACAAGGACAGCAAGCGCATGGGAACACCACCACCTCCAAGTACCCCTCCAAGTCACACACCATCCTGACTTGGAAGTATATCAGCCGTTCCTTCATCGTCGCTGGGTCAAAATCCTGGAACTCCCTCCCTAACAGCACTGTGGGAGTACCTTCACCACACGGACTGCAGCGGTTCAAGAAGGCGGCTCACCACCACCTCCTCAAGGGCAACTAGGGATAGGCAATAAATGCTGGCCTTGCCGGCGACGCCCACATCCTGTGAATGAATTTAAAAAAAAATCTAGTGACCCTTCCTCTGAACCTTTTCCAGGTTCTTGATATCACCCACCATGCGAGGGGACCAGAACTGGACAGAGTATTCCAAATGAGGCCTAACCTAGGTCTGGTACAAGGACATTATAGTGCTCTTTGTTTTGTATTGAATTGTCCTACCAATACATCCCAATAGTCGATTCACTTTTACTATCGCCTTACGGCACTGATCGTAGACCTTTAGAGACTCATTGCCTGTAGCACCTAGGACTCTTGCCCACTCAACAGTGTTTAATGCAGAGCCCCACATGATACATCTGTGCCTGGCGTTGGCCACTACCCACGTGAATAACACGACATTTAATGACATTAAATGCCATCTTCCAGATGTGGGCCCATCCTGCCATCGCATCTAGATCTGAACTGTCTGAGAGATCTGTGTTTTTATTGAAAGCGAAGATTGTGGCAATTTGTTGCTTTCCAACTGAAGATTATTTTAGGTTTGGTGCCCCTTGCACATCTTAAAGTGCTACCATAAACCCAATAACGGGTCCTTTGGCCAACGAATGGCTCCCTCAATGTCCATGGACTTTAGGAGTGACTCCTATGGAGTTAGAGAGGATCGGGCAGAAGGTTGGACCATCCACGGGCAGGGTGGGCACGGATGGACCGAATGGTCTTTTCTCGTCCTTCTTTACATACATTCTGTTTCACTGCAGATTTAATCCATCGCAGTGTCCTCGGGGGCCTGAGGGGACAGTGATCCAGTGGTCACCCATTGATGATCCAAAGTGAGAGGGAAAAATCTCAAACTCTGTTTTCTTTATAAAGTTACTGTAAATCAGAGCACGACGATCAGTCAGCGAGGGTGTTTCATTCCCAGGTGAGTCCCCTATCAACAATACAACAGCTCCTCTAATGGTAGACTCCTTCCAGTACCGACCAACTAGGATACTAAAACAATCAGTATACTAGAATGTCTCACTGTCAATGACCAACTGAGACAGGAGAGAATAAGACCGTCACCGACTGTACTGTTTATAGAATCATTGCAAGGTGGCCAATGAGTCAAAAGGCAAGGAAACTATTATCAGAGCATCATGCTGATTTATTGGAGTGACAAGAATGCAGCGTCTTTTGGATGAGATGTTAAACCGAGGCCCCGTCTGCTCTCTCAGGTGGACGTAAAAGATCCCACTGCACTATTCAAAGAAGAGCAGGGGAGTTCTCCCCAGTGTCCTGGGGCCAATATTTATCCCTCAATCAACATCATTAAAACAGATTATCGGGTCATTGTCACATTGCTGTTTGTGGGAGCTTGCTGAGCGCAAATTGGCTGCCGCGTTTCCTACATTACAACAGTGACTACACTTCAAAAAGTACTTCATTGGCTGTAATATTGGGAATTAAATATTGTGAAGACTGAAGCCATTGTTTCGGTCCCCGCCACAAACTCCGTTCCCTAGCCACTGACTCCATCCCTCTCCCTAACATCTGTCTGAGGCTGAACCACACTGTTTGCAACCTTGGTGTCATATTTGACCCTGAAATGAGCTTCTGACCACATATCCGCAGCATAACAAAGACCGCCTATTTCCACCTCTGTAACATCGCCCGTCTCCGCCCTTGACACAGCTCATCCGCTGCTGAAACCCTCATCCATGTCTTTGTCACCTCTAGACTTGACTATTCCAATGCACTCCTGGCTGGCCTCCCACATTCCACCCAATGTAAACTTGAGGTCATCCAAAACTCGGCTGCCCGTGACCTAACTCGCACCAAGTCCCGTTCGCCCATCACCCCTGTGCTCACTGACCTACATTGGATCCCGGTTAGCAACGCCTCGATTTCAAAATTCTCATCCTTTTTTTCAAATCCCTCCATGGCCTCGCCCCTTCCTATCTCTGTAATCTCCTCCAGTCCCACAACTCCACCCCCCACCCCCCGAGATATCTACGCTCCTCTAATTCTGCCATCTTGAGCTTCCATGATTATAATCGCTCAACCATTGGTTGCTGTGCCTTCTATTGCCTGGGCCCTAAGCTCTGGAATTCCCTCCCTAAACCTTTCCGCCTCTCTACCTCTCTCTCCTCCTTTAAGACGCTCCTTAAAACCTAACTCTGTGACCTCACCTGCTCTAATTTCTCCTTATGTGGATCGGTGTCAAATTTTTTGTCTTAAAATACTCCTGTGCAGCGCCTTGGGATGTTTTACTATGTTAAAGGCGCTATATAAATACAAGTTGTTGTTGTGCTTTGGGACGACCTGAGGTTGTGAAAGGCGCTGTAGAAATTCAAGACCTTTCTTTCACTCCAGTGCATTCAACGTCAGTGGGAGCTGAACAGCTTCCAACGAGATAAAACTCTGAAACGTTTCCCTGACCCTGAAGGGAACTGTGGCCAAGCTGGGCTACATCAATCATGTGTTGCACATTATTCAAGCCTGACCTGCAGCACGGCACGGAGGGCCCGCTCATGATCCCAGCAGAGTAAGAACATTGTGTTCCATACAATATTTGATCACTTATGGCTGTGCTTATTCTTGTAACCTTCAATCTTGCTCTTAACTAAAAAAGTTAGCCAGCCCTATTTTTAAAAAAAAAGTAATTAATCGCCGTACTGCGTTTGTTTGGGAATCTATCTCAAACCCGTGACCTCTTCCACCTAGAAGGACAAGGGCAGCAGGCGCATGGGAACACCACCACCTCCAAGTTCCCCTCCAAGTCACACACCATCCTGACTTGGAAATATATCGGCCGATCCTTCATCGTCGCTGGGTCAAAATCCTGGAACTCCCTCCCTAACAGCACTGTGGAAGCACCTTCACCACACGGACTGCAGCGGTTCAAGAAGGCGGCTCACCGACACCAATGTCCCCTCGAACTCTGCGTGGATTTTTGAATGGGCTGCGCAGCCCGTTAAAGGGGTCGCACGGCCCATTCAAAAATCCACGCGTGCTTGGTTTTTGCATTTACAAGCTGGTGAGCCGGCTGCGCAGGAACTCCAGAGCGCTGCACGGCTGTGCGGCCGCACGACTTAAAGAGAAGATTGACCACCACCGTCTCAAGGGGGCGATTAGGGATGGGCAATAAATGCTGGCCTTGCCGGCGACGCCCACATCCCAGGAATGATTTTTAAAAAAGCATTGGCGGCCAAGGCCCTAAGCTCTGGAACTCCCTCTCTGACCCTCTCTACCTCTCTCTCCTCCTTTAAGACGCTCCTTAAAACCTGCCTCTTTGACCAAGCTTTCGGTCACCTGTTCTAATGTGTCTTTATGTGGCTCGCTGTCAAATTTTATTTGATATTTGCTCCTGTGAAGCGCTTTGGGACGTTTTACGACGTTAAAGGTGCTGTATAAATGCAAGTTGTTGTTGCTGTGGTTCCACCGGTGTCAGTCAACCTGAATTACCATGGCCATGTGGTCATTATCCATGTGCGAGCCTTGAGATTGGCTGCCAGTGACCGCACACACAAAGGCTCTTACCCAGAAGGGCCTCTGGATAGATCTCAGGAGCAGGGACTGGCTGGGTGTGTTCTTCCCTCACACAGCAGCGCTGCGGCTATTTGCCATGTCGAGTTGTCAACCCCTCCAGGACTGGCCTGGAGTTTCCAGGAATTGAAGATTAATCTCCCGGACACACTGCCGCGAGCAAAAAACCCGGGAGAAAAATCACAGGGGGCGTGAAAAGAAAGTGTTGTTCATTTTCTTTGAACACTTTCATTTAACAGTTCTAAAAATATCGGAGATGGGAACGAAGGTTGCTCGTCTGACAGTCAAGAGACATCCAATGGGGTAGAGGAGAGTCTCTTGGCTTTCCGATTGGCCGTGGGAAGGTGGGTCGCCGCGAGGGTGGACGTGTCGGGCGGCCAATGGCGGGAGTGCGGGGGGCTGGACTGCAGAAGGTCATGTAATGAAACCTCTTGGAATACGCCCAGAGTTGGCGACTCCTCATGCCTTGCCCTGTACTGCGGCCCTGGCCAACATCGGGCAATTAGCACAGATTGTACTTTCTGTCCGCGCGTTAATTCTGCAGTTCCATAATTACCAAGAAAAGAAAATGTAAGAATGACTTGTACTGAATTTGTGATAAAGCAGAAAAATACCATATGCCACTTGTCCTTCGAATGGCTACAGTTCTCCCTGTCCCTGAGCGTTGAAAGAAAGAAAGACTTGCATTTATATAGCACCTTTCACAACCACCAGATGTCCCAAAGCGCTTTACAGCCAATTAAGTCACTGGGGTCACTGTTGTAATTTGATAATAACCAGATAATCTGTTTTTAGTGATGTTGGTTGAGGGATAAATATTGGCCCAGGACACTGGGGAGAACTCCCCTGCTCCTCTTCAAAATAGTGGCCATGGGATCGTTTACATCCACCTGAGAGAGCAGATGGGGCCTCCGTTTAACGTCTCATCCGAAAGACTCCCTCAGCACTGCACTGGGAGTGTCAGCCTGGATTTTTGTGCTCTGGAGTGGGACTTGAACCCACAACCTTCTGACTCCGAGGCGAGTGTGCTGCCCACTGAGCCACGGCTGACATGAAACAGAGAGATGATAACTCAAAGCAGATAAGTTTGATTTAGCAGAGCGGTCTCACTTGGATTCCCGGCACTGGAGGGACAGGAGTTAAATTTAAAGGAGGATTGGCCTTTTGGGCTTGAGATCTTAGTTGCTGCAGGGTTAATGGATGGATCGAGGGATAGAGCTTCAGGACAACGCAATGGTTACACTGAGTCTCCTGGAGTAAAATCCGGCGTTCCTCCCGATCCCGTCAGATTCCTGATGGGCGGGTTGGGATAAAATTACCCCCATAGTCTCGGGGGATCAGGCCAAGCACAAGATAGGCAGGCGATCTAGTGAGAGATATCATTGCTTATTTAAATAAGTATAAGTAGAGAAATTACTCTGCCACTGTGATCATTGACCCACATGTTCTCCTCAGAGCAGAGAAGGTTAAGAGGAGATTTGATAGAGTTGTTCAAAATTATGAAGGGTTCTGATAGAGTAAATAAGGAGAAACTGTTTCCAGTGGCAGGAGGGTCAGTAACCAGAGGACACAGATTGAAGGTAATTGACAAAAGACCCAGGGGGGAGATGAGGAGAATTTTTTTTTTAATCCAGCGAGTTGTTGTGATCTGGAACGCGCTGCCTGAAAGGGTGGTGGAAGCAGATTCAATAGTAACTTTCAAAAGGGAATTGGATAAATAGTTGAAAAGGAAACATTTGCAGGGCTCTGGGGAAAGAGCAGGGGGGGAGTGGGACTAATTGGAGAGCTCTTTCAAAGAGCCGGCACAGGCACGATGGGCCGAATGGCCTCCTCCTGTGCTGTACCATTCTGTGACATGTGAAACTAGCAGTGGCACAAGGAAAGTCTGCGTATAGTGACACGCGGTATTACGTCTACCAGAGGCAACATCGTTGGTGCCACAAGTAAAGATTCCAATTGGTTTATATTTTTAAATTCATTCTCGGGATGTGGGCGTCGCTGGCAAGGCCAGAATTTATTGCCCATCCCTAGTTGCCCTGATGTGATACAACGGAAGGGCTTGAAAGGCCATTTCAGAGGGCAGTTAAGAGTCAACCACATTGCTGTGGGTCTGGAGTCACATATAGGCCCAGACCGGGTAAGGACGGCAGAGTTCCTTCCCTAAAGGACATCAGTGAACCAGTTGGGTTTTTATGACAATCCGACAGCTTCATGGTCACTTTTACTGATCCCAGCTTTTTATTTCCAGATATTTTATTAAAAAATGTATTCAAATTCTCAAACTGGGATTTGAACTCAAATTCACTGGATTATTAGACTAGGAAGTGCAGTGCTGAGGAAGCACTGCACTGTTGGAGGGGCAGTGCTGAGGGAGTGCTGCACTGTCGGAGGGGCAGAACTGAGGGAGTGCCGCACTGTCGGAGGGGCAGAACTGAGGGAGTGCCGCACTGTCGGAGGGGCAGTACTGAGGGAGTGCTGCACTGTCGGAGGGGAAGTACTGAGGGAGCGCCGCACTGTCGGAGGGGCAGTACTGAGGGAGTGCTGCACTGTCGGAGGGGCAGTACTGAGGGAGCGCCGCACTGTCGGAGGGGCCGTACTGAGGGAGTGCTGCACTGTCGGAGGGGCAGTACTGAGGGAGCGCCGCACTGTCGGAGGGGCAGTACTGAGGGAGCGCCGCACTGTCGGAGGGGCAGTGCTGAGGGAGCGCCGCACTGTCGGAGGGGCAGTACTGAGGGAGCGCCGCACTGTCGGAGGGGCAGTACTGAGGGAGCGCTGCACTGTCGGAGGGGCAGTACTGAGGGAGTGCTGCACTGTCGGAGGGGCAGTACTGAGGGAGCTCCGCACTGTCTGAGGGGCAGTACTGAGGGAGTGCTGCACTGTCTGGGGGGCAGTGCTGAGGGAGCGCCGCACTGTCGGAGGGGCAGTACTGAGGGAGCGCTGCACTGTCGGAGGGGCAGTACTGAGGGAGTGCTGCACTGTCTGGGGGGCAGTGCTGAGGGAGCGCCGCACTGTCGGAGGTGCCGTCTTTCAGATGAGACAGTAAACCGAGGCCCCGTCTGCTCTCAGGTGGATGTAAAAGATCCCATGGCACTATTTCGAAGAAGAGCAGGGGAGTTCTCCCCGGTGTCCTGGGGCCAATATTTATCCCTCAACCTCCATCACTAAAAGCAGATTATCTGGTCATTATCACATTGCTGTTTGTGGGAGCTTGCTGTGCGCAATTTGGCTGCCGCGTTTCCTACATTTCAACAGTGACTGCTGTATTTAATTGGCTGTAAAGCGCTTTGGGATGTTCGGTGACCGTGAAAGGTGCTGTAGAAATGCAAGACTTTCTTTTTCTTTTCCTTGGATTGCTAGTCCAGTAACGTAAGCACGACACGACCTGATGTGGATCAACACAACTAGCCATGACAGGAAATCTGTCTTAATCTGAAAGTCTACGCCATCGCAATACTCAGCTGGTAGACTGGCTGGAAGCCTGCAGATGTTATCTGTGGAAGATAACGTGGCCGGGCCAGTCACCCTGGAATGTGTGTCCTTGTTCCAAAACCGACAAACCCGCGAGGAGTTATGGGAAGAGTTAGAAGCCGAGACAGAGTGAGCTAAAGACCAGTGGCATGTGTGTTAAAGGTGACAGGTTGTGGCAATTACTTTACTATGCATTCGAAACTTTACAAAAGAAAAGTCTTGTATTTCTCCCGCGCCTTTCATGACTTCAGGACGTCCCAAAGCGCTTTACAGCCAATGAAGTACTTTTTGAAGTGTAGTCACTGTTGTAATGTAGGAAACACGGCAGCCAATCTGCGCACAGCAAGCTCCCACTAACAGCAATGTGATAATGACCAGATAATCTGTTTGTTAATGATGTTGATTGAGGGACAAATATTGGCCCCAGGTCACCGGGGATAACTTCCCTGCTCTTCTTTGAAATAGTGTCGTGGGATCTTTTACGTCCACCTGAGAGGACAGATGGGGCCTCGGTTTAACGTCTCATCTGAAAGACGGCACCTCCAACAGTGCGGCGCTCCCTCAGTACTGCCCCTCCGACAGTGCAGCACTCCCTCAGTACTGCCCCTCCGACAGTGCAGTGCTCCCTCAGTACTGCCCCTCCGACAGTGCAGCACTCCCTCAGTACTGCCCCTCCGACAGTGCGACGCTCCCTCAGTACTGCCCCTCCGACAGTGCAGCACTCCCTCAGTACTGCCCCTCTGACAGTGCAGTGCTCCCTCAGTACTGCCCCTCCGACAGTGCAGCACTCCCTCATTACTGCCCCTCCGACAGTGCGGCTTTCCCTCAGTACTGTCCCTCCCATAGTGCAGCGCTCCCTCAGTACTGCCCCTCCGACAGTGCAGCACTCCCTCAGTACTGCCCCTCTGACAGTGCAGTGCTCCCTCAGTACTGCCCCTCCGACAGTGCAGCGCTCCCTCAGTACTGCCCCTCCGACAGTGCAGCACTCCCTCAGTACTGCCCCTCCGACAGTGCGGCGCTCCCTCAGTACTGCCCCTCCGACAGTGCTGCGCTCCCTCAGTACTGCCCCTCCTCCGACAGTGCAGCACTCCCTCAGTACTGCCCCTCCGACAGTGCAGCGCTCCCTCAGTACCGCACTGGGAGCGTTAGCCTGGATTTAAATGGATTTATAAATAAATTAAAATGGAATGAATGTATCCATGACTATACTGAACGAAATGTAAGGGGGATTTTCTTTTTATTTAAGCTGACAAGGTTTCCTGAATGTTTGGAATTTGAAGAATGCGAGGTAAGTGTCACTCAGAGACAGAAGGAATGAAGTGTAGAGGACACCGTCACTGACGTTCTTTGTGATTCAGCCAAGTCAAGTCAAAAAGCAGAAACATTTTCTTCCCCCCCAACTACCACCCGCCTCCCCCACCGCACCCCCCCCCCCCCCCCCCGTTAAATAAACTCATGACTCTGGGAGATGTTATCTCCAGGCCTTGTTCTGTTCAATTGTACAAGTTGTTCTGTAAACATTCTGATACAATTCGACACCAACACAAGTCTCCTCAGTGATAATTACACTTGTCCTACACAGCTCGAGAAATGTTGCCTGAGGAGGGAAAATTTACGTCAGAAGGAAAATCATAAACCCTGAGGCAGGAGTGGGGTGGGGGAGGACCATGTTTGTCCACAGTTTGGTTATTATCGGAGCTTTCTCCTCCTGAACTGTTAAGTGTGTGTTTTTTCTTTCTTAAGAAAACATTGGCCCCGATCTTGCTGGAGTGAGGTGAGCCCCGTTAGTTAGACTGTGTCCCTCGCCCTTCAGCTCGAAATGTTATTTGCGCCGTAACTCGCCGGGAGTGCGAGCTGATAATGGTGCGGCGAGGGCAACGGGGCATCTGGGACCACGGTGAACGATGGGACCAACAGCCTGTCTCCTCAACCAATGAGATTTAAGGGTTGAGAAAGAAACAGAGGAACGACGGAGAAGGGAATTGGGTGAATTAGAGTCAAATTAGGACCAGAATGAGAAATAAAGAGAGGGAAAGAAAGATTGGATTTAAGAGAGAGAGAGAAAAAAGAGACAGAAAGGAAACATCAGAAAAAAAAAATTAATTTAAAAAATCTCTAAGAACAATTTACTAGCTGCAGGAATGAGACTCCACAGTTTCAATTGTTCCCTTTCTGGGCCGGAGAGGTTGAGTGGAATTGCCGGAACATCAATCTCCTCATTAAAAGAGTCCTTACACTGTTAAGTACCAGCCCTAACTTTCTGCGGTGAGTTTAATGGGTAATTGATGTGGAAATGCAGCAAATTCCTGAAATTCGCGGGGAGGTTGAGGGCGCGCTGCCGTTTTCACGGGGCTAACGGTGGAGCGGCACAAATTGTCCGGCAACTTGTGGGGATTCCCAACTCACGGGGTGTCTCTCCCTCACCACAAGTTGCCGGACGATTTACACACTGATAATGGCAAGCGCCATTAAACTGGACGTTGTTTTGGCAGCAAAATCTGACCCAATGATACACGATCCTCTCGCACGGACACATTTCCAAGTTAATTTCACAAGGATATAAAATAAGCGGAATGGCAGATTTTTTTTTCAGATCATCTCTAATTCTATGAAACTGTAAATAATTTCTCTCTCTACAAAGCCTTGTAAAGAACTCCTCCCTCCCCTGGGCAGAGGTAAGGGACAGGTCAGAGAGGGCACCTGTTCCTGATCGCTATCCACTGACGCCCCAGAGAAAGAGCTCCACAGGGCCAGGCTCGCCTGGAATGCCGACACTCAACCATCTGGGCTCAAACATGAAGAATAACCGGTCGGTTGTGACAGCGGCAGGTGATTAATGTTCACGGAACCGTACGTCAGCAAGAGTTCGGGAGAGAAGAGAATGAAAGGGGAGGTAAAGGATAATCTTGTCTATTGACTGTGTGAGGTGTATAATCAGGGGCAATATCGAAAGAAAGAAACAACTTGCCTCAGGACGTTCCAAAGCACTTTACAGCCAATGAAGTGGAGTCTCTGTTGTGATTTAGGAAATGCAGCACAGCAAGATCCCACAAACAGCAATGTGATAATGACCGGATAATCTGTTTTTGTGATGTCGATTGAGGGAGAACTCCCCTGTTCTTCTTCAAAATAGTGCCACAGGATCTTTTACATCCACCTGAGAGAGCAGACGGGGCCTCGGTTTAACGTCTCATCTGAAAGACGGCACCTCCGACAGTGCGGCACTCCCTCAGTACTGCCCCTCCGACAGTGCGGCGCTCCCTCAGTACTGCCCCTCCGACAGTGCGGCGCTCCCTCAGTACTGACCCTCTGAAAGTGCAGCGCTCCCTCAGTACTGCCCCTCCAAAAGTGCAGCGCTCCCTCAGTACTGACCCTCTGAAAGTGCAGCGCTCCCTCAGTACTGCCCCTCTGACAGTGCGGCGCTCCCTCAGTACTGCCCCTCCGACAGTGCAGCGCTCCCTCAGTACTGCCCCTCTGACAGTGCAGCGCTCCCTCAGTACTGCCCCTCCGACAGTGCAGCGCTCCCTCAGTACTGCCCCTCCGACAGTGCAGCGCTCCCTCAGTACTGCCCCTCCGACAGTGCAGCGCTCCCTCAGTACTGCCCCTCCGACAGTGCAGCGGTCCCTCAGTACTGCCCCTCCGACAGTGCAGTGCTCCCTCAGTACTGCCCCTCCGACAGTGCGGCGCTCCCTCAGTACTGCCCCAGATTGTGTTCCAGCTGACAGTTTGTTCCAATGAAATAGGTTGGGGAGGACCAGGGGTCACAATATTAAGTTGCATAAGACCAGATGTCAGCCGTGGCTCAGTGGGTAGCACTCTTTCCTCTGAGTCAAGGTCGTGGGTTCAAGTCCCAGTCCAGAGACGTGAGCGTAAAAAGCTAGGCTGACACTCCAGTGGAGTGCTCCACTGTCGGAGGTGCCGTCTTTCAGATGAGACGTTAAACCGAGGCCCCGTCTAACCGAGGCCCCGTCTGCTCTCTCAGGTGGACATTAAAGATCCCATGGCCACTATTTCGAAGAAGAGCAGGGGAGTTCTCCCTAATGTCGCTGACCAATATTTATCCCTCAATCAACATAACAAAAAACAGATGATCTGGTCATCATCACATTGCTGTTTGTGGGAGCTTGCTGTGCGCAAATTGGCTGCCGCGTTTCCCACATTACATAGAAACATAGAAACATAGAAGATAGGAGCAGGAGTAGGCCATTCGGCCCCTCGAGCCTGCTCCGCCATTCGATGAGATAATGGCTGATCATCCAAACTCAGTACCCTGTACCTGCCTTCTCCCCATATCCCTTGATACCTTTAGCTTTAAGAAATATATCTAACTCATTCTTGAATATATTTAACGACTTGGCCTCAACTACCTTCTGTGGTAGAGAATTTCACAGGTTCACCACTCTCTGGGTGAAGAAATTCTTCCTCATTTCTGTCCTAAATGGCTTACCCCTTATCCTTAGATTATGACCCCTGGTTCTGGACTCTCCGACCATCAGGAACATCCTTCCTGCATCTAGTTTGTCCAGACGTGTCAGAATTTTATATGTTTCGATGAGATCCCCTCTCATTCTTCTATACTCCAGTGAGTATAAGCCCAATCGACCCAATCTCTCCTCATATGTCATTCCTGCCATCCCAGGTATCAGCCTTGTGAATCTTCGCTGAACTCCTTCCATGGCAAGAACATCCTTCCTCAGATAAAGCGACCAAAACTGCACACAGTACTCAAGGTGTGGTCTCACCAAGGCCCTGTACAACTGCAGCAGGACATCCCTGTTCCTGTACTCAAACCCTCTCGCTGTGAAGGCCAACATACCATTTGCCTTCTTCACCGCCTGCTGCACCTGCATGCTTACTTTCAGCGACTGGTGCACAAGGACACCCAGGTCTCGTTGCACTTCCCCTTCTCCCAATCTATTGCCATTCAGCTAACAGTCTGCCTTTCTGTTTTTGACACCAAAGTGGATAACCTCGCATTTATCCACGTTATATTGCATCTGCCACGTTTCTGCCCACTCACCCAACCTGTCCAAATCATCCTGGAGTTTCTCGGTATCCTCCTCGCAGCACACACTCCCACCCAGTTTTGTGTCATCTGCAAACTTGGAGATATTACATTTAATTCCCTTATCTAGATCATTAATGTATATTGTGAATAGCTACACTTCAAAAACTACTTCATTGGCTGCAAAGCGCTTTGAGATGTCCGGTGGTCGTGAATGACACTATATAAATGCAAGTCTTTTTTTCTTTTCCGATCTAGGTTCGATGTCAGGTGGTGGTTCTTTCCCGGAGAATAGTGGGCCTCTGGAACAGGCTGCCAGCTCGTGTAGTGGACGCTGATTCGCTGAATTCCTTCGAGCGAGAGCTGGACCTGTTTCTGGCTGGGGCGGAGATCGCCTCGTACAGAAGGGAGGCACTGCAGGGAATTCAGGGCCAGAGTGATCTCCTGGACTAGTTTCAATCGCCTCGATGGCCTGGATCTTTATCTGTTTTTTTGCCTCTCCCAGGAGATCACACGGTCTCAGGTGGGCTGGGGTGGGGAGTCTATATATTGTGATATACAAGGTGTCGCAGTTTGTGTGAGACAGGCTCGACGGACCAGAGTGTCTTTACCTGTACGTCATTGTTCGTGTGTTCACTTTGCACGAACGCTACACTTGTTAGTCTAAATTCACCCTTAAAAGAGTGGAGTGACTTGTGATTTCCCACCTCTCTATCCTCGGGAATGTGTTCACTAATCAACAGGTCAACGTAGAACACTTGAGTTTAATGGCATCAATCTAAATTCCTTTTCAGCTCCTCACTTTAGCAGTTATTTGTGAGAGTTCCAAAGGAGAATTGACCCAGAGGTACATTTACTGCAGTCAGTGTGCACAGGTGTTGATGGGGTTCGGAGTCCCCGCTTTCACCTCCTGATACATATTTAACGCTGTTGAAATGAAGCTTTTTCTAGATATAATTTGTTCCGGGGATGTGGGCGTCGCTGGCTCAGCCGCATTTATTGGCCATCCCGAATGTTCAACTGGGTGTCCTGCTTGGCTGCGATCACACTGTGGACTGGAGTCACGTGTAGGCCAGGCCGGGTGGGGTGGCAGGTTCCCTTCCCTAAATGACCAGATTTCACACAGAATTACCTAGAATTCACAGGCCATTCGGCCCCACTGCTCCGTGCCGGTGTTTATGGTCTACACGAGCCTCCTCCCACCCCTCTTCATCTCACACCATCAGCATATCCTTCTATTCCTTTCTCCATGTGTTTATCTCACTTCCCCTTAAATGTATCTATACTATTCGCCTCAACCACTCCCTGTGGTAGCGAGTTCCACATTCTCACAACTCTCTGGGTAAAGAAGTTTCTTCTGAATTTCCTATTGGATTTATTAGTGACTATCTTATATTGATGGCCCCTAGTTCTGGTCTCCCCCACAAGTGGAAAAATCATCTCTACATCTACCCTATCAAATACCTTTATAATTTTAAAGGCTTCTATCAGGTCAGCCCCAGCCTGTTCAATCTTTCCTGATAGTTATAACCTCCTCAGTTCTGGTACCATCCTTGTAAATCTTTTTTTGTACCTTCGCCAGTGCGCCAATATCCTTTTTATAATATGGAGACCAGAATTCAATTGCACAACTTGCCATGGTTGTGCCCAATTTGGAGTGTCAACCGTGGCTCAGTGGGTAGCACACTCGCCTCCGAATCAGAAGGTTGTGGGTTCAAGTCCCACTCCAGGGTCTTGAGCACATAATGCTCGGCTGACACTCCCAGTGCAGTGCTGAGGGAGTGCTGCACTGTCGGAGGTGCCGTCTTTCGGATGAGACGTTAAACCGAGGCCCCGTCTGCTCTCTCAGGTGGATGTAAAAGATCCCACGGCACTATTTTGAAGAAGAGCAGGGGAGTTCTCCCCGGTGTCCTGGAGCCAATATTTATCCCTCAACCAACACAACAAAAACAGATGATCTGGTCATTAGCACATTGCTGTTTGTGGGAGCTTGCTGTGCGCAAATTGGCTGCCGCGTTTCCCACATTACAACAGTGACTACACTTCAAAAAGTACTTCATTGGCTGTAAAGCGCTTTGAGACGTCCGGTGGTCGTGAAAGGCGCTACAGAAATGCAAGTCTTTCTTTTATGGTTGGGATTGGAACTCTCGTTGTCTGGGTTACTAGTCCAGTACCACAACACTCCTGCAGCTCACCAGCATGCATGGGTGTAGCACTGTATCATGCGAAGTTTTACTGTAAAGTAGTTTTGCAGATTGTATTACTCTTTGTGGATGGTTATAATACACATTCCTGGTGAAAAGTCATTTTTCTTCTGTGACAAAATAGGGAATTGTTGTCCCCCAGAAGTAGTTTAAAGTGTCACCGAGTTAAAATGGACGCCGTCCTCCCTGACCTAAAATGGAGGCCAGGACACAGGGCTTCTGTAGGGCTCGGCAAGGTCGGTTGCTATAGAAACCAGTCAGGGACACACGCATACTTCCAGGTGGTTAAAGTTAGGAAAGATCTCGGACAAGGGGAGCTGATTAGCATCGATATGAAACAATAGGGAGAAACTGTTCCCAGCGGCCAGAGGGTGGGTAACCCGAGGACACGGATTTCAGGAGATTGGCCAAAGAACCAGAGGCGACACGAGGAAACATTTTCTCATGCAGCGAGTTGTTGTGATCTGGAACGCGCTGCCTGAAAGGGCGGTGGGAGCAGATTCAAAAGTAACTTTCAAAAGGGGAATTGGATAAATACTTGAAAAGGAAAAATTTATGGGGAAAGAGCCGGGGGGGGGGGGGGGGGTGGTGGGGGGGAGGGGGGAACTGGGATTAATGGGAGAGCTCTTTCAAAGAGCTGGCACAGGCACGATGGGCCGAATGGCCTCCTTCAGTGCTGTGTGATTCTATGGTTCTAACTTCCATCATTGCACTGATAATCAAGGAGGATTCAAGGTGTGACTTCACAAGCTTTTGGACTTCAATCTCAGGAATGCTCCCAGGGCTTTAGATTTCACTGGAGATTCCCGGAGCTCCATGGGTCTACAGGCAACTTGCGTCATCCACACACCAGCACGTCGCGAAGGTCTACAAAAAACTGACTCGCAAAAGTCCCGTCACTAATTAAACATTGCCAGAACAATACTTTGAAAATTGAATTTTAATCCCTTGTGGACTCTCAGTATCTTGCTGCTTCCAATATATTATTCAACTTCATAAATAAATCTATTGGTTTAGCCCGTACGCACTGGTACAATCATGTGGTGATTCTGCCATTTGAAAGGGTCAGCAGAGGGTAGGTGGGCAACCTTTGTTTTTTTTTCGTTTTAGGATGTGGGCATCGCTGGCAAGGCCGTCATTTATTGCCCATCCCTAGTTGCCCTGACAAGGTGGTGGTGAGCCACCGCCTTTTTGAACCACTTCATGTCATGATCTCCTGTGGTCAATAGCATAATTAAGGGATCATTAACATAGAAACATAGAAGATAGGAGCAGGAGTAGGCCATTCGGCCCCTCGAGCCTGCTCCGCCATTCAATGAGATCATGGCTGATCATCCAAACTCAGTACCCTGTACCTGCCTTCTCCCCATATCCCTTGATCCCTTTAGCTTTAAGAAATATATCTAACTCATTCTTGAATATATTTAATGACTTGGCCTCAACTACCTTCTGTGGTAGAGAATTCCACAGGTTCACCACTCTCTGGGTGAAGAAATTCTTCCTCATTTCTGTCCTAAATGGCTTACCCCTTATCCTTAGATTATGACCCCTGGTTCTGGACTCTCCGACCATCGGGAACATTCTTCCTGCATCTAGTTTGTCCAGACCTGTCAGAATTTTATATGTTTCGATGAGATCCCCTCTCATTCTTCTATACTCCAGCGAGTATACGCCCAATCGACCCAATCTCTCCTCATATGTCATTAGAGTAATTGTGGCCAATTCTGGGCCCCACACTTTAGGAAGGATGTCGAGCCCTTGGTCAGGGTGCAGAGGAGATTTACTAGAATGGTTCCAGAGAGGGGGGACTTCAGTTATGCGGAGAGACTGGAGAAGCTGGGGTGGTTCTCCTTAGAGCAGAAAAGGTTAAGGGGAGATTTAATGGAGGTGTTGAAAATCATGAAGGATTTTGATAGAATAAATAAGGAGAAACTGTTTCCAGTGGCAGGAGGGTCGGTAACCAGAGGACACAGATTTAAGGTGATTGGCAAAAGAACCAGAGGGGGAGATGAGGAGAATTTTTTTACGCAGCGAGTTGTTGTGATCTGGAACGCGCTGCCTGAAAGGGCGGTGGAAGCAGATTCAATAATAACTTTCAGAAGGGAATTGGATAAATACTTGAAGGGGAAAAATTTGCAGGGCTGTGGGGAGAGAGCAGGGGGAGAGTGGGACTAATTGGAGAGCTCGTTCAAAGAGCCAGCACAGGCACGATGGGCCGAATGGCCTCCTTCTGTGCTGTGCGATTCTGTGAGTGTTCATCCAGCACATGGTCTCCGTCTCACGGCCGGTACAAGAGTCAGCTTTCAGCCCAGGGAAGACTTGAGCTACATGTAGAAAGTGCCTCGTGGCTGTCAACACGAGGCAGAAAGTGTTGGAAGTAAAGCCCCAAAAACAGAAGCAAGAACTCAACAGACCCGAATCAGTAAAGTCATTAACCCCGGCCTGCTCGTGGATGTCTAACGCAGGTCGAGCTCACCACACCGGGGTCACCTGGATCAGGAGGGAAGGGTTAATAACAACAGAGCCGTACGGTCGCTGTTGTTAGAAGACGCGAGTGAGCTTGAACCAGTTCTGATACCGTCACAAGGGTGACGCAGGGCGAGGGGAGCCTGGCTTCAGTTGTGACTCAATAATAAACACACCAGTGCGCTAAGCAGACAACCGTGGAGGGTGTTCGCACATTAAGTAAGCGTTTTATAATATTACCAAGGGGTCAATGTCCCCTCTAAGCTACGCACGTGCGTGGGCGCTCAGCTATCTCGAAGGTACCGCACAGGCGGCTCACAAGCTCTCAAATATCACGCAGCGGCCCTACAAAGAACTTAAAGGTACCGCGCATTCAAAAAACTGCCCGCGCACAATGGAACCTTAGAGGGACCATTGCAGGGGGTCTGCTGTGAAGTCTGGGGTTCGGAGCAGGTTTGGGATCTGAAGCTGCTAACATGGCCTGTCCCTTTAAGGCATTGTTCAGCTATTCCCTCTGCGCAAGCGGCCTCTTTGGGGAGATGAGAATAAAACTCGTTCAGATCCACTCCAGAGACTTGAGCACAAAATCTGGGCTGACACTGCCAGTGCAGTACCGAGGGAGCGCCGCACTGTCGGAGGGGCAGTACTGAGGGAGTGCTGCACTGTCGGAGGGGCAGTACTGAGGGAGTGCTGCACTGTCGGAGGGGCCGTACTGAGGGAGCGCTGCACTGTCGGAGGTGCAGTCTTTCGGATGAGGCGTTAAACTGAGGCTCCGTCTGCTCTCTCAGGTGGACGTAAAAAATCCCACGGCCGTTATTTCGAAGAGGAGCAGGGGAGTTCTCCCCGGTGTCCTGGGGCCAATCGCTATCCCTCAACCAACATCACCGAAACAGATTATCTGGTCATTATCACATTGCTGAGAGGTGATCTCGTTGAAACATAAAAGATTCTGAGAGACTGTTTCCCCCTGTCTGGAGTGTCTAGAACTAGGGGGCATAGTCTGAGGAGAAGGGGTCGGCCATTTAAGACTGAGATGAGGAGGAATTTCTTCACTCAGAGGGTTGTGAATCTTTGAATTCTCTACCACAGAGGGCTGTGGAGACTCAGTCATTGAGTATATTCAAGGCTGAGATCGATAGATTTTTGGACTTTAGGGGAATCAAGGGATATAGAGATCAGGCGGGAAAGTGGAGCTGAGGTCGATGATCAGCCATGATCTTATTGAATGGCGGAGCAGGCTCGAGGGGCTGTAGGTCCGTCTCCTGCTCCTAATTCTTATGTTCTGGGAGCTTGCTGTGCTCACATTGGCTGCCGCGTTTCCTACATTACCAGAGTGACCACACTTCAAAAATACCTCATTGGTTGTGAAGCGCTTTGGGACGTCCTGAGGTGGCGAAAGGCGCTATAGAAATGCAAGTTCTTTCTCAGACCTTGTCTTCACCACATTCCCAATGCATAATCTTAAGCAGTTTCCCTGCACTGTTAACAAGCTACGCTTAATGTTTGTCAACTAAACAGTTATTAAGTCACAACTGAATCTCGGGCACGAATCACACCATTCAGCGACTCTTGCCTCGTTATGTCAAGTCCGTTACGCCAAATTCTTCAAAAAGGCGGCAGACGGCCGCTGACAAGTTTGTCGTCGAAAACTCACTCGCGGCTTTGGGAAACACACAGGAGAACAAATTCCTCAGGAAAGAAAGAGAAGGAAACAGGGAGTACTTTACAAAGCATCTATTTTAATTTATCATTTGCTTACAGCCTTCGGGTTTCATAAATAACTCTTGACATATTCCATCGTGTGCAAAATACAGGACTGATTGCGAGACTTCGGAAAAAAAAACACACATTTTTTAAAAAAGAAAATGGATTCACAAACATTTTCCTTAATTGTATTCTGTTATGAAATAGGAGCCCTTCTGTTAAACCTTTTTTTTTTCAAGATGGACTGGGATTAAAATATCCTTTGATTCTCATCCTTTAAAGGTATGTGGAGTCTGTAACAGAAGACACAGGAGAATATATAGTGTGCGTTGGCTCGGAGGTGGGAACAGGTTTAATTATAAGTCAAAGATGTGATTTGCAGGACATGCAATGACGGGTCGATATTTCTTTTTGTTAGAAGGGGTTGGCGGGACGAGGCAAGCTCTTTTAGTCTGTTAGTACACACCATGCCTCAGCTGTTAAGCATTCCTTATCATTAAATCCACTAAAAAAAAAAACAGGATTTCTTTTCAAGTACAGATGTAGTTTTAATTCTGCAAGGAGTTTAAATTTAAAGGGTTGCCCAGAAGCAACGAGAGACGCCTTGGGGGGGGGGGGGGGGGGAATATACAATTTTTTTTTTTAATTTTTAACAAATTTTCTTCAAATTTAGAACGTAAAACTCGGTTTATATATATATATATATATATATATATTTTTTTTTTTTTTACCCTACTTTTTTGTTATATAAAGCGATTTAAGGTTTCAATTTTTAGTGAATTTAAAAGAATACTGCGGGTAGCACAGTTACTGGTATAAAATATTCAAGCTAAGTCTTGCCCCTTGTTAATGCTTTGCACACTTCATAAATCACCTGAAAAGGGATGGTTGGCTTCCCTTTGATTTTTTAATTAAATTTAAAATAACTAAAGTCTATTGAAAAGACTTATTAACAGGGTGGTGGCAGGGAGTGGTAATTGGCCCTTGCATCACCAGCTCGCTGTAATTTGGCCGTTTATTGAAAGTTCGGAAAGCTGTTCTTTGCTCGACATCCAAACTTCAGCTATTCATCATTTCTATTTTTTTTTGAGGTTAAGGCCGCGATTAGTGAGCGGCGAGAGGTTAGGGAAACAAAGAGAAGGGTTCCTCGGGCTGGTGCATTGCCCGGCAGTGCAGGTTACATTCAGGCATGTGGGTTCAGGACAAGTCAAGATGGCCACAAGCATGGCCAATGGCCAACGATGAGAGGCCAGTATTCAGCCAGTGGGTTGCAGCACAGAGGGAGATGCGACAGATTGCAAGCAATGGGGGAAAAGGCAGACAGAGAAAGAGAGAGACAGGTTACAAAACTAAATACAATCCCAATGGTGTCATGGTAAACAGGAGGGCACTGATAGTAGAAGATAACTCTGTCTTACGATTATATATTTCTTAAAACACATCAACAGCAGATCCAGTCAGTGCAAGGCTCTATTTCTGATCGTCCTCTGTTACCAAATAAATCCAGATACAAGTCGATCCTATTCTGATTCCCGTCACAGGATCCCAATTTCTCTTTGCCTACCCTATTGCAACGAGGGATCTGCGGCATCTCAACCTCAAACCTTCCAACGGATCAAGTTCCTGACGTTTTTTTTGGTTTGTTTGTAGGCTGAGGGACGTCCCACACAACACTCCGACTCAAAGCAAATACTGATCAAGTGTCCTACAGGCAGGCTCTGGAAAAAAACAACTTGTAACAACACGTTTAAAACAATTGCACGGACCGCAAGGGTTCCATCAATAAAAGGCACCCGACCTGTGGCATCAGGCACAAGGGGATAACACTCACTTCAAAATAAAGCTGTAGATACACGTTTAAAAATCATTCACAACAGCCTCGGGCTGCTCACCAACACAACGCAAGGTCTTTGGTTGCATTTACACTCGACAAACGTGGTTTCACTTCGCACCGAAGCTGCAGTTGTAGCGTAAACAATGCTGAAGGCCAGAGTGAAGGGGAGAGAGAGTCTATCCGAAGGAGGGAGTCTCCCTCTAATCCACCCTGGATGCCGGCCAGGCCCCAACTCTGGATTAACTTTACACCAGTTCAGCATCAGTGCGGGGCGGAAATCCTTGCAACGTAAATGCATGGATGACAAATCCTGGACAGCTGTCTCTAATAGCAGACATCACTAAAGTGGCAAGTGTCCCTACACTGGGCGGTTTGGCTGCTCACCCACTGTGAATTCTTAGTCTAATTACAGTGGAGCTTGTACTGTTTCAGTTTGACACTAATTGCCTAACTAAGTAAAATAAACCAGTAATGTTCGTTAGAGGCACTTCCACTCCCCGTATATAAAAATGTAAACAGTTTAATATAAATTTGAATCTTGTAAAATCTACAGGATTTTTGGTAACACAATTATCACAAACATTATTGCTGGGGTTGTAAATCTATATTGCATAAACCCTCGTGTACCCGATACACTGTTCGATTGCCCAACGCTGTAAGTACAGTGATTTGTCGTTCTTAATTTTAAATAAATAGCTTTCGGCACGACTGTTTTTTTGGTCACCTTACGATAAAGTCCTGCCTGCGCGCGCACTCTGCTGCTAATCTCAGGAGGCGCGAGACTTCAGTAAACGGCACTTCAATGCATTTTAAACCCAAGGGTGTTGTGCACCCACTCGAACAGGTAATCTGGTGGCGAGTCGGTTTCCTGGCACATGTGTAAGAGAACCTCGAATTGCACCCAGAGCAGAGGCACGCTGAGACTCAGCAACTCGTACAGGTAGGCATAGTTGTACGCATTGTCCCGCAAGTGGCAGCCAGTGGCATGCACAACGCCATGCACCCAGTTAGACAGATGCTTGGGGACGTCAAGCAGCACCCTGGTGGCCCGCAGAGGCCAGCTTAGGATTCTCCAAAACAACGAAGGCGGGGTACCTGGGGGGTCGGCGCCCGAAGCGCTCACGGTGCAAACGCTTTCCGCGCTCGTCAAAGCCTCGCCATCCGATTTACTCAAAGGCACGGCCTCGCCCTGAAAAAGTGAGAGAGAAACAACAGCTGCAACTTGTGTTTAAGGTATCTCGTGAATTTATAACATCGCCGCACACTTGTGTCCCGGTAACTGTAGAGGAGTCTCTGGGAGTGTGAACAGGAGGAGGCCGTTCAGCCCCTCGAGCCTGTCCCGCCATTCAATGAGATCATGGCTGATCTGTGACCTAACTCCATCCACCCGCCTTTGGCCCATATCCCTCAATACCTTTAGTTAACGAAAAACTATCAATCTCCAATTTAAAATTAACAATTGATCTAGCATCAATTGCCGTTTGCGGTAGAGAGTTCCAAACTCCTACCACCCTTTGTGTGTAGAAGTGTTTCCTAATTTCGCTCCTGAAAGGTCTGGCTCTAATTTTTAGACGATGCCCCCTAGTCCTAGAATCCCCAACCAGCGGAAATAGTTTCTCTCGATCTACCCTGTCTGTTCTCCTTAATATCCTGAAAACTTCGATCAGATCACCCCTTAACCTTCTAAATTCCAGGGAATACAACCCTAGTTTGTGTAATCTCCCCTCGTAACTTAACCCTTGGAGTCCGGGTATCATTCTGGTAAACCTGCGCTGCACTCCCTCCAAGGCCAATATATCCTTCCTAAGGTGTGGTGCCCAGAACTGCTCACAGTGCTCCAGGTGTGGTCTAACCAGGGCTTTGTATAGCTGCAGCATAACTTCTACCCCCTTGTATTCTAGTCCTCTAGATATAAAGGTCAGCATTCCATTAGCCTTTCTGATTATTTTTGTACCTGTCTGTGATATTTTAATGATCCATGTACCTGGATCCCCAAGTCTCTTTGGTCTCCCACTGTTTTTAGCCTTTCACCATTTAGAAAGTACCCTGATCTATCCTTTTTAGGTCCAAAGTGGATGGCCTCACATTTGCTTACATTAAAATTAATTTGCCAGTTTTGCCCATTCACTTAATCTGTCGATATCTCTTCGTAATGTTATGCTTCCCTCTACACTGCCTACAATGCCGCCTATCTTTGTGTCATCGGCAAACTTGGACATGTGGCTCTCTATCCCATCATCCATGTCGTTAATAAATACTGTGAATAGTTGAGGTCCCAACACAGATCCCTGCGGGACACCACTAGTCACATCCTGCCAATTTGAGTACCTGCCCATTATCCCTACTCTCTGTCTCCTGCCGCTCAGCTAATTTCCTAACCAGGTCAATAATTTGCCCTCAATTCCATGGGCTTCTACCTTAGTTAACAGTCTCTTATGAGGGACTTTAATCAAATGCCTTCTGGAAGTCCATATAAATAACATCCATAGACATTCCCCTGTCTACTACTTTAGTCCACTCTGCAAAAAATTCAATCAGGTTTGTCAGGCATGACAAGGGACTCCTCTGCATGTATTGTCACACTTGTTGAGGAGTCTCTGCGAGTGTGACAAATACTTGTAGCGGGAGAACCCGAGATAGGTCAATATTTGCAGGGGTTTCCCACACAGCATAGAATCATAGAATGGTTACAGCACAGAAGGAGGCCATTCGGCCCGTCGAGCCCGTGCCAGCTCTCTGCAAGAGCACTTCAGCTAGTCCCACTCCCCCGCCCTTTCCCCGTAGCCCTGCAAATTTTTTTCCTTCAGGTACTTATCCAACTCCCTTTTGAAAGCCACGATTGAGTCTGCCTCCACCACCCTTTCAGGCAGTGCATTCCAGATCCTAACCACTCGCTGCGTAAAAAAGTTTTTCCTCATGTTGCCTTTGGTTCTTCTGCCAATCACCTTAAATCTGTGTCCTCCTGATTCTCGACCCTTCCACCAATGGGAACAGTTTCTATCTACTCTGTCCAGACCCCTCATGATTTTGAACACCTCTATCAAATCTCCTCTCAACCTTCTCTGCTCCAAGGAGAACAACCCCAGCTTCCCCAGTCTATCCAGGTAACTGGTTTGATGTTATGTTATGTTTATTTGGGCTTTGAAAGCAGAGAACTCTGGGCCCAAGTGTTAGACACTGCACTCAGCAACATAATATTCTCCGTTTCTGAGATGCTTATGATACGGAGCTGGTGAGCAGGTTGTTCCTACCTTTCTGTGCGTCGATATTGTTGGGTGATTCCGCCTCTTCCTCACCTTGTTATTCAATTTACAGTAAGTAAAGTGAGGTTTGCAGTAAAACTTTCCTGAGTAAACAAGAGGTCAGATTAAGTCACATTAAAACAACAATCTAAAGTGCAGCACATTCCAGCACAGTTTTGATATTCGTTCATGGGATGTGGACGTCGCTGACAAGGCCGACATTTATTGCCCATCCCTAATTGTCCCTTGAGAAGGTGGTGGTGAGCCTCCTTCTTGAACCGCTGCAGCCCGTGTGGTGAAAGTACTCCCACAGTGCTGTTAGGGAGGGAGTTCCAGGATTTTGACCCAGCAACGATGAAGGAACGGCCGACATATTTCCAAGTCAGGATGGTGTGTGACTTGGAGGGGAACTTGGAGGTGGTGGTATTCCCATGCGCCTGCTGCCCTTGTCCTTCTAGGTGGAAGAGGTTGCGGGTTTGGGAGGTACTGCTGAAGAAGCCTTGGTGAGTTGCTGCAGTGCATCTTGTAGATGGTCCACACTGCAGCCAGGAATCATCCCAACAGTGCTAGAAAAGGGAAGGCTCAAAAATCATATCTTTGAGCCCAAACCCAATACATTTGACTGAAGGGAAATACTTATTTCTCTTTGGAAGGAGAAATTCTTCTTCTTTTCTCTGTGAATCTTGTGCCCATTCAGCACCTCAAGCCTGTTCCGCCATTCAATTCAGTTACCCGCCTTTGCTCCAAATCCCTCAATCCTTTACCTTATAAAAAGCTATCAATCTCAGTCTTGAAAGCTCCAAGTGACCCCCAACATCCACAGCCTTTGGTTGGGGTGGGGGTGGGGTGGGGAGGGAAAGAGAATTCAAAATTTCCACTCCCCTTTGTGTGAAGAAGTGCTTCCTGACATCACCCCTGAACGGCCTGGCTCTAATTTTAAGGTTGTGCCCCCTTGTTCTGGACTCCCCCCCACCCCCCACCAGAGGAAATAGTTTCTCTGCATCTACCCTTGCGAATCCCTTTAAAGACAATGGGGTTAGAGGAGGTGGTTCTGGTGTGGAACCAGCAGAGGCACAATGGGCTGAATGGCCTCTTTCTGTGCTGAAATTCCTGTTATAAAGATGGACGTGTCATTCATTTTGTTGGGGCCATCAAGATGGGTTGGAGAAGTTGTACAGAGGGGGAAAGTCAAGATTTCCCATAAAGGCGTAGTGGTAAACAGTTGTTTTTGAGACTGGAGGGAAGTATACAGTGGAGTTCCCCAGGGTCGGTGTTGGGACCACTGCTCTTTTTGATATATATTAATGACCTGGACTTGGCTATACAGGGATAATTTCCAGAGTTGCAGATGATACGAAACTCGGAAATGTAGTAAACAATGAGGAGGATAGTAACAGACTTCAGGAGGACACAGACAGACTGGTGAAATGGGCAAGACACACGGCAGAGGAAATTTAATTCAGAGAAGTGTGAAGTGATGCATTTCGGTAGGAAGAACGAGGAGAGGCAATATAAACTAAAGGGTACAATTTTAAAGTGGGTGCAGGAACAGAGAGACCTGGGGGTGTATGTACACAAATCTTTGAAGGTGGCAGGACAAGTTGAGAAGGCTGTTTTAAAAAAAAAGAGCATACGGGATCCTTGGCTTCATAAATAGAGGAATAGAATACAAACACAAGGAAAAATAGAATCTTACAGCACAGGAGGCCATTCGGCCCATCGTGCCAGTGCTGGCTGTTTGAAAGAACTCTCCAATTAAGTAACACGCCTCAATTTTTCCCCCAAAAACCCTGCAAATTAGTTCTCTTCAAGTATATGTCCAATTGCCAAAAGGAAGTTACACTAAAACTTGATGAAACGCTGGTTAGGCCCTGGTTGGTGCACTGTGTCCAAATCTGGACAGCACACTTTTAGAAAGGATGTCAAGGCCTTAGAGAGGGCGCAGAGGAGTTTTACTGGAATGGTGCCAGGGATGCGGGACCTGATCCCTACTCTTGTAAGGAATGAGTCATCGAGTCATAACGGCACAGAAGGAGGCCATTCAGCCCATCGAGTCCGTGCCGGCTCTCTCTCGAGCAATCCAGTCAGTCCCATTCCCCGGCTCTATCCCCGTAGCCCTGCAAGTTTATTTCCCTCAAGTGCCTCTCCAGTCTCCCCTTGAAAACATTGAGTGTCTCCGCTTCCACCACTTCCGTCGGCAGCGAGTTCCAGGTCCTCACCACTCGCTGCGTAAAAAAGTTTTTCCTCACGCCCCCCCTGTATTTCTTGCACAAAACCTTCAATCTGTGTCCCCTAGTCCTTGTACCATCAACTAGTGGGAACAGCCTTTCCCCGTCTAGCCTATCCAAACCCGTCATAATCTTGTCCACCTCTATCAAATCACCCCTCAACCTCCTTTGCTCTAATGAAAACAAATCCAGCTTCTCCAACCTGTCCTTGTAGCTAACATCCCCCATCCCCGGAACCATTCTGGTAAATCTCCTCTGCACCCTCTCAAGGGCCTTCACATCCTTCCTAAAGTGTGGTGACCAGAACTGGACGCAATACTCCAGTTGTGGCCTAACCAGCGCTTTATAAAGGTTCTGCATAACTTCTCTACTTTTGTACTCAATACCTCTATTTATGAAGCCCAAGATCCCATATGCTTTGCTAACCACTCTCTCAATATGTCCTGCCACCTTCAGGGACCTATGCACATTAACTCCCAGGTCCCTCTGTCCCTGCACACTCTTTAAAACTGTGCCATTAAGTGTATATTGGAATGGGAGTCCCTCACCACATCTACTTAACATCCCAGTGATTACTGGTTAGTCTCATTGGACTAACTGGCTCTTTGTTGTTTCCCAGGTTCCCACCGAGTGTCAGCTAACACCACGTGAAGGGAACATTTAATCTAAGTGGTCACACTGTGCCCGAGTAGTGTTCTAGCTTGAGAACACATTCGATCTGCTGCGCCTGGGACATATACTTCTAATGAGTTACAGCAGTTCAGTTATAGACACGACATTTAAGATAATTGGCAAAAGAACCAGAGGGGGAGATAAGGGGACATTTTTTTTTTTTTACACAGCGAGTTGTTGTGATCTGGAACGCGCTGCCTGAAAGGGCGGTGGAAGCAGATTCAATAGTGACTTTCAAAAGAGAATTGGATAAATACTTGAAAAGCAGACGTTTGCAGGGCTATGGGGAAAGAGCAGGGGGGGTGGGGGGGGGAGTGGGACTAATTGGATTGGGCTTTCAAAGAGCCGACACAGGCACGATGGGCCGAATGGCCTCCTCCTGTGCTGTAAGATTCTGTGACAGGACAGGGCACCAGTGGAAATTAAAGCACTGAAGGAAACGTTTCTACTGATTCATTTAGTTTTCCAACGTGAACTGGCCTAGTGCTTCAGGCCTCAACTCT
Organism: Squalus acanthias; assembly: GCA_030390025.1. NCBI lineage: Eukaryota > Metazoa > Chordata > Chondrichthyes > Squaliformes > Squalidae > Squalus > Squalus acanthias. The sequence goes on along the minus strand of CM059434.1, from coordinate 4,573,706 downwards.
CACCAGGGGCAGCCAGGGTTTCCAGCTGTGGTTGGACGCATCCCTGAGCTACCGTCAAATTACAATAACAACAACAACTTGTATTTATATAGCGTCTTTAACATAGTAGAACCGGAGGAGCAGGAGGAGGCCCTTCAGCCCCTCGAGCCTGCTTCACCATTCAGTGAGATCGCGGCTGATCTGTATCTCAACTCCATCTACCCGCCTTGGTTCCGTAACCCTTAATACCCTTACCCAACAAAAATCGATCAATCTCAGCTTTGAAAATTTCATTTGACCCCCCCCCCAGCCTCAACAGCGTTTTTGGGGGAGAGAGTTCCAGATTTCCACCACCCTTTGTGTGAAGAAGTGCTTCCTGACATCACCCCTGAACGGCCTGGCTCTAATTTTAAGGTTCTGCCCCCTTGTTCTGGACTCCCCCCACCAGAGGAAATAGTTTCTCTCTATCAACGCCATCAACTCCTGTAATCATCTTAAACACCTCAGTTAGATCAGCCCTTAATCTTCTAAACTCGAGGGAATACAGGCCCAGTCTAGGCAGTCTGTCCTCGTAATTTAACTCTGGTAAGCCTACGAGTGCCCGCCAATTTGTGGTTACCTTCCTCCACACTGAAAGCGTAGGCTCCGAGCCGCAGGGTGGTTGCGCAGAAATCACACTTGAAGCATTCTCGGTGGAAGAACTTCCCATCCGCACTCAGTCGTTCCATGACGTAAACTCGCTTCTTACAGAAGTAGCAGATATCGCTGCCCCCGAGGTTCTGGGGGAACTCCTTCCGCAGTGACCCCTACGAGACAAAATAAAAACCAAGAGTATTACAAACCATGCTTCAGCGATGTGCCGTTTGTAGCATTTTATCTATCCATGTTTCCCCCCCACACACCCCCCCCGGCCAAGTTCCTCCTCTCTCGTCCTCCTCACCCCAAAGATATCAGCTCCATTGCACGGCCAGGGTTTCATGACCATCTTACCAAGGCCACCAATCCGTGACGGGGTGGGCGGGCGCCAACCGACACCTTGCCGAATGCCCGTATCTTTACCATGAGATTTCACCGGGAATATTTGAGCATAGCTGGTCTTCACCAACTAACCAATAGCAAACTCCGCAGCCAATCTTTGCACAGCAAGATCCCGGAAAAAGCAAGAAGATGGATGAGCGGCTAATCTGTATTGTGATTGAGGGAGGAATGTTGGCCGGGACACCAGGAGAAGTCCCCGCTGTTCTTTGGATAGTGCCGTGGGATCTTTCCCGCTCCATCTGAACAGTTATTTAGTTCCCCCCCCCTGCACAAATATCCCCGAATACTCTTCTACCTCCGATCCTGGCACTTTTATTGGCTACAGGACGTTGGAAGGCCAGACGGGGCCTCGGCTTAACATCTCAACCAAAATACTGCCCCTCCGACAGTGCGGCACTCCCTCAGTACTGCCCCTCCGACAGTGCAGCACTCCCTCAGTACTGTCCGTCTGACAGTGCGGCGCTCCCTCGGTACTGCCCTCCGACAGTGCGGCGCTCCCTCAGTACTGCCCCTCCGACAGTGCGGCGCTCCCTCAGTACTGCTCCTCCGACAGTGCGGCGCTCCCTCAGTACTGCTCCTCCGACAGTGCAGCACTCCCTCAGTACTGCCCCTCCGACAGTGCGGTGCTCCCTCAGTACTGCCCCTCCGACAGTGCAGTGCTCCCTCAGTACTGCCCCTCCGACAGTGCAGCATTCCCTCAGTACTGCCCCTCCGACAGTGGGGCGCTCCCTCAGTACTGCCCCTCCGACAGTGCAGCGCTCCCTCAGTACTGCCCCTCCGACAGTGCGGCGCTCCCTCAGTACTGCCCCTCCGACAGTGCAGCACTCCCTCAGTACTGCCCCTCCGACAGTGCAGCGCTCCCTCAGTACTGCCCCTCCAACAGTGCGGCGCTCCCTCAGTACTGACCCTCCGACAGTGCAGCGCTCCCTCAGTACTGCCCCTCCGACAGTGCAGCGCTCCCTCAGTACTGCCCCTCCGACAGTGCGGCGCTCCCTCAGCACTGCCCCTCCGACAGTGCGGCGCTCCCTCAGTACTGCCCCTCCGACAGTGCGGCGCTCCCTCAGCACTGCCCCTCCGACAGTGCGCCGCTCCCTCAGTACTGCCCCTCCGACAGTGCTGCGCTCCCTCAGTACTGCCTCTCCGACAGTGTGGCGCTCCCTCAGTACTGCCCCTCCGACAGTGCAGCGCTCCCTCAGTACTGCTCCTCCAACAGTGCAGCGCTCCCTCAGTACTGCCTCTCCAACAGTGCAGCGCTCCCTCAGTACTGCCCCTCCAACAGTGCAACGCTCCCTCAGTACTGACACTCCGACAGTGCAGCGCTCCCTCAGTACTGCCTCTCCGACAGTGCAGCGCTCCCTCAGTACTGCCCCTCCGACAGTGCGGCGCTCCCTCAGTACTGCTCCTCCAACAGTGCAGCGCTCCCTCAGTACTGCCTCTCCAACAGTGCAGCGCTCCCTCAGTACTGCCCCTCCAACAGTGCAACGCTCCCTCAGTACTGACACTCCGACAGTGCAGCGCTCCCTCAGTACTGCCTCTCCGACAGTGCAGCGCTCCCTCAGTACTGCCCCTCCGACAGTGCGGCGCTCCCTCAGTACTGCACTGGAGTGTCAGCTTAGATTTTTATGCTCAAGTCTCTGGAGTGGGACTCGAACCCACGACCTTCTGACTCAGAGGCAAGAGTGCAGCCCACTGAGCCACGGCTGACACTGTTAAATAATAGATTATGTGGGTAGAAACTATTGTTGATAACGTTACTGTACGAAAGGTTAATCCACTCATTACAAGTTCCCCTCTCCACTATTTTAATGGAATTGTTGTTTAAGGAATCTAATATCTATTGAGATGAATTTGGTAAACATTGCTACAATAATATCGCATTTAAAAAGTACTTGGATATGCGCTTGAAGTGCCGTAACCTACAGGGCTACGGACCAAGAGCTGGACAGTGGGATTAGGCCGGATAGCTCTTTTTTGGATGGCACAGACACGATGGGCCGAATGGCCTCCTTCTGTGCCATAAATTTCTATGATTCTATGAATATATGACAGTAAATTTGCCATTAGATTAATATCAGAGAGTAATTTGTACTATTAGACATAATCACAGAAAGCATTAGGCTTGCTTTAAAAGCACAAGAATGGTTCCAGGGATGAGGGACTTCAGTTACGGGGATAGACTGGAGAAGCTGGGGTTGTTCTCCTTAGAGCAGAGAAGGTTGAGAGGAGATTTGATAGAGGTGTTCAAAATCATGAGGGGTCTGGACAGAGTAGATAGAGAGAAACTGTTCCCATTGGCGGAAGGGTCGAGAACCAGAGGACACAGATTTAAGGTGATTGGCAGAAGAACCAAAGGCGACATGAGGGAAAACTTTTTTACGCAGCGAGTGGTTAGGATCTGGAATGCACTGCCTGAGAGGGTGGTGGAGGCAGACTCAATCACAAAAGGGAATTGGATAATTACCTGAAGGAAAAATATTTGCAGGGATATGGGGAAAGGGCGGGGGAGTGGGATTAGCTGAAGTGCTCTTGCAGAGAACCGGCACGGGCTCGACGGGCCGAATGGCCTCCTTCTGTGCTGTGACCATTCTATGATTCTAAGATTCTATCTTTCGCAGGGAAATGAGCAATCTTCAGTATCAACATTGCACAGTCCCACCCTGAACTGCCAGGAAGAAACTAAGTTATACTTTCAGCTCTGAAATCCGACTGCACAATTACACAAACACACTACGATTGCCAAACGGATAGTTGGTCGTGTCTAACGACACCTAATTTAAAGCTTACCAGGTCAGGCGAGGTAACCACAGCCTTGGGCCTGTGATCGGTCTGGTAAAGCGTGACCAGAATTTCAGCCATTGCACCGATTACAGTCGATACTTTCCCCACTGTCATCTAACCGTCAGAGAGACAGAGAGAGGGAGAGGGAGAGGGAGAGAGAGAGAGAGAGAAAGAGATCAGGGAAAGGGAAATGAGAGAGTGTAGCTTATCCGAAGATCGGGTGAAGAGAAGAGAAGGTGTTAACCACGACCTCACTTTACATCAGGTTGAGATATGAATGAATTTCACAACACACAGCAAGACACGGAGAGAGCAGAATGGGACGTCTGCAATTTAGTAATAAGCAAAGCCGACAGTTGGACATGCGAGGGAAACAAGTTTTCTTTTTTGTGTTTCAGTTTTCACCCACTCCTCTCCTGAAGACCTTAAGAACATAAGAACATAAGAAATAGGAGCAGGAGTCGGCCATTTGGCCCCTCGAGCCTGCTCCGCCATTCAATAAGATCATGGCTGATCTTCTACCTCAACTTGCACTATCCCCATATCCCTTAATATCCAAAAATCAATGACTGAACCTCCACAGCCCTCTGGGGTAGAGAATTCCAAAGATTCACCACCCTCTGAGTGAAGAAATTTCTCCTCATCTCAGTCCTAAATGGTCGACCCCTTATTCTGAGACTGTGACCCCTGGTTCTAGACTCCCCAGCCAGGGGAAACTCTAGAGAATATAGGCCTAGTCTACTCAATCTGTCCTCATAGGACAATCCCCCCATCCCAGGAACCAGTCTGGTGAACCTTCCTTGCACCCCCTCTATGGTAAGTATATCCTTCCTTAGGTAAGGAGACCAAAACTGTACACAATACTCCAGGTGTGGTCTCACCAGGGCCCTATATAATTGCAGTAAGACGTCTTTACTCTTATACTCAAATCCTCTTGTAATAAAGGCCAACATACCATTTGCTTTCCTAATTGCTTGCTGTCCCTGCATGTTAACTTTCAGTGATTCGTGTACAAGGACACCCAGGTCCCTCTGAACACCAACATTTCCCAATCTCTCACCATTTAAAAAATACACTGCTTTTCTATTTTTCCTACCTTGACTCCTTCCTGGGGCTCAGGGTCCCAACTGGTGGCAACAGCCCTGCTGCGTCTCACACAAGAGGCTATCATTCATTCTTCACAAGGGGCAGAGATTGCATCTTATAAAAGCTAAGGGGACAAACAGATCATGTACACGTGGTCCCTGCGATCTCCTGGACCGGCTACGATCGCCTGGGGGTGGGGGGGGAGAGGAATTCTCCAGGGTATTTTTCTCCTTAGTGCCCCTGGGATTTTCTGGGATTTTTGCCTCTCCCAGGCTGTGGGGGTGGGGGAAGGGGTTGGCGGGGTCGGAAGTTCCCAGTCACAACGCTCCAGCCATCATGAGTGTGCGGCCGGTCTTGATGGACCAGCTGGTCTTTTCCTGCCCGTCATTTTCGCACTTCCGGATTCAGTGAATATCTGCAGGCGCTCTAACTGGGGTGGGTTGCGCACTTCACATAGAAGCCCAATTCTGTCTCGCTCAATATCCACAAACTTCCACTGAGGATTACTGGGTAGCGAGAGGAGCAGGAACCCCGATCCATTGCCCATCCCCTTCCCCGTGTTCCAGACCAATGGAAGCGTCCCGTCACTGTCCTGGCTCGGATCCGCTCTCTTAGCCCTGGGTTGGGGAGCTGGCCGAGAGGTGTGTCTGGGGCAGCACGTGTCACGGGCTTAAAATTCGCAAGACAACCGACAACACAAATTACGCACAAGGATCCCAAGAGTTGTTGGAAAGCATGCGTGCAAAGCGAGAGGAAGGTGTCAGAGAGGAACTAGAGATGGGCCCAAGATTGTTTTATTAGTGATGTGATGTAGATAGAGAAAAAATCACATCAATCGTACTGAAGGTTTCTACGCTGCTCATTCTGCCAAGGCAACCTCAGTGAAAATCTGCGTTGGTGCAATAATATACCAGAAACTGGATCAAGACTGGAGCAGAGTTTGTACAGATTGAGAAACTAGACACTCCCTGGCTAAGTAGCAATACTGGGGCTTGGCAAATATCGAGACGTTAAAAAAAAATCTTTGCATTTCTACAGCGCCTTTCACCACCTCAGGACGTCCCAAAGCGCTTTACAGCCAATGAAGTACTGTCGAAGTGTAGTCATTGTTGTAATGTAGGAAACACAGCAGCCAATTTGCGCACAGCAAGCTCCCACAAACAACAATGTGATGATGACCAGATCATCTGTTTTAGTGAAATAACAACAGAAAATGCTGGAAAAACTCAGCAGGCCAGGCAGCATCCGTGGAGAGAGAAACAGAGTTAATGTTTCAGGTCGAAGTCCTTTCGTCAGAACTGGAAAAGTTGATGTTGGTTGAGGGATAAATATTGGCCCCAGGACACCAGGGAGAACTCCCCAGGCTCTTCTTCAAAATAGTGGCTGTGGGATCTTTTACATCCACCTGAGAGAGCATATGGGGACTTGGTTTAACGTCTCATCTGAAAGACGGCACCTCCGACAGTGCAGCACTCCCTCAGTACTGCCCCTCCGACAGTGCAGCGCTCCCTCAGTACTGCCCCTCCGACAGTGCGGCGCTCCCTCAGTACTGCCCCTCCGACAGTGCAGCGCTCCCTCAGTACTGCCCCTCCGACACTGCAGCGCTCCCTCAGTACTGCCCCTCCGACAGTGCAGCGCTCCCTCAGTACTGCCCCTCCGACAGTGCAGCACTCCCTCAGTACTGATCCTCCGACAGAGCAGCACTCCCTCAGTACTGCCCCTCCGACAGTGCAGCGCTCCCTCAGTACTGCCCCTCCGACAGTGCAGTGCTCCCTCAGTACTGCCCCTCCGACAGTGCAGTGCTCCCTCAGTACTGCCCCTCCGACAGTGCGGCGCTCCCTCAGTACTGATCCTCCGACAGAGCAGCACTCCCTCAGTACTGCCCCTCCGACAGTGCAGCACTCCCTCAGCACTGCACTGGGAGTGTCAGTTTGGATTATTGTGCTCAAGTCAAGACGTTGGCATAAATCTGATATTCATATGCCCTCAGCTTTTGGTGTGCATATCAGTCAATAATATCAGTTAATGTTTGTAATAATATGTCACTGTTTACACAGCTAAAAGATACACACAAGTGTGTGAATTTCCACTGTGTGAGGGTTCTGTATAATGTTACAACACTGCTGGAATACAAAGAGCTGGAAGTTATATAAAGCTCTGGTTTGGCTACTTCTGGAGTAACTGGGTTCAGTTCTGGGCCCCGCACCTCAGGAAGGATATACCTGTATTGGCCTGGGAGTGGGTGCAGCACAGATTGACCAGAATGATACCCGGGGCTAAAAGGGTTAAATTATGAGGACAGGTTGCACAGACTGGGCTTGTACTCCCTCGAGTCTCGAGCACACACATGTTGAGATTAGTTAGCTCAATAACAGACCAGTGACCAAGCCTGGAACTTTTCTGATCTGTGCATTTCTGGGTCCTCACTGCGCAGAACACTTTCCAACTGCCTGACTGGGGAACACTGGGCATCAAGCATTAGGCAGGAGTTCTGACGAAACGTCACCGACCTGAAACGTTAACTCGGTTTCTCTCTCTCTCCCCCACAGATGCTGCCTGACCCGCTGAGCATGTTCTGTATTCGTAAGGCGCTTCAGTTTGTTTAGTGGATACCTTTTTTCCGCTTGCATCTTGTTTCGTCGCTTTCGAAGCTATTGGCTCAGGTTTAGGTGGGAAGAGAAAAGAGAAAGAAATGCCACCCATTTCTAACCCACCAAACCAATTATTCCAGTTTAGAAGCTGATTAATTGTTTTGAAACCGGCTTCTAACCATCAATTAACCAGAATAACCCACCTCATCCACGCGTTACTGTTTTCAGGCACACAAACGTTACCGCCACTTGTTATTCTCTGGTTATGTCGGTCACACAACAGGCGGTCATCAGCCAGCGCCCTGTTGTGACACAGCTGCTCGTCGTATCTTCGCGCTCTTCCCCTTGGGGACCAGAGTGAAGCACTGGGAGGATCCACGGGCCGATTATCAGTCTGACAGGCCGCCACGTGAACACTCCCTCCGTGGGCCGTGACCGTCTTTCTCCCAGTCGAAGGGGGGGGGAGGGGGTTTATGGGCTCATACAACTCCTACGATGTTTGTTTATTTGTCCTCAGGATGTGGGCATCGCTGGCAAGGCCGGCATTTGTTGCCCATCCCGAGTTGCCCCTCGAGAAGGTGGTGGTGAGCCGCCTTCTTGAACCGCTGCAGTCCGTGTGGTGAAGGTGCTCCCACAGTGCTGTTAGGGAGTTCCAGGATATTCTACCAACATCACTAAAACAGATGATCCGGTCATGGCTGTTTGTGGGAGCTTGCTGTGCACAAATTGGCTGCCGCGTTTCCTACATTACAACAGTGAGCACACTTCGAAAGTGCTTCATTGGCTGTAAAGCGCTTTGGGATGTCCTGAGGTTGTGAAAGGCGCTATATAAATGCAAGTCTTTCCATCTATTGGCCTGGTGACGATGAAGGAACACAGAAGGCCTCCACGTCAGGATAGTGTACGACTCGGAGAGGGAGAGGGAAGTGCAGATGCTTTCCTGCGGGAATTAAAAACCCAAAACTGGAGGATGAATGAACCCAACTAGAATCTTTCCTTCTTTACTAAACATTTTTGCAAGGGCACTTACTGTTAGCAAAGAGCTCGTGCTTATATACCATGACGTAAGAAAACTACTCGGCACTTGGTCTAAGCGTTAAACAAAGCTTTAATCAACTGTTTTTCAACATGGAGATCTAGTTGTGTCCTTCACTAGTTCCTGTTAAAGAATGTCCTGAGCAAGCTGGGCCCATGCCCGAGTATTTATACTCTCCCTGGACAGCGCCACCAGCAGGCCACCCAGTATTATTTCATAAGTCATTTCCACATGAATGACAAGATTCATGTCATACCACATCTATATTCAGGACTTCCCAAACAGTTCTCCCCTCCTTGCTCGAATGGTGGTACAGTCCTTCCAGAATTTCCCTCCTTTAGGTTAACCCCTTCTTGGCTTTTCTTGTTTTTAATCGTTTCTCTCCCTCTCTCCCCCTCGTTCTCTCTCTCCTCCTCTGCCTAACCCCCTCTCCCTCTTGCAAGTATGGAGAAACAGAAGACTTTCAACCAGCCACAAACACATCACAAAATAAAGAAGCAACGTAAAATTTCAGACGCAAAATTTTGCTCGTCACCGTCAAGCACGACCCACAAGAGGCGGCTTGGGCAACACAACCTTGTAAATAGGCAGCCTTCAGCTTCTGAGGCCCCGAGCTCTGGAATTCCCTCCCTAAACCTCTCCGCCTCTCTCGCCGCCTTTAAGATCCTCCTTAAAGATCCTCCTTAAAACCTAGCTCTCTGACCAAGCTTTTGGTCATCTCTCCTAATATCTCCTTATGTGGCTCGGTGTCAAATTTTTGTCAGATAATTGCTCCTGTGAAGCGCCTTGGGACGTTTTACTACATTAAAGGCGTTAGACAAATGCAAGTTGTTGTTGTTGTCTCATGGAACAGTTAACTAGCTTGGCTTGCTTGACCTCATGGTTACAAAGCTCATTATTTTGGACAGAACGAGCACCAGTCACTGACAGGCCACTCTCCCGCTGCTGTTAAGTTGCTTGCACTTCGCGACGGGCATTTTTTATTTGAAAGCTTGTCATGAGTCATTCGGCACCCGAGACACAAACATGCTACGTCACACCGCGAGAGGCATTTGGCCCGAGGCTAGGTCTACCTGGCTGTGCCAGTGCTGGCTAGAGTTTGGAGAGTGAGAAGTTGTGGTTTCACTTGAACGACAGAGTACAGGGCGAGAGTCACCATGTGTAGAAATCTAAGAGAAGAGAGAACATACAGTACTCAGGTGCGGATATATTCAGCCCCCACTACTTGACTCAATTCGCGAAGCTCTCTCATTTCATCTTTCCTGCGTTATCATTAAATTTGAAAGCTTCTTTGAAGGATGAGGGACTTTTATGTGGAGAGACTGGAGAAGCTGGGGTCGTTCTCCTTCGAGCAGAGAAGGTTAAGGGGAGACTTAATAGAGATGTTCAAAATTATGAAGGGTTTTGATAAGAGTAGATAAGGAGAAACTGTTTCCACTGGCAGGAGGGTTGGTGACACAGATTGAAGATAATTGGCAAAAGAACCAGAGGAGAGAATGAGGAGAATTTTTTTCAAGCAGCGAGTTGTTGTGATCTGGAACGCGCTGCCTGAAAGGGCGGTGGAAGCAGATTCAATAGTAACTTTAAAAAGGGAATTGGATAAATACTTGAAAAGGAAAAATTTGCAGGGCTCTGGGGAAAGAGCAGGGGGGAATGGGGCTAATTGGAGAGCTCATTCAAAGAGCCGGCACAGGCACGATGGGCCGAATGGCCTCCTCCTGTATAATTCTATGATAACTTGAGCAATAGTTCAACTGAAAATATGGCAGAATTCTATGATTCTTGACATGACAAACCTGGAACTGTGTAAATATCAACCCACTAATCTTGGAGCTAATCATTGGACGGGTTAGATGTTGGAATATTTGTCACTGGGTTATGTGGGTGACGCTGACAAGGCCGTGATTTATTGACCGTAGTCGGAGCAGGTGGTGGCCCTTCTCCTTCAACCACTGCCTAGTGACGGATTGTATTGTAGACCACAGATCATTTCAGGAGGACCCTGAGACAACCAGAAAGTGTCGGCGGACCAGGCAGGTTCCTTTCCCTGATGGGCCAGTTATATTTTTTCCTGGTGCACGAATGATCAGATTTATTGAATTCAGATTCACAATTTACCATTGGTGGGGCTTGTGTAGCACCAAAAACCGCTACACCTCCATATCCATTTAGAAATACACAACCACAATGGGTAAACAAAGGATGGAATCTACTCCAACAGAATGTTAAAAACGTCCAGATCAAATGGAAAGAGAAATAAAATGTGCCAACAAAACCACACAGCACAAATCCACAGAACGTTTCCCCTAACCAAGGCGGTGTCGAGTAACCATTCTTCCTATCACAACAGAACGTCTCGCACCTTCTCACAAGCGTCAGAAATCACCCCCAGTGCTTCACGCAGATTGAATTCCAATGACTACTGTCGTGTCGGACAATGCAGCAGCCATTTTGTACACAAGCAGATCCCACAAAGGAACCACGAGGTGAAACGGCCTGCTCACCGTGGTCTTTGATGGTGTTGCTTGGGGGGGGATTGTTGGCCGAGGCACCAGGGGAACAGGTGCGGAACAGGCTCGAGGGGCTAAATGGCCGACTCTTGTTCCTGTGTTCCTGGCGGAGCTCCTCTCTCTTCAAGTAGTTGGATCTTTAACGTGCCGCTAAACAGGTTTAATACCTCCTTCAGTCCCACTCGAGAGTGGAGTGCCAGCCTGGATTATGGGTTCAAGTCTCTGGAGTGGGGCTTGAACCCACAACCTTCTGACTCAGAGCCGAGAGTGCCGCCCACTGAGACAAACAGAGTCTTAACAACCTTTCTTTCAGAAGACTGCACGTTTTAATCATTTAAAAGAAAGGTTGTTTCACAATACCATGTTTGAAAGGCCAAAGAGTTTACAGAGGCACCGGAGAAGGTTCAAAAAAGATTTACAAGGATGACACCAGAACTGAGAGGTTATTCCTAATTGGGAAGGATTAAAGAGGCTGGGGCTCTTTTCTCTAGAAAACAGAAGACTGAGGGGTGACCTGATAGAGGTCTTTAAAATTATGAAAGGGTTCGATAGGGTAGACATAGTGAAGGTGTTTCCACTTGTGGGGGAGACCAGAACTAGGGGCCATCAATATAAGAGAGTCACCAAGAAATCCAGGAGAAACTTCTTTACCCGGAGAGGGGTGAGAATGTGGAACTCGCTGCCACAGGGAGTGGTTGAGGTGAACAGCAGAGATACATTTAAGGGGAAGCTGGATAAACACGTGAGGGAGAAAGGAATAGAAGGTTATGCTGATGGGGTGAGATGAAGAGGGGTGGGAGGAGGCTCGTGTGGAGCAGAAACACCGGCACGGACCAGTGGGGCCGAATGGCCTGTTTCTGTGCTGTAAATACTCTGTAATTCTACAAGAAGTCAGTTGAAGTGACCCATCAACCCATCGTGTTTTAATCCAACAGGGAGAGGGCACAGCCAGCATAGAATTCCCAGGCTGACCTCTTTGCCCAGCCCATGATCCAGCCACTCAGCAAAGCCACATGCCTCACGGTTCAAAGAAAAGCATTTAAAACCCTGGCGGAAGTACCGGAAGTGAGATGTAAAAGGGATCTTTCAGAATATTGCAATATAAATCCTCAGTGACCTTTATTTAAGTTTGGGTCTTCAAAAATAAATATTTCTTCCTCCCTTTGGGGTTCCGCTGTGCCTTGTCTGGACTCCGGCTCTCTCTCGGAGAACGATCCCGAGGTTGAGATTTCACGGAGTGGGGACAGGTCCTGTGTCTTCAGTCACCTGCTTCAATGTATTTATATTTGAAATGAAACTGGTAACAGGTGGGGGGGCGTGGAAGAGACCAAAATCCTTCTGGTCCAGTCAGAAAATGGGGTTTTATAGGGTAGAGAGAGAGAGAAACTATTTCCTCTGGTGGGGGGAGTCCAGAACAAGGGGACATAACCTTAAAATTAGAGCCAGGCCGTTCAGGGGGTGATGTCAGGAAGCACTTCTTCACACAAAGGGTGGTGGAAATCTGGAACTCTCTCCTCCAGAAAGCTGTTGAGGCTGGGGGTCAATTGAAATTTTCAAAACTGAGATTGATAGATTTTTGTTAGGTAAGGGTATTAAGGGATATGGAGCAAAGGCGGGTAAATGGAGTTGAGATACAGATCAGTGTAACAGGCTCGAGGGGATGAATGGCCTCCTCCTGTTCCTGTGTAACAGACTCGAGAGGGGCTGAATGGCCTCCTCGTGCTCCTATGCAACAGGTTCGAGGGGTTGAATGGCCTCCTCCTGTTCCTGTGTAACAGGCTCGAGAGGGGCTGAATGGCCTCTTCCTGTTCCTGTGTAACAGGCTCGAGAGGGGCTGAATGGCCTCCTCCTGTTCCTGTGTAACAGGCTCGAGAGCGGCTGAATGGCCTCCTCCTGTTCCTTTGTAACAGGCTCGAGAGGGGCTGAATGGCCTCCTCCTGTTCCTGTGTAACAGACTCGAGAGGGGCTGAATGGCCTCCTCCTGTTCCTGTGTAACAGGCTCGAGAGGGTCTGAATGGCCTCCTCCTGTTCCTGTGTAACAGACTCGAGAGGGGCTGAATGGCCTCCTCCTGTTCCTGTGTAACAGGCTCGAGGGGGCTGAATGGCCTCCTCCTGTTCCTGTGTAACAGGCTCGAGGGGGGCTGAATGGCCTCCTCCTGTTCCTGTGTAACAGACTCGAGCGGGGCTGAACGGCCTCCTCCTGCTCCTATGCAACAGGCTCGAGGGGCTGAACGGCCTCCTCCTGCTCCTATGCACAGCGATCAGAGGTGTCCCGGGTCAGATATGGTGCTATAGAGATGTGAAAAATCTGCAGTCAAGTCAGCTCGACTCACTCTCTTGCCTGTGGCTCAAGGCGGCGGTGAACTGAAGTAGCACTCCAGTACCGGAGCGTGTGATCCAGGAGCACTGGCGTGCTGTGCTCTCAGACCGAGACCCTGGCTCGCCTGCGCACACTAAAGATCCTAGGGAGCTATTCGAAGACGAACAAGGCGAGCTCCCAGACAACATTCTTCCCTCAATCAAACACACACGCTGGTCATTCACCTCGTTTGGTGTTGTTTTTGGGATCTTGCTGTGCGCACAAATTGGCTGCCTCGTTTCTGCACTTCAAGAAATAAGTCACTGGCCATGAGGTGCTTTGGGACGTCCTGAAGATGTGAAAGTGGTCGATAAATGCAAACGCTTTCTTCTTTATACTGATTTGCAGTGTTTGCACAAAAATGGACACAATCCCCAAAATAGTAGCGGCAATCCCACAAGATGAAAATGTTAATGAACCTATTCAGTCACGACAATCGATTGCCCTCCGTACAATACAACAGAGTGATACTGTTTGGTGTGGGGCTATATCCAGCTGAAATAAAAGCAAAATACTGCAGATGCTGGAAATCTGAAATAAACACAGACATGCTGGAAACACTCAGCAGGTCAGGCAGCATCTGTGGAGAGAGAGAGAAACAAGAGTTAACGTTTCAGATCAGTGACCCTTCGTCAGAACTGCTCTGACAAAAGGTCATCGACCTGAAACATTGGCCCAAAAATTAGTGTCTCTACGTGAGAGTACGCACTGTGTACTCTCGCGTATTCTGTCTCCAATTGCCGGTTTTCTGCATGCACTGCGCATGCGCGGGAAACCGGCACTTGGTGAACTCAAAAGGGGGCGGTTCCTAGGTGAACCGCGTGCGCGCTACAGGCTGCGCGCACGCAGTGCACTTAGTGCTTTGAACGCGCAGGTAAGCATGGAAGATTTTGCACATAAAGAAAGGAGGCGTAAGACCCTCTTTTAACAAGGTAAGTAGTTAATTAAGTATTATTTTGAATTTTTTTCAACAGGTATATCTTTTTTAGAGACTTTAAAGAAAGGTAAGTTTATTTTTATAACTTTTTAAAAGATTTTAAATTTTTTCAAAAATTTAATTTTTTGTTTAAAATGGTTAATTTATTTAACTATACTTATTTTATTAATGTGATGTTTTTTTTTAAATTTAATTGAGGTTTAGCTGTTCTTTTGGGGGGGTATAGATTCATAGCTTTCACAGCACTTATGTGAAAGCTATGAATGAAAGATGGTGTGCTGCCATTGGCTCTAACTGAGTCACGTGATCCCACAGCTCGCACGAATTAACTGCGCCTGTGGGATACGGAAGCCCTGCCCAGCTGCTGTCCAGAACATCAAGTTCGTGCGAGCTGGGAATGAAAAAGCCAGCGCGCAGTGAGAGATCGCGGGGAAGCCTTACCCTCGCACGAAGGCGCCCTCACTAATTTTTGGGCTGTTAACTCCGTTTCTCTCTCTCTAGAGATGCTGCCTGGCCTGCTGAGTGTTTCCAGCATTTTCTGTTTTTATATCCAGCTGAATGTGTTTCTCGTTCCTACACTCTCTGGAGTCTAGAAGAATGAGAGATGATCTCATTGAAACATACAAGATTCTGAGGGGGATTGACAGGGTAGATGCTGAGAGGTTGTTTCTCCTGGCTGGAGAGTCTAGAACTAGGGGGCATAGTCTCAGGATATGGGATCGGCCATTTAAGACTGAGATGAGGAGGAATTTCTTCACTCAGAGGGTGGATGCTGAATCGTTGAGTATATTCAAGGCTGAGATTGATAGATTTTTGGACTCGTGGGGAATCGACGGATCTGGGGATCGGGCGGGAAAGTTGAGTTGAGGTCAAAGATCAGCCAGGATCTTATTGAATGGCGGAGCAGGCTCGAGGGGCCGTATGGCCGATTCCTGTTCTTATGTTCTCATTCCGGACTTACTTATGCCAACTTATTAAGTTATTCTTGGACTTTTCTTTGACTTTACTGTGTGAGCACGATGTCCGACACATGGCGGCACACTCACCTCCGTTCCAGCCTTGACCTGACTACTGGATTGGTCATTTCTGCTTAAAAACATCCTTTCCAAATTAATGGCTGCCGCCGTCACATCGCGTATCTGATCGCAGAGGGCAGAGGTCACGCGGGGCGGAATGGAAGCAGGAGCGAAAGAGAGAGAGAGAGAGAAGGAGAGGGAGAAGAGAAAAAAAGGCCAAGGTAGTTAGAGAGAAAATATAAAGCACAAGATCCGAATTAACAACTCTCAAAGCAAAACAGGATTCATCGTCGACCGTATTAGTGGACACAACACTTAACGTCTGCGCACGATATTCCTCCTTTTGCTATCTCGACGGCAGTGTTAAAACTCGCTTAACCTTAAACGTGCGCCCCCTAAAACGTACTTAACAGAACCAGAGAGGGGAAATGAGGAGAAATTTATTTTACGCAGCGAGTTGTTGTGATCTGGAACGCGCTGCCTGAAAGGGCGGTGGAAGCAGATTCAATAATAACTTTCAAAAGGGAATTGGAGAAATAGTTGAAAAGGAAAATTTGCAGGGCTCTGGGGAAAGAGCAGGGGGAGAGTGGGACTAATTGGAGAGCTCTTTCAAAGAGCCGGCACAGGCACGATGGGCCGAATGGCCTCCCTCTGTGCTGTCTGATTCTATAATTTCCGATCACATTGTCTCTAGCACAAGGTTAGGAAGAGTTGATGGACACTAATTAACATTAACAACCGATTTTACAATGCTGCACTTTCCGTGCGTAAACCCACCGGTCTTTCTTATATTTAGACACAAGAGGGAGAGATTAAAAGCTGTACACAATGTCGCTGAGTATTTTGGCAGCACACGGCCTTAGCTAGGCAATACCTGTGTCGGAGGATCGAGTGGGTGAGCCACGGCAGACAATGAAGAGGAAGCAGAGTCATGGGTGGAGAGAGAATGAGATGAGCTTGTGTCGGACAGAGGCGACTGTTAGGGCCAGCGTTGAAACACATGATTGAAATGCAGAGGAAATAGCCCAAGGGAAACACAAAACAACAAGAGCAAAAGATGACTAAGTCTCGTGTTAACAGAATGACGCAAAAAGCAAGTAAGGGTTATTTAGCACGCCAACATTCCCAGTGGGAGCTGTGCTTGAATCGAGCATGGGTTCGAGTCGGGATTTCAACGCTGTAGCACTGATTCTCCGACCAAGGCTCCGAGCCTCCCTGTGCAGCTCCCACTGGGAACACTGAATTTACCGGATCGAACTATTTGATAAATGTAGGGAGACTGATGAAGAACAGCTGCCACCATCAAACCGATACAGTCACCACAGTGTAAGAGTCACACTTCCAGTGAGAACAGGTAAGAGCGGAATTTAACCCTTCAGAGGAATCCAATCTATTGATCCACTGAAGGAGAACAAGAGGTCACAACATCAAGTTACACAAGGCCAGATCGGGGTTAGCTATCAGGAGGCTCTCCTTCTCCCAGAGAGCAGTGGACCTCTGGGAAGGCTGGCTGTCCACCAACACTCACCATTGGGGGGCAACCGGGCCCCATGGAAACCAAACCCAACAAGGAGTCAGCACCGTCAAGGGAAGGGGCGACAACAGACAAGAAACTAGGAGGATGGAATGAAAGGCGGAATGCTTTAGGAGCGCACATTTACAACTGGAACATTATAAACCAGAAAACAGGGGCTGTTCTGACAACGTTCTGTGTTTATGGGATATAATCAAAAATGGCAGAAGGGGGGAATCCCCACTGTGGGGGGAGGGGGGCGAATCCCCAGTGTAGGGGGAGGGGGGGAATCCCCAGTGTTGGGGGAGGGCGGGGGGAATCCCCAGTGTGGGGGGAGGGCGGGGGAAATCCCCAGTGTGGAGGGAGGGGGGGAATCCCCAGTGTGGGGGGAGGGGGGCGAATCCCCAGTGTGGGGGGAAGGGGGTGAATCCCCAGTGTGGGGGGAGGGGGGGAATCCCAGTGTGGGGGGAGGGGGGCGGAATCCCCAGTGTGGGGGGAGGGGGAAATCCCCAGTGTGGGGGGAGGGGGGAAATCTCCAGTGTGGGGGGAGGGCGGGGGGAATCCCCAGTGTGGGGGAAGAATCCCCAGTATGGGGGAAGGGGGGGAATCCCCAGTGTGGGGGGAGGGGAGAATCCCCAGTGTGGGGGGAGGGGGGGGGGGGAATCGGGAAATCCCCAGTGTGGGGGGAGGGGGGGGGGGAATCGGGAAATCCCAGTGTGGGGGGAGGGGGGGAATCCCCAGTGTGGGGGGAGGGGGGCGAATCCCCAGTGTGGGGGGAAGGGAGGAATCCCCAGTGTGGGGGGAGGGGGGCGAATCCCCAGTGTTGGGAGAATCCCCAGTGTGGGGGGAGGGGGGGAATCCCCAGTGTGGGGGGAGGGGGGGAATCCCCAGTGTGGGGGGAGGGGGGGGGGAATCCCCAGTGTGGGGGGAGGGGGGGGAATCCCCAGTGTGGGGGAGGGGGGGGGAATCCCCAGTGTGGGGGAGGGGGGGGGGAATCCCCAGTGTGGGGGGAGGGGGGGAATCCCCAGTGTGGAGGGAAGGGGGGAATCCCCAGTGTGGGGGGAGGGGGGAAATCCCCAGTGTGGGGGGAGGGGGGAAATCCCCAGTGTGGGGGGAGGGTGAAGACCCACTTGTCGCTGACCTCAGCCCTGACATCATGAGCTAAGCACCAGTTGGAGACCGGATGCCTCCCCAGTAGACTGCGGGGACAGCCGGTTGGTGAGTCACTCCGGCCCACTCATTAAACCCCCTGTAAGTTGCCATGACGCTGGGACTGGGGAGAGCGTCGGGCTGACCTCCCCTCCGAGCAGAGATGTGGTCAAGGCAACACGAGATCTCTGCACGATGGAATGCGAACATTAACAGCTGTGTAGAATCCAGCCCACCGTTGAGTATTACACCCAGAAACAATTGTTCCTTTCCTCCATTTGTTTTCAGTGCTAGGAGGATAGGAACAGGAGGAGGCCGTTCAGCCCCTCGAGCCTGTTCCGCCATTCAATGAGATCATGGCTGATCCGTATCTGAACTCCATCCACCCGCCTTGGCTCGGCGACCTTTAATTACCCTGGTGCCGCCCTTGAATGTGGACTTTAGCTTTTCACTTTGCAATGCCGACGTTTTGCCACCTCATGGCTTTTAAAGGACTGCTCCAGTCAGCATAATCATTCAGAGTCAGGGCCAAACACCGGCCAAGAGAGCACACACCTGTTGTCTAAGAGTCCTGCCCCCAAACAGTGCGGTGAGATGAGCTCCTCTCTCCTTGATGCTCTTCCTGCTAAAGGGGACGTCACCTTGCGCGAGAGACAGCGCCTTCCTCTACAGTGCAGAAGGCGAGAAACGTTAAAGACAAGGAGGAGAGAAACAAGACAGAAGAGACGGCGACGGAGCGGGTCTGGCGCAGACAGCGGCGAGGGTCAACCCGGGGGATCCGGTACTGCCGCCGCCAACGCAAGGCCCGCGGGTCAGGCAAACCATTGGCAGCCACGCAATGGAAAAGGGCCAATCTCAATGAAGAAGGCCGCGGGGTAAACCTTCACCTTCGGCGCCTGGGCGGTAACCTGGCAGAGTGGATCGTCCAATCACTGTCGAACCCGTGGAACAGGAGGAGGCCGTTCAGCCCCTCAAACCTGGTCATGGCTGCTCTGGATCTTCACTCCATCTACCCGCCGTGGTTCCGTAACCCTTAATACCCTTACTCAACAAAAATCTCTCAATCTCAGTTCTGAAATTTTCAATTGACCCCCAGCCTCAACAGCTATTTGGGGGAGAGAGTTCCAGATTTCCACCACCCTTTGTGTGAAGAAGTGCTTCCTGACATCACCCCTGAACGGCCTGGCTCTAATCTTAAGGTCATGCCCCCTTGTTCTGGACTCCCCCCACCAGAGGAAATAGTTTCTCTCTCTCTACCCTATCAACTCCTTTAATCATCTTAGGAACACCTCAATTAGATCACCCCTTAATCTTCTAAACTCAAGGGAATACAAGCCCAGTCTATACAACCTGTCCTCATAATGTAACCCTTTTAGCCCGGGTGTCATTCTGGTGAATCTGCGCTGCTCCCCCTCCAAGGCCAGTCTATCCTTCCTGAGGTGCGGGGCCCAGAACTGAACCCAGTTACTCCAGTAATCCGCCCTATTGTCATCCCATTGATTTCACCAGAATGCAAATTGGGTAATCGATCTGCTCCACTCTGCCAGATTCCTGCCCAGGCATTGAAGATGAAAATTTACCCCCCTCAAAATCAAGATGGGAACATGCAGGAAAAACAGCATTGCTTGGAATTAGCAGCAGTCCATAGAATCATCACCCCACACTTACACCTCCCCATCTATTTCTTCGGCAGCACCTCCCAAACCCGCGACCTCTTCCGCCTGGAAGGACAAGGGCAGCAGACGCATGGGAACACCACCACCTGCAAGTTCCCCTCCAAGTCACACACCATCCTGACTTGGAAATATATCGCTGACCCTTCATCGTCGCTGGGTCAAAATCCTGAAACTCCCTCCCTAACAGCACTGTGGGAGCACCTTCACCACACGGACTGCAGCGGTTCAAGGCGGCGGCTCACCACCACCTTCTCAAGGGTACTGGGGATGGGCAATTTTTTTTTATATTCGATCATGGCATATGGGCATCGCTGACAAGGCCAGCATTTATTGCCCATCCCTAATTGCCCCTTGAGAAGGTTGTTGCGGTTTGGTACAACTCAGTGACTCGCTAGGCCATTTCAGAGGGCAGTTAAGAGACAACCACATTGCTGTGGGTCTGGAGTCACATATAGGCCAGACCGGGTAAGGACGGCAGATTTCCTTCCCTAAAGGACATCAGTGAACGAGATGGGTTTTTACGACAATCCGGTAGTTTCATGGTCCCCATTACTGATACTAGCTTTTTTAATTCCAGATTTAGTTAATTAATTAACTGAATTTAAATTCCCCAGCTGCCGTGATGGGATTTGAACTCATGACTCCAAAATTTTGCCACCGATGGCCATATTCCAGGAATGAATAGTAATTAAAAAAAAGATGACTGCTTGTTTTTATTGCAGTGTAACTACACAGTGATGTTCCTGCAATAGTACAGCTTGTTCAAATTCTAACACAATTGGACAACACCCAATGAGCCTGGATAGCAAACCCCCCCCCATTAAACATGAGTATCAGATTCAACACATGCCCGCAGGTTCCACTTCGCCATGGCTAAGCACAGCGACAGGGTTAGTCAACCGAAGGCTCGCGTTAACCCTTTAAGAGCAGCTGTGGCAGAATCAAAAATGCAACAAGACAAAAAAAACAGTTACAGACCAAGGAACGCCCTCTGACCCTGCGCATTCCATCCGCTTGCTCCTGCGGTTACAGGACAGAGCGCACGTTCTTCAATACTCGCCCAGTCTCATACTTCAGTTATGTGGAGGGGCTGGAGAAGCTGGGGTGGTTCTCCTTAAGAGCAGAGAAGGTTAGGGGGAGAATTGATAGAGATGTTCAAAATCATGAGGGGTTTTGATGGAGTAAATAAGGAGAAACTGTTTCCAGTGGCAGGAGGGTCGGTAACCAGAGGACACGGATTGAAGATAATCGGCAAAAGAACCAGAGGGGAGATGAGGAGAATTTTTTTTTTACGCAGGGAGTTGTTGTGATCTGGAACGCGCTGCCTGAAAGGGCGGTGGAAGCAGATTCAGTAATAACTTTCAAAAGAGAATTGGATAAATACTTGAAAAGGAAAAATTTGCAGGGCTGTGGGGAAAGAGCAGGGGGAGTGGGACTAATTGGAGAGCTCTTTCAAAGAGCCAGCACAAGCACGATGGGCCGAATGGCCTCCTCCTGTGCTGTTGTTTTATGATTCTATGAAATGCATAGGGTTGGAAGCTAAAGTGATTTTTTTCAGCACTCAGTCAGTTAATCACACAGCAAACATTGATTAGTAAGAAGTGAAGGATGCAGAACAGGTCAGGGCAAGGGAGAGGAGAGGAAAGGCGGGGGGGAGGGGGGAGGGGGGAGAGGCGGGGGGGAGGGGGAGGAGGGGGGGAGGAGAAGGGGAGAGAAGAGAAGAGAGGAGAGAAGGAGAGGCGGGGGAGGAGGGGGGAGGAGAGAAGGGCAGAGAAGAGAAGAGAGGAGAGAAGAGGAGAGAAGAGGAGAGGGAGGAGGGGGAGGAGGAGGAGGGGGAGGAGGAGGAGGGGGAGGAGGAGGAGGGGGAGGAGGAGGGGGGAGGGGGAGGGGGGAGGGGGAGTGGGGAGGGGGAGTGGGGAGGGGGAGGGGGAGTGGGGAGGGGGAGTGGGGAGGGGGAGTGGGGAGGGGGAGTGGGGAGGGGGAGTGGGGAGGGGGAGGGGGGAGGAGGAGGAGAGAAGGGAGGCGGGGGAGGAGGAGAGGCGGCGGAGGAGGAGAGATGGAGAGGGGGAGGAGGAGGGAGGAGAGGGGAGGAGGAGGGGGAGGAGGAGGAGGAGGAGGGGGAGGAAGGGGGAGGAAGGGGGAGGAAGGGGGAGGAAGGGGGAGGAGAGAAGGGAGGAGAGAAGAGGGGGGAGGAGAGGGAGGAGGAGAGGAGGGTGGAAGGGGGGAGGAGGAGAGAAGAGGAGAGAAGAGGGGGGAGGAGAGGAGGGTGGAGGGGGGAGGAGGAGAGAAAAGAGGGGGGAGGAGGGAGGGAAGAGAGCAACTCGTCACCTGATCGAGCCGTTCTTCCAGACGCTGAAGGCGTTGGAGAACCCCAGAGAGGGCAAAGGCAGAGTGAGACACACCCAGACCTTTGGCAGCCCCTGCCTGACACTCGGCTTTCTTAGTGTATTTCGCTTCCCTGATTACTTGCTCAGCACTGGCCGCTAGATCGGACTACAAAAAAAAAGCACAACAGAATTAACTCGTGAGAAATAACTAAACCCCTCGCTAAACACCACGAGAGGAAAGCAAGTAGATAGGAACGTTCAGTAGCCCATAGGGATCAGGACCAAAGTGCAGTCTTCAGTCAGAGGGCAGGAGATAATTGGACCAGGGCAGGTAGACATGATTCAGTTGCCATTTTAAAGTCATACGTTCTGTCCTTATTTTTAACATTTCCATTATAAATTCTCATGTCCACATTTATAATGCAAACTGCCTTTCTAAGCTGGTGACACTTGTAATTACAGCCTCCTACCAATGGTGGCGCTGCAGTGCCTCCACTGGCAGGAAAATGTAATTACACAGGATTACGTATGATATACGGCACAGAAACAGGCCATTCAGCCCAACCAGTCCATGCCGGCGTTTATGCTCCACTCGAGCCTCCTCCCGTCTTTCCTCATCTAAATCTATCAGCATAACCCTCTATTCTCTTCTCCCTCATATGCTTGTCTAGCCTGACCTTAAATGCATCTATACTATTCGCCTCAACCACTCCCTGTGGTAGCGAGTTCCACATTCTTACCACTCTCTGGGTAAAGAAGTTTCTTCTGAATTCCCTATTGGATTTCTTAGTGACTATCTTATATTGATGGCCTCTAGTTTTGCTCTTCCCCACAAGAGGAAACATTCTCTCTGTGTCTACACTATCAAAACCTTTCATAATTTTAAAGACCTCTATTAGGTCACCCCTCAGCCTTCTTTTTTCAAGAGAAAAGAGACCCAGCCTGTTCATCCTTTCCTGATATGTATACCCTCGCATTTCTGGTATCATCCTTGTAAATCTTCTCTGCACCCTCTCCAGTGCCTCTATATCCTGTTTATAATATGGCGACCAGAACTGCACGCAGTACTCCAAGTGTGGTCTAACCAAGGTTCGATACAGGTTTAACATAACTGACGTAAGAAAACTACGAGGCACTTGGTCTAAGCGTTAAACAAAGCTTTAATCAACTGTTTTACAACATGGAGGTCTAGTTGTGGCCTTCACTAGTTCCTGTTAAAGAATGTCCTGAGCAAGCTGGGCCCATGCCCGAGTATTTATACTCTCCCTGGACAGCGCCACCAGCAGGCTGCCCAGTATTATTTCATAAGTCATTTCCACATGAATGACAAGATTCATGTCAATAATTTCTCTACTTTTCAATTCTATCCCTCTAGAAATAAACCCTAGTGCTTGGTTTGCTGCTTTTTTATTTTACGGCCTTGCGTCGCTACTTACAAATTACAACGTGACTGGTTTACATAGGAAACACCTGTTCTAAATGTCAACACGGGAATTTCTAATAGGAACACTGCGTGCAGGCATACGGGAGCGGAATTTCCTGTGGTAATTACGGCCCAAATTACGCCCATTCTGCCGCTGTCAATTTACGCCTAGATTTGTATACGCCAGAACGTAAACATCAGCGTAAACAATCGGGGCCGAGGAAAGTGCAGAACTCGCCATATATTCTTGCTTTAGGCATAAAAATGAAAGATTCAAACCATCTAAGCACCATTCATGCATGGCACATTCAAGAATCATCCACAATCGGGGAAGCTTTTCAGATTTTAACGTGAATTACAATGATGCCATCAAGGAAACAGAAATATAGTTCAGCGAGGAGAAATGATAAAAACTGCTTAAAAAATTGCAATAAAACATTAAAAAATGGCTGATTCCTGCTGCATCTATAGACTGGGTTTAATTTTACACCTGTTGTGAACGAGTGTAATTGCAGGAAATTTGTGCGTCATAGAGAGAGGAGAGGAGAGAGGAAAGAAGAAAGGACAGGGCAGCACCTCGTCACCTGCTCGTGTCGTCCTTGTCCCTGTCTACCGGTCACGGGCTGAGCCATTGTTAATCAGCCGCGAAACGGCCGGGCACGGGGATCGATAGACGGGCGTAAAAGAACGAGGAGAGTTGAGCGCAACACACTCACGGCCGAGTCTGCTCGATCTTTTACACCGGGTCATTCCTTTACGCCCCGATTACGGGCGTGTCTGGGGGCAAACACACAGGAAATTTCAATATATTATAGAGGTAGAGGAGTCCATTCCCCGTGACATCACATTAGCCGTGGCTCAGTGGGCAGCACACCCGCCTCTGAGTCAGAAGGTTGTGGGTTCAAGTCCCACTCCAGGAGACTTGAGCACAAAAATCTAGGCTGACACTCCAGTGCAGTGCTGAGGGAGTGCCGCACTGTCGGAGGTGCCGTCTTTTGGATGAGACGTTAAACCGAGGCCCCGTCTGCGCTCTCAGGTGGACGTAAAAGATCCCATGGCCACTATTTCGAAGAAGAGCAGGGGAGTTATCCCCGGTGTCCTGGGCCAATATTTATCCCTCAATCAACATCACTAAAACAGATGATCTGGTCATTATCACATTGCTGTTTGTGGAGCTTGCTGTGCGCAAATTGGCTGCCGCGTTTCCTATGGCCATATAGCCATGATTAAAAGCTATACCCAGTGAGGTGAAGTTTCAATCTTGCACTGAGCTGTCAGTGTTTGAGTTGAAGTATCGATGGTGATCCACGGTTAATAACACATCACAAACCGGTTGCGCCAATTCTTCGTACCTGCCTTGTCTGTGAACAGAGAACAGCTCCGATTTGGTCATCGGGCTTAAGAAAGCGAGGATTCATGTATCCCTCAGGAGACAGGGACAGTGGCGGTTTCATTACATGGGGAGGCACCGATATCTGCATGTTACGTGACAGACAGGAGAAATGAAGAAACATCGAGAAAGGAGAAATGAAGAAACATCGAGAAAGGAGAGGAAACGAGAGAGACTCGGTGACTTTCATAATTACGAGCAAATTTAAAAAGATATCAACATTGAAGAAAAAAAAAAGCAGACACAGTGACTCACAGCCGAAAGCACAATAGGGTCTGGGATGTCAGCGTGTCCAAGCTTGGTGTCTCCATTGATCCAAGAGATGTGTTCCATGGAGTCTCAGGGGTCACCCAATCTGTAAATTTGCATCTATCACCTATTTCCACCTCCATAACATCGCCCGTGTCCATCCCTTGCCTCAGCTCATCGGCTGCTGAAAACCTCATCCGTGCCTTTGTTACCTCCAGACTTGACCATTCCAATGCTCTCCTGGCTGGCCTCCCATCTTCTACCCTCCGTAAACTTCAGCTCTTCCAGAGCTCTGCTGCCCCGTGTCCTAACTCGCACCAAGTCCCGTTCACCCGTCACCCTCCGTGCTCGCTGACCTACATTGGCTCCCGGTCCGGCAACGCCTCGATTTCAAAATTCTCATCCTTGTTTTCAAATCCCTCCATGGCCTCGCCCCTCCCTAACCCTCTGAGATCTCTGCGCTCCTCTAATTCTGGCCTCTTGAGCATCCCTGATTATAATCGCTCCACCATTGGCGGCCGTGCCTTCAGCTGCCTGGGCCCCAAGCTCTGGAATTCCCTCCCTAAACCTCTCCGCCTCTCTCTCCTCCTTTAAGACGCTCCTTTAAACCTACCTCTTTGACCAAGCTTTTGGTCACCTGCCCTAATTTCTTATGTGGCTCGGTGTCAATTTTTTGTTTGATAATCGCTCCTGTGAAGCACCTTGGGACATTGTACTACGTTAAAGGTGCTATATAAATGCAAGTTGTTGTTGTTGTTATGTTACCATTAATTCCCATCCACCTCAAGCCTGCAGATACTTGGAGTTTCGATTAAGAGTTACCCACTGATGAGGCAAAGCATTAATCAAACTCTTTCCAATACTCCAGGCCCCCGGAATTCAAACAACAAACCAATAAATAACAAAGGTTAGAGGTTAAGCATTAGCCCCGCCTCCCCTGCGTCAACCCATCGGTCACAGAGCCCCTCATCCACATCTTTATCATATCCAGAATCAATTTCTTCAACGTTCTCCTCCGCCCTCTTTAGGGATGGTCAATAAATACCAAGACGCCTTACCAGTGCCGCCCACATCTCGAAGAACGATTATAAAAAATAGCTTATCCAAAACCTTGCTGCCTATATCCTAACCCACACCAAGTTCCATTGACTCATCACATCCACCCTCGCCCCTTTATCTTGGCTCCCAGTCCACTAACCCCTCCAATTTAAAATTCTCATCCTTGTGTTTAACTCTCTTCGTGACCTCACCCCTCCCTATCTCTGTGACCTCCTCCAGCCCTACAACTCCTCCCCTAAACGCTGCATTTGTTTGACTCCAGCCATGTCTTCAGCCAGCTTGCCCCACGCTCTGAAATTTGCTCCCTAAACCCATCTGCCTCCCCAACTCCTTTGTGACACTCGTCAAAAACCCACCCGTTTGACCGAGTTTTTGGTCACCCCCCTCCTACTCTTTCCATCTTTACCATAACATCCAATTTTCTTAGGTGTCAGCCATGGCTCAGTGGGTAGCAGAGGTCATGGGCTCAAATCCCACTCCAGAGCCTTAAGCCCATAATCCAGGATGACTCTCCCAGTGCAGTACTGAGGGAGTGCTGCACTGTCGGAGGTGCCGTCTTTCGGATGAGACGTTAAACCGAGGCCTCGTCTGCTCCCTCAGGTGAACGTAAAAAAAACACATGGCACTAGTTCGAAGAAGAGCAGGGGAGTTATTGTCCTGGGGCCAATATTTATCCCTCAACCAACATCACTGGTCATTATCACATTGCTGTTTGTGGGAGCTTGCTGTGTGCGTTTCCTACATTACAACAGTGACTACACTTCAAAAGTACTTCATTGGCTGTGAAGCGCTTTGGGACGTCCTGAGGTTGTGAAAGGCGCTGTAGAAACGCAAGTCTTTCTTTTCTTTCTCTGTGAAGCGGCTTACAATGTTCTACAATGTTTTACAGATGCAAGTTGCTGTTGCTGTCCTGGTCTCGGCTTCGAGGGCCGGACTGCCCACGCTCCAGGACTGCACTCCCCAGCTGAGACAGGTTGCCGGTTACAGATTCTGCAGTTGGGACACAACCTGGGAAGTCTCTGAAATCAATTGAAACGTCCCACTGACAGGAGGACCAAGGTCAAACCTCATGCTGTGATGTCAGCGATCGCACGGTGCGATCGGAACATTGCATCAAAGACGCATCAAAAACACTTGGACATGACTTAGCTCCTGTGACTGCTACCAGCGTTTGTGACACTGCAGATCTCCAATTAATGGTATTTTGTAGACTTAAAAATATAGTACAAGCAATCAATCCAACAGGAAATTGTAAATTAACTGTACAGACAGAATTCTCTTCATTAACTATGGCTCTTCGGAAGCACTGTAATGTTTTGCTACTTTACAGACAGCATCTTAATTGCCCCTTTTACAACATCATTGGTTTGCTTGTCAGCTGTGGCTCAGTGGGCAGCACGCTCGCCTGTGAGTCGGAAGGTTGTGGGTTCGAGTCCCACTCCAGAGACTTGAGCACAAAATCTAGGCTGACACTCCCAGTGCAGTGCTGAGGGAGTGCTGCACTGTCGGAGGTGCCGTCTTTCGATGAGACGTTAAACCGAGACCTCATCAAAAGATCCCATGGCACTATTTCGAAGAAGAGCAGGGGAGAGTTCTCCCCGGTGTCCTGGGGCCAATATTTATCCCTTAATCAACATCACAAAAACAGATGATCTGCTCATTATCACATTGCTGTTTGTGGGAGCTTGCTGTGTGCAAATTGGCTGCCGCGTTTCCTACATTACAACAGTGACTACACTTCATTGGCTGTAAAGCGCTTTGAGACGTCCTAAGATTGTGAAAGGCGTTGTAGAAACACAAATCTTTCTTTCTTTGAAAATGTGGAGTTTTCTCCCTTGATTCTGTGATCCTCTTAAAATTGTTTTACGATATTGAACTCAATCAAGCTCCAAAATATAACGAACACCACTAACATTAAAGAACATAAATTGCCTTGATAATAACAGTATTATGATCCCTTTGTACATTATAGTGATTTAAAATTCCTGTGGCAAGGAGTTAATATTTATTAATATGAACAACAGTAAAGAAAGAAAGTCTTGCATTACTCCAGCGCCTTTCACCACCTCAGGACGTCCCAAAGCGCTTCACAGCCAATGAAGTACTTTTGAAGCGTGGTCACTGTTGTAATGTAGGAATGATCTTATGAAGGTTATCCATTTGTTGCACATACATCAAAAACTGAGCAGTTTGTGCTTTTTTAATTCTAATGCATGTGAAATAAAATGGGATCCCACTCACCCCTGTACAGGACCCAGTGATCGACCAATGGGATCCCGCTCACACCCGTACAGGACCCAGTGATCGACCAATGGGATCCCGCTCACACCCGTACAGGACCCAGTGATTGACCAATGGGATCCCGCTCACACCCGTACAGGACCCAGTGATTGACCAATGGGATCCCGCTCACCCCTGTACAGAACCCAGTGATCGACCAATGGGATCCCGCTCACACCCGTACAGGACCCAGTGATCGACCAATGGGATCCCGCTCACACCCGTACAGGACCCAGTGATTGACCAATGGGATCTCGCTCACACCTGTATAGGACCCAGTGATCGACCAATGGGATCTCGCTCACCCCTGTACAGTGCACAAAACCGAGGGCGCACCACCTCCATTTCTCACCTGCCTCCGTAGCGAGGTGCTTGGAGCATTCTCTTCAAACTTTGCCAGTAACTGCGTTGCCATCGACTTAACCTTGTTTTGATTCACAGCGTCTTTCGCCTCATTCCCGTCACTTCTGGGATTCACAGCCTGTTTGGAGAAACCAGAACTGCGTTAAACAGAATCAGAGCAACAGGCACAACATCTGGAGCCCCCCAGAAAACAAGCACAGAGACACCAGCAAGGCAGGAATGTCAGGACAATATGGAATTGTCGGATCAATACAAAACCAGCAAGCAAAATGAGATAGCTGAAACCGAAACAACAACCTGTAGAATCATAGAATAGAACGGCACAGGAGGAGGCCATTCGGCCCATCGAGTCTGCGCTGGCTCTTTCGAAGAGCGATCCAGTTAGTCCCACTCCCCCGCTCTTTCCCCATATCCCTGCAACTTTCTCCTTCAAGTATTTATCCAATTCTCTTTTGAAGGCTACTATTGAATCTGCCTCCACCACCCTATCAGGCAGCGCATTCCAGATCACAACAACTCGCTGCATAAAAAGTTTTTCCTCTTGTCGCCTCTGGTTCTTTTGCCAATCATCTTAAATCTGTGCCCTCTGGTTAGCGACCCTTCAGCCACTGGAAACAGTTTCTCTTTATTTACTCTATCTAAACCTTTCATGATTTTAAACACCTCTATCAAATCTCCTCTTAGCCTTCTCTGCTCCAAGGAGAACAACCCCAGCTTTTCCAGTCTATCCATGTAACTGTAATCCCTCATCCCTGGAACCATTCCAGTAAATCTCTTCTGTACTCTCGCCAATGCCTTCTATATAACTTGTATTTACACAGCGCCTTTAACACAGTAGAACGGCCCAAGGCGCTTCACAGGAGCGATTATCAAACAAAATTTGACACCGAGCCACATAAGGATAAATTAGGACAGGTGACCAAAAGCTTGGCCAAAGAGGTCGGTTTTAAGGAGCGTCTTAAAGGAGGAGAGAGAGAAGGAGAAAATTCATAGCAGCCCCCCATAAAACCCTTTGATGAACAACTAGCAGTTTGACCCTGAATTTAGCTTCTGATCACATGTCCACGCCATCACCAAGACCACCTACTTCCACTTGTGTAATATCGCCCGACGCCACCCCTGCCCCAGCCCATCTGCTGCTGAAACCCTCACCCATGGCCGACCATCTCCCATCCTCCATAAACCGGAGCTCATTCAAAGCTCTGCTGCCCATATTCAAACCCACACCGAGTCCCGTTCACCCATCGACCAATGCTCGCTGACCTACATTGGCTCCCGGTCCAGCAACTCCTCGATTTAAAAATTCTCATCCTCGGGTTCAAATCCCTCCATGGCCCTCGCCCCCCTCCCTATCTCTGTAATCTCCTCCAACCCGCCGGGATCTCTGCACTCCTCGAATTCTGGCATCTTGCATATCCCTCACTCTCTGTGTCTCAACATTGGCGGCCGTGCCTTCTGTTGTCTGGGCCCTAAGCTCTGGAATTCCCACCCTAAACCTCTCCACCTCTCTCTCTCTTCCTTTAAGAACCTAATTAAAACCTCCCTCTTTGACCAAGCTTTTGGTCACCTGTCCTAATGTCTCCTTATGTGGCTCTGTGTCAGATTTGGTGTGACAATCGCTCCTGTGAAGCGCCTTGGGACGTTTTACTACGTTAAAGACGCTATATAAATGCAAACTGTTGTCGTTCTGCATTTGTTGACTTACTCACACTTCTGTTGCCTGTTTCGCCAGGCGGAGGTGACAATGTCTTTTGGACGACACTCAATAACCGGAGGGTTATCCCGACAGAAAAGATCGGTGCCCGACATCACCGGCTCCCATGACAGACTGGAATTGCCCAGGAAGAGAACCATTACTCATTCCATGACACAAAGCAATCAGCCTGCGGATCCTTCAGCTACTTCACACCAAAGGGAACAGCGACAAGACACGAAAAGAAGATGATGATACAAAGGCAGTTTTTTCCTTGCGGCTGCCTGTACAATACAATGTCCCGATTGTCTGCCTTCTCACTAACCTCCTGTGGCTGCATGATGGTCTTCTTCCTCCTCTTGTTTGTGGCATCTTTATCTTCACTTTTCTTTTCAGGCTGGAAAGGAAGAACAGCGTTAAGACACGTATGTTGTACAAGGCGGCGAGCGAGTCGATACCCTCACAACTACTCTGCAACTCAGCATCTATTCAAAAGAGACACCCCAACACATCAGATTCCGTATCTATACAGGCTTAGATGTTTACAGTTACAGAAGGAGGCCATTCAGCCCATCAGTGCTGTGGCGGCTCTGTTAGCGTGATCCCAAACTAATCCCACTGCCCCGCTCTCTCCCCA
This sequence comes from Squalus acanthias, assembly GCA_030390025.1. NCBI lineage: Eukaryota > Metazoa > Chordata > Chondrichthyes > Squaliformes > Squalidae > Squalus > Squalus acanthias. The sequence goes on along the minus strand of CM059434.1, from coordinate 4,542,617 downwards.
TAGCCCTGTATCAATCCCAAACTAAGCCCACTGCCCCGCTCTCTCCCCATAGCCCTGTATCAATCCCAAACTAAGCCCACTGCCCCGCTCTCTCCCCATAGCCCTGTATCAATCCCAAACTAATCCCACTGCCCCGCTCTCTCCCCATAGCCCTGTATCAATCCCAAACTAATCCCACTGCCCCGCTCTCTCCCCATAGCCCTGTATCAATCCCAAACTAATCCCACTGCCCCGCTCTCCCCCCATAGCCCTGTATCAATCCCAAACTAATCCCACTGCCCCGCTCTCTCCCCACAGCCCTGTATCAATCCCAAACTAATCCCACTGCCCCGCTCTCCCCACAGCCCTGTAACAATCCCAAACTAATCCCACTGCCCCGCTCTCTCCCCATAGCCCTGTATCAATCCCAAACTAATCCCACTGCCCCGCTCTCTCCCCATAGCCCTGTATCAATCCCAAACTAATCCCACTGCCCCGCTCTCTCCCCATAGCCCTGTATCAATCCCCAAACTAATCCCACTGCCCCGCTCTCTCCCCATAGCCCTGTATCAATCCCAAACTAATCATACTGCCCCGCTCTCTCCCCATAGCCCTGTATCAATCCCCAAACTAATCCCACTGCCCCGCTCTCTCCCCATAGCCCTGTATCAATCCCAAACTAATCCCACTGCCCCGCTCTCCCCACAGCCCTGTAACAATCCCAAACTAATCCCACTGCCCCGCTCTCTCCCCATAGCCCTGTATCAATCCCAAACTAATCCCACTGCCCCGCTCTCTCCCCATAGCCCTGTATCAATCCCAAACTAATCCCACTGCCCCGCTCTCTCCCCATAGCCCTGTATCAATCCCCAAACTAATCCCACTGCCCCGCTCTCTCCCCATAGCCCTGTATCAATCCCAAACTAATCATACTGCCCCGCTCTCTCCCCATAGCCCTGTATCAATCCCCAAACTAATCCCACTGCCCCGCTCTCTCCCATAGCACTGTATCAATCCCAAACTAATCCCACTGCCCCGCTCTCTCCCCATAGCCCAGTATCAATCCCAAACTAATCCCACTGCCCCGCTCTCTCCCCATAGCCCTGTATCAATCACGAACTAATCCCACTGCCCCGCTCTCTCCCCATAGCCCTGTATCAATCCCAAACTAATCCCACTGCCCCGCTCTCTCCCCATAGCCCTGTATCAATCCCAAACTAATCCCACTGCCCCGCTCTCTCCCCATAGCCCTGTATCAATCCCCAAACTAATCCCACTGCCCCGCTCTCTCCCCATAGCCCTGTATCAATCCCAAACTAATCCCACTGCCCCGCTCTCTCCCCATAGCCCTGTATCAATCCCCAAACTAATCCCACTGTCCCGCTCTCTCCCCATAGCCCTGTATCAATCCCCAAACTAATCCCACTGCCCCGCTCTCTCCCCATAGCCCTGTATCAATCCCACACCAATCCCACTGCCCCGCTCTCTCCCCATAGCCCTGTAACAATCCCAAACTAATCCCACTGCCCCGCTCTCTCCCCATAGCACTGTATCAATCCCAAACTAATCCCACTGCCCCGCTCTCTCCCCATAGCACTGTATCAATCCCAAACTAATCCCACTGCCCCGCTCTCTCCCCATAGCCCAGTATCAATCCCAAACTAATCCCACTGCCCCGCTCTCTCCCCATAGCCCTGTATCAATCCCAAACTAATCCCACTGCCCCGCTCTCTCCCCATAGCCCTGTATCAATCCCAAACTAATCCCACTGCCCCGCTCTCTCCCCATAGCACTGTATCAATCCCAAACGAATCCCACTGCCCCGCTCTCTCCCAATAGCACTGTATCAATCCCAAACTAATCCCACTGCCCCGCTCTCTCCCCATAGCACTGTATCAATCCCAAACTAATCCCACTGCCCCGCTCTCTCCCCATAGCACTGTATCAATCCCAAACTAATCCCACTGCCCCGCTCTCTCCCCATAGCACTGTATCAATCCCAAACTAATCCCACTGCCCCGCTCTCTCCCCATAGCACTGTATCAATCCCAAACTAATCCCACTGCCCCGCTCTCTCCCCATAGCACTGTATCAATCCCAAACTAATCCCACTGCCCCGCTCTCTCCCCATAGCACTGTATCAATCCCAAACTAATCCCACTGCCCCGCTCTCTCCCCATAGCCCTGTATCAATCCCAAACTAATCCCACTGCCCCGCTCTCTCCCCATAGCCCAGTATCAATCCCAAACTAATCCCACTGCCCCGCTCTCTCCCCATAGCCCTGTATCAATCCCAAACTAATCCCACTGCCCCGCTATCTCCCCATTGCCCTGTATCAATCCCAAACTAATCCCACTGCCCCGCTCTCTCCCCATAGCCCTGTATCAATCCCAAACTAATCCCACTGCCCCGCTCTCTCCCCATAGCCCTGTATCAATCCCAAACTAATCCCACTGCCCCGCTCTCTCCCCATAGCCCTGTATCAATCCCAAACTAATCCCACTGCCCCGCTCTCGCCCCATAGCCCTGTATCAATCCCAAACTAATCCCACTGCCCCGCTCTCGCCCCATAGCCCTGTATCAATCCCAAACTAATCCCACTGCCCCGCGCTCTCACCATAGCCCTGTATCAATCCCAAACTAATCCCACTGCCCTGCTCTCTCCCCATAGCCCTGTATCAATCCCAAACTAATCCCACTGCCCCGCGCTCTCCCCATAGCCCTGTATCAATCCCAAACTAATCCCACTGCCCCGCGCTCTCCCCATAGCCCTGTATCAATCCAAAACTAATCCCACTGTCCCGCTCTCTCCCCATAGCCCTGTATCAATCCCAAACTAATCCCACTGCCCCGCTCTCTCCCATTGCCCTGTATCAATCCCAAACTAATCCCACTGCCCTGCTCTCTCCCCATAGCCGTGTATCAATCCCAAACTAATCCCACTGCCCCGCTCTCTCCCCATAGCCCTGTATCAATCCCAAACTAATCCCACTGCCCCGCTCTCTCCCCATAGCCCTGTATCAATCCCAAACTAATCCCACTGCCCCGCTCTCTCCCCATAGCCCTGTATCAATCCCAAACTAATCCCACTGCCCCGCTCTCTCCCCATAGCACTGTATCAATCCCAAACGAATCCCACTGCCCCGCTCTCTCCCAATAGCACTGTATCAATCCCAAACTAATCCCACTGCCCCGCTCTCTCCCCATAGCACTGTATCAATCCCAAACTAATCCCACTGCCCCGCTCTCTCCCCATAGCACTGTATCAATCCCAAACTAATCCCACTGCCCCGCTCTCTCCCCATAGCACTGTATCAATCCCAAACTAATCCCACTGCCCCGCTCTCTCCCCATAGCACTGTATCAATCCCAAACTAATCCCACTGCCCCGCTCTCTCCCCATAGCACTGTATCAATCCCAAACTAATCCCACTGCCCCGCTCTCTCCCCATAGCACTGTATCAATCCCAAACTAATCCCACTGCCCCGCTCTCTCCCCATAGCCCTGTATCAATCCCAAACTAATCCCACTGCCCCGCTCTCTCCCCATAGCCCAGTATCAATCCCAAACTAATCCCACTGCCCCGCTCTCTCCCCATAGCCCTGTATCAATCCCAAACTAATCCCACTGCCCCGCTCTCTCCCCATTGCCCTGTATCAATCCCAAACTAATCCCACTGCCCCGCTCTCTCCCCATAGCCCTGTATCAATCCCAAACTAATCCCACTGCCCCGCTCTCTCCCCATAGCCCTGTATCAATCCCAAACTAATCCCACTGCCCCGCTCTCTCCCCATAGCCCTGTATCAATCCCAAACTAATCCCACTGCCCCGCTCTCGCCCCATAGCCCTGTATCAATCCCAAACTAATCCCACTGCCCCGCTCTCGCCCCATAGCCCTGTATCAATCCCAAACTAATCCCACTGCCCCGCGCTCTCTCCATAGCCCTGTATCAATCCCAAACTAATCCCACTGCCCTGCTCTCTCCCCATAGCCCTGTATCAATCCCAAACTAATCCCACTGCCCCGCGCTCTCCCCATAGCCCTGTATCAATCCCAAACTAATCCCACTGCCCCGCGCTCTCCCCATAGCCCTGTATCAATCCAAAACTAATCCCACTGTCCCGCTCTCTCCCCATAGCCCTGTATCAATCCCAAACTAATCCCACTGCCCCGCTCTCTCCCATTGCCCTGTATCAATCCCAAACTAATCCCACTGCCCTGCTCTCTCCCCATAGCCGTGTATCAATCCCAAACTAATCCCACTGCCCCGCTCTCTCCCCATAGCCCTGTATCAATCCCAAACTAATCCCACTGCCCCGCTCTCTCCCCATAGCCGTGTATCAATCCCAAACTAATCCCACTGCCCCGCTCTCTCCCCATAGCCCTGTATCAATCCCAAACTAATCCCACTGCCCCGCTCTCTCCCCATAGCCCTGTATCAATCCCAAACTAATCTCACTGCCCCGCTCTCTCCCCATAGCCCTGTATCAATCCCAAACTAATCCCACTGCCCGCTCTCTCCCCATAGCCCTGTATAAATCCTAAACTAATCCCACTGCCCGCTCTCTCCCCATAGCCCTGTATCAATCCCAAACTAATCCCACTGCCCCGCTCTCTCCCCATAGCCCTGTATCAATCCCAAACTAATCCCACTGCCCCGCTCTCGCCCCATAGCCCTGTATCAATCCCAAACTAATCCCACTGCCCCGCTCTCGCCCCATAGCCCTGTATCAATCCCAAACTAATCCCACTGCCCCGCTCTCGCCCCATAGCCCTGTATCAATCCCAAACTAATCCCACTGCCCCGCGCTCTCTCCATAGCCCTGTATCAATCCCAAACTAATCCCACTGCCCCTGCTCTCTCCCCATAGCCCTGTATCAATCCCAAACTAATCCCACTGCCCCGCGCTCTCCCCATAGCCCTGTATCAATCCCAAACTAATCCCACTGCCCCGCGCTCTCCCCATAGCCCTGTATCAATCCAAAACTAATCCCACTGTCCCGCTCTCTCCCCATAGCCCTGTATCAATCCCAAACTAATCCCACTGCCCCGCTCTCTCCCATTGCCCTGTATCAATCCCAAACTAATCCCACTGCCCCGCTCTCTCCCCATAGCCCTGTATCAATCCCAAACTAATCCCACTGCCCCGCTCTCTCCCCATAGCCCTGTATCAATCCCAAACTAATCCCACTGCCCCGCTCTCGCCCCATAGCCCTGTATCAATCCCAAACTAATCCCACTGCCCCGCTCTCTCCCCATAGCACTGTATCAATCCCAAACTAATCCCACTGCCCCGCTCTCTCCCCATAGCACTGTATCAATCCCAAACTAATCCCACTGCCCCGCTCTCTCCCCATAGCACTGTATCAATCCCAAACTAATCCCACTGCCCCGCTCTCTCCCCATAGCACTGTATCAATCCCAAACTAATCCCACTGCCCCGCTCTCTCCCCATAGCCCTGTATCAATCCCAAACTAATCCCACTGCCCCGCTCTCTCCCCATAGCCCAGTATCAATCCCAAACTAATCCCACTGCCCCGCTCTCTCCCCATAGCCCTGTATCAATCCCAAACTAATCCCACTGCCCCGCTCTCTCCCCATTGCCCTGTATCAATCCCAAACTAATCCCACTGCCCCGCTCTCTCCCCATAGCCCTGTATCAATCCCAAACTAATCCCACTGCCCCGCTCTCTCCCCATAGCCCTGTATCAATCCCAAACTAATCCCACTGCCCCGCTCTCTCCCCATAGCCCTGTATCAATCCCAAACTAATCCCACTGCCCCGCTCTCGCCCCATAGCCCTGTATCAATCCCAAACTAATCCCACTGCCCCGCTCTCGCCCCATTGCCCTGTATCAATCCCAAACTAATCCCACTGCCCCGCTCTCGCCCCATAGCCCTGTATCAATCCCAAACTAATCCCACTGCCCCGCGCTCTCTCCATAGCCCTGTATCAATCCCAAACTAATCCCACTGCCCTGCTCTCTCCCCATAGCCCTGTATCAATCCCAAACTAATCCCACTGCCCCGCGCTCTCCCCATAGCCCTGTATCAATCCCAAACTAATCCCACTGCCCCGCGCTCTCCCCATAGCCCTGTATCAATCCAAAACTAATCCCACTGTCCCGCTCTCTCCCCATAGCCCTGTATCAATCTCAAACTAATCCCACTGCCCCGCTCTCTCCCATTGCCCTGTATCAATCCCAAACTAATCCCACTGCCCTGCTCTCTCCCCATAGCCGTGTATCAATCCCAAACTAATCCCACTGCCCCGCTCTCTCCCCATAGCCCTGTATCAATCCCAAACTAATCCCACTGCCCCGCTCTCTCCCCATAGCCGTGTATCAATCCCAAACTAATCCCACTGCCCCGCTCTCTCCCCATAGCCCTGTATCAATCCCAAACTAATCCCACTGCCCCGCTCTCTCCCCATAGCCCTGTATCAATCCCAAACTAATCTCACTGCCCCGCTCTCTCCCCATAGCCCTGTATCAATCCCAAACTAATCCCACTGCCCGCTCTCTCCCCATAGCCCTGTATAAATCCTAAACTAATCCCACTGCCCCGCTCTCTCCCCATAGCCGTGTATCAATCCCAAACTAATCCCACTGCCCCGCTCTCTCCCCATAGCCCTGTATCAATCCCAAACTAATCCCACTGCCCCGCTCTCGCCCCATAGCCCTGTATCAATCCCAAACTAATCCCACTGCCCCGCTCTCGCCCCATAGCCCTGTATCAATCCCAAACTAATCCCACTGCCCCGCTCTCGCCCCATAGCCCTGTATCAATCCCAAACTAATCCCACTGCCCCGCGCTCTCTCCATAGCCCTGTATCAATCCCAAACTAATCCCACTGCCCTGCTCTCTCCCCATAGCCCTGTATCAATCCCAAACTAATCCCACTGCCCCGCGCTCTCCCCATAGCCCTGTATCAATCCCAAACTAATCCCACTGCCCCGCGCTCTCCCCATAGCCCTGTATCAATCCAAAACTAATCCCACTGTCCCGCTCTCTCCCCATAGCCCTGTATCAATCCCAAACTAATCCCACTGCCCCGCTCTCTCCCATTGCCCTGTATCAATCCCAAACTAATCCCACTGCCCTGCTCTCTCCCCATAGCCGTGTATCAATCCCAAACTAATCCCACTGCCCCGCTCTCTCCCCATAGCCCTGTATCAATCCCAAACTAATCCCACTGGCCCGCTCTCTCCCCATAGCCGTGTATCAATCCCAAACTAATCCCACTGCCCCGCTCTCTCCCCATAGCCCTGTATCAATCCCAAACTAATCCCACTGCCCCGCTCTCTCCCCATAGCCCTGTATCAATCCCAAACTAATCTCACTGCCCCGCTCTCTCCCCATAGCCCTGTATCAATCCCAAACTAATCCCACTGCCCGCTCTCTCCCCATAGCCCTGTATAAATCCTAAACTAATCCCACTGCCCCGCTCTCTCCCCATAGCCGTGTATCAATCCCAAACTAATCCCACTGCCCCGCGCTCTCCCCATAGCCCTGTATCAATCCCAAACTAATCCCACTGCCCCGCGCTCTCCCCATAGCCCTGTATCAATCCAAAACTAATCCCACTGTCCCGCTCTCTCCCCATAGCCCTGTATCAATCCCAAACTAATCCCACTGCCCCGCTCTCTCCCATTGCCCTGTATCAATCCCAAACTAATCCCACTGCCCCGCTCTCTCCCCATAGCCCTGTATCAATCCCAAACTAATCCCACTGCCCCGCTCTCTCCCCATAGCCCTGTATCAATCCCAAACTAATCCCACTGCCCCGCTCTCGCCCCATAGCCCTGTATCAATCCCAAACTAATCCCACTGCCCCGCTCTCTCCCCATAGCACTGTATCAATCCCAAACTAATCCCACTGCCCCGCTCTCTCCCCATAGCACTGTATCAATCCCAAACTAATCCCACTGCCCCGCTCTCTCCCCATAGCACTGTATCAATCCCAAACTAATCCCACTGCCCCGCTCTCTCCCCATAGCACTGTATCAATCCCAAACTAATCCCACTGCCCCGCTCTCTCCCCATAGCCCTGTATCAATCCCAAACTAATCCCACTGCCCCGCTCTCTCCCCATAGCCCAGTATCAATCCCAAACTAATCCCACTGCCCCGCTCTCTCCCCATAGCCCTGTATCAATCCCAAACTAATCCCACTGCCCCGCTCTCTCCCCATTGCCCTGTATCAATCCCAAACTAATCCCACTGCCCCGCTCTCTCCCCATAGCCCTGTATCAATCCCAAACTAATCCCACTGCCCCGCTCTCTCCCCATAGCCCTGTATCAATCCCAAACTAATCCCACTGCCCCGCTCTCTCCCCATAGCCCTGTATCAATCCCAAACTAATCCCACTGCCCCGCTCTCGCCCATAGCCCTGTATCAATCCCAAACTAATCCCACTGCCCCGCTCTCGCCCCATTGCCCTGTATCAATCCCAAACTAATCCCACTGCCCCGCTCTCGCCCCATAGCCCTGTATCAATCCCAAACTAATCCCACTGCCCCGCGCTCTCTCCATAGCCCTGTATCAATCCCAAACTAATCCCACTGCCCTGCTCTCTCCCCATAGCCCTGTATCAATCCCAAACTAATCCCACTGCCCCGCGCTCTCCCCATAGCCCTGTATCAATCCCAAACTAATCCCACTGCCCCGCGCTCTCCCCATAGCCCTGTATCAATCCAAAACTAATCCCACTGTCCCGCTCTCTCCCCATAGCCCTGTATCAATCTCAAACTAATCCCACTGCCCCGCTCTCTCCCATTGCCCTGTATCAATCCCAAACTAATCCCACTGCCCTGCTCTCTCCCCATAGCCGTGTATCAATCCCAAACTAATCCCACTGCCCCGCTCTCTCCCCATAGCCCTGTATCAATCCCAAACTAATCCCACTGCCCCGCTCTCTCCCCATAGCCGTGTATCAATCCCAAACTAATCCCACTGCCCCGCTCTCTCCCCATAGCCCTGTATCAATCCCAAACTAATCCCACTGCCCCGCTCTCTCCCCATAGCCCTGTATCAATCCCAAACTAATCTCACTGCCCCGCTCTCTCCCCATAGCCCTGTATCAATCCCAAACTAATCCCACTGCCCGCTCTCTCCCCATAGCCCTGTATAAATCCTAAACTAATCCCACTGCCCCGCTCTCTCCCCATAGCCGTGTATCAATCCCAAACTAATCCCACTGCCCCGCTCTCTCCCCATAGCCCTGTATCAATCCCAAACTAATCCCACTGCCCCGCTCTCGCCCCATAGCCCTGTATCAATCCCAAACTAATCCCACTGCCCCGCTCTCGCCCCATAGCCCTGTATCAATCCCAAACTAATCCCACTGCCCCGCTCTCGCCCCATAGCCCTGTATCAATCCCAAACTAATCCCACTGCCCCGCGCTCTCTCCATAGCCCTGTATCAATCCCAAACTAATCCCACTGCCCTGCTCTCTCCCCATAGCCCTGTATCAATCCCAAACTAATCCCACTGCCCCGCGCTCTCCCCATAGCCCTGTATCAATCCCAAACTAATCCCACTGCCCCGCGCTCTCCCCATAGCCCTGTATCAATCCAAAACTAATCCCACTGTCCCGCTCTCTCCCCATAGCCCTGTATCAATCCCAAACTAATCCCACTGCCCCGCTCTCTCCCATTGCCCTGTATCAATCCCAAACTAATCCCACTGCCCTGCTCTCTCCCCATAGCCGTGTATCAATCCCAAACTAATCCCACTGCCCCGCTCTCTCCCCATAGCCCTGTATCAATCCCAAACTAATCCCACTGGCCCGCTCTCTCCCCATAGCCGTGTATCAATCCCAAACTAATCCCACTGCCCCGCTCTCTCCCCATAGCCCTGTATCAATCCCAAACTAATCCCACTGCCCCGCTCTCTCCCCATAGCCCTGTATCAATCCCAAACTAATCTCACTGCCCCGCTCTCTCCCCATAGCCCTGTATCAATCCCAAACTAATCCCACTGCCCGCTCTCTCCCCATAGCCCTGTATAAATCCTAAACTAATCCCACTGCCCCGCTCTCTCCCCATAGCCGTGTATCAATCCCAAACTAATCCCACTGCCCCGCTCTCTCCCCATAGCCCTGTATCAATCCCAAACTAATCCCACTGCCCCGCTCTCTCCCCATAGCCCTGTATCAATCCCAAACTAATCTCACTGCCCCGCTCTCTCCCCATAGCCCTGTATCAATCCCAAACTAATCCCACTGCCCGCTCTCTCCCCATAGCCCTGTATCAATCCCAAACTAATCTCACTGCCCCGCTCTCTCCCCATAGCCCTGTATCAATCCCAAACTAATCCCACTGCCCGCTCTCTCCCCATAGCACTGTATCAATCCCCAAACTAATCCCACTGCCCGCTCTCTCCCCATAGCCCTGTATAAATCCTAAACTAATCTCACTGCCCCGCTCTCCCCCCATAGCCCTGTATCAATCCCAAACTAATCCCACTGCCCCGCTCTCTCCCCATAGCCCTGTATCAATCCCAAACTAATCTCACTGCCCCGCTCCCTCCCCAAAGTTGTTCTTAGTCTTCTCTGCTCCTGTGCAAATAGTCCCAGTACCTATTACATAGAATTACGCAGTATTTACAGCACAGAAACTGGCCATTCAGCCCAACTGGTCCGTGCCGGTGTTTATGCTCCACACGAGCCTCCTCCCACCCCTCTTCATCAAACCCTACCAACATATCCTTCTATTCCTTTCTACCTCATGTGTTTATCCAGCTTCCCCTTAAATGTATCTATACTATTCGCCTCGACCACTCCCTGTGATATAGAGTTCCACATTCTCACCACTCTCTGGGGAAAGATGTTTCTCCTAAATTTCTTGTTGGATTTATTAGTGACTATCTTATATTGATGGCCCCCTAGTTCTGGTCTCCTCTACAAGTGGAAACATCTTCTCTACGTCTACCCCATCAAATTTCAGGTGAACTTACATCGTGTGTCAAATTCCACAAACTCTACATGTCTAAGGCAGGGCCTGTTATCATCTCTTACCTTTGGTGTCCGTTTCCTTGGCAACAAGTTGATAACATTGAAGAGTGAATTTGATTGCCTGGATGGAGGTTGAGAATTGTCGCTGCCGCCTTCCTTATCGTGTCTGAAGACAGCTGCTGCGAAAAGACAAACATAGTTTGTCCGACTGAAGTCAATGGTATCATTATAAATGATTTCCATCTGCAGAAGAATCTTCAATACTTGGCCAGTCGAATACTTGAGTTATGCGGAGAAACTGAAGAAGCTGGGATTGTTCTCCTCACAGCAGAGAAGGTTAAGAGGAGATTTAATTGAGGCGCTCAAAATCATGAGGGGTTTGGATAGAGTAAATAAGGGGAAACTGTTTCCACTGGCAGGAGGGTCGGTAACCAGAGGACACGGATTTAAGGTGATTGGCAAATGAACCAGAGGGGAGATGAGGACATTTTTTTTTTTTTACGCAGCGAGTTGTTGTGATCTGGAACGCGCTGCCTGAAAGGGCGGTGGAAGCAGATTCAATAGTAACTTTCAAAGGGGAATTGGATAAATACTTGAAGGGAAAACATTTGCAGGGCTGTGGGGAAAGAGCAGGGGGGAGTGGGACTAATTGGAGAGCTCTTTCACAGAGCCGGCACAGGCATGATGGGCCGAATGGCCTTCTTCTGTGTTGTATCATTCTATGATTCTATGATTTGGAGAGTGGGGAAACTTCTCTACCCAAGTCTCATTCACCCTTCCCCCCCCCGCCCACCGTACTCATTGACCGACATTGGCCCCGGTCCAGCAACGTCTCGATAAAATTCTCATCCTTGTTTTCAAATCTCTCCATGGCCCTTGCCCCCCCCTATCTCTGTGACCTCCTCCAGTCCTACGACACGCCAAATTCACTGCGCTCCTCCAATTCTGGTCTCCTGCCCATCCCCGATTTTAATCGCTCCACCATTGGCGGCCGTGCCTTCAGCTGCCATGGCCCTAAGCTCTGGAATTCCTTCCCTAAACCTCTCCGCCTCTCTCTCCTCCTTTAAAACCGACCTCTTTGACCAATCTTTTGGTCACCTGTCCTAATTTCTCCTTATTTGGCTCGGTGTCAAATTTTGTTCTCTAACACTCCAGTGAAGCGCCTTGGGACAATTTGCTACATTAAAAGGTACTGTATCAATGCAAGTTGTTGCTGTTACATTGTTGCAGACAACACTAGGGAGATAGTGCGGGCGCCTTGTTCAATACAACTGGATCCAGTCAACAAAAACAAGTTAACCTAGAGTGCGAAGGTCGTGGATACAGTGCAGTTGGGAGGGAAGTCAGTTGCTTAGTCGCTCATGTATTTGTGCGCACTATTCATTTACAGGTTCAATTGTTGTAATGTAGGAAACACGGCAGCCAATTTGCGCACAGCACGCTCCCACAAACAGCATGACCAGATCATCTGTATTTTTAGTGATGTTGGTTGAGGGATAAATATTGGCCAGGACACCGGGGAGAACTCCCCTGCTCTTCTTCCAATAGTGGCCATGGGATCTTTTACAAACACCTGAGAGAGCAGACAGGGCCTCGGTTTAACGTCTCATCCCAAAGGCTGCACCTCTGACTGTGCAGCACTCCCTCAGCACTGCACTGGGAGTGTCAACCTAGATTTTTGTGCTCAAGTCTCTGGAGTGGGACTTGAACCCACGACCTTCTGACTCAGAGGCGAGAGTGCCGCCCACTGTGTCGCGGCTGACAGTATAGTCACTACGGGGTCGTTAAACGAGTACAGTTCCTCACCAATACATATTAAAAGAGATGGATCACTCACAGGCAGCTGAGGTTGGGTTGCCTCGGAAGAGTTCGTAGAACTTGGAGAGATACATGACCATGCTGAGCTTGTCGGGCTCGCTGGCTGAAGCCATCTCCTTCCCTGTGGTGACCGGAGAGATTCCAAATTCGCGTTCCGCTACGTCAAAGGCCAGCTGGTTGTTTTTGGCAGCGTCTTCTTCATTCAGTGCATCAAAGTCACTAGGGAACAAAGGAGAAGGGTCACATCAACAGGGCTGGGGGCTGGGAGGCTGGGGACTGGGGACTGGGGGCTGGGGACTGGGGGGCTGGGAACTGGGAGGCTGGGGGCTGGGAGGCTGGGGGCTGGGAGGCTGGGGGCTGGGGGCTGGGAGGCTGGGTGGCTGGGGGGCTGGGAGGCTGGGGACTGGGAGGCTGGGGACTGGGAGGCTGGGGACTGGGAGGCTGGGAGGCTGGGGACTGGGAGGCTGGGGACTGGGAGGCTGGGGACTGGGAGGCTGGGGACTGGGAGGCTGGGAGGCTGGGAGGCTGGGGGCTGGGAGGCTGGGGGCTGGGAGGCTGGGGGCTGGGGACTGGGAGCTGGAAGGCTGGGGACTGGGAGCTGGAAGGCTGGGGACTGGGAGCTGGGAGGCTGGGAGGCTGGAGGCTGGGGACTGGGAGGCTGGGGACTGGGAGGCTGGGGACTGGGAGGCTGGGGACTGGGAGGCTGGGGACTGGGAGGCTGGGGACTGGGAGGCTGGGGACTGGGAGGCTGGGGACTGGGAGGCTGGGGACTGGGAGGCTGGGGACTGGGAGGCTGGGGACTGGGAGGCTGGGGACTGGGAGGCTGGGGACTGGGAGGCTGGGGACTGGGAGGCTGGGGACTGGGGACTGGGAGGCTGGGGACTGGGAGGCTGGGGACTGGGAGGCTGGGGACTGGGAGGCTGGGGACTGGGAGGCTGGGGACTGGGAGGCTGGGGACTGGGAGGCTGGGGACTGGGAGGCTGGGGACTGGGAGGCTGGGGACTGGGAGGCTGGGGACTGGGAGGCTGGGGACTGGGAGGCTGGGGACTGGAGGCTGGGGACTGGGAGGCTGGGGACTGGGAGGCTGGGGACTGGGAGGCTGGGGACTGGGAGGCTGGGGACTGGAGGCTGGAGGCTGGGGACTGGGAGGCTGGGGACTGGGAGGCTGGGAGGCTGGGGACTGGGGGCTATCTCTCACAAACACTTCCTGCGCACCAACACTCTGGCTTCAAAAATATCAAACTTTCACCGACTCAGTCAACATTTTTTGCACCAACAGCGCGAGATTCCAAACTGTGACCAAGGTCAGCAGAACATGCTACCTCAGTAAAACTTGCTGAAATATAGCGCCTTTAACATAGTAAAACGTCGCAAGGCGCTTCACAGGAGCGTAATCGGACAAGGAATTTGACACCGAGCCACATAAGGAGATATTAGGGCAGGTGACCAAAAGCTCGGTCAAAGAGGTAGGTTTTAAGGAGCATCTAAAAGGAGGAGAGAGAGGTGGAGAGATTTAGGGAGGGATTTCTAGAGCTTAGGGCTCAGGCAGCTGAAAGCATGGCCGCCAATGGTGGAGCGATTAAAATCGGGGATGCGCAAGAGGCCAGAATTAGAGGAGCGCAGCGATCTCGGGGGGTTGTGGGGCTGGAGGAGGTTACAGAGATAGGGAGGGGCGAGGAGGCCATGGAGGGATTTGAACACGAAAATGAGAATTTTTAAAATCGAGGGAGCCAATGTAAGTCAGCGAGCACAGGGGGAGATGAACGGGACTCGGCGCGAGTTAGGACACGAGCAGCAGAGTTTTGGATGAGTTGAAGTTTATCGAGAAAACTTTCTACCTCACTGGGAAACATTTCAGTAACATAGTCAAATAGCTTAATGCTATGGCACCATACTTAGTACATCGACCTTTGCTTTGAGCTTGGCTCATTACACTGATTATGGTGAACATAGGTGAAAGGTTAAGCACTCTGTTTCAACAAGACTTTCCCCAAAGAACTCAAAACGTGTTTTTCACACCAATTATTGAGGTGCTCATTCAAACCGTTTGCTGCCGTTACATTCCCAAGTTCTGAAGCACCATGGGGATCATTTTTACAAACTCGCTCTCCCGGAGCGGAACCTCGCCCACTGGAGCCCATATTGGGAATTTGAACGGATGGACAATGGTGCGGCCCGAGTTCCCACCTTGAGGTCCCGCCAGGTGCGTCTTTGCTGCCCTACAGTCTGAACTGCAAAACTCACCCCTAAGTTCCGACAGAACGGAATTGTAGGAAACTACCCGTTAAGGTCAGAGACGCCCTGAAATTACAGCGTGGGATATTAGCTTAACTCATTCCCCTGAAGTTCATCTCTCCGTTACAGCTGTACAGAGCTCTGGTCAGACCCCATCGGGAGTAACTGGGTTCAGTTCTGGGCCCCGCACCTCAGGAAGGATAGACTGGCCTTGGAGGGGGGGCAGCGCAGATTCACCAGAATGATACCGGGGCTAAAAGGGTTGCACAGACTAGGCTTGTATTCCCTCGAGTATAGAAGATTAAGGGGGTGATCGAATCGAGGTGTTTAAGATGATTAAAGGAGTTGATAGGGTAGAGAGAGAGAAACTATTTCCTCTGGTGGGGGGGAGTCCAGGACAAGGGGGCAGAACCTTAAAATTAGAGCCAGGGGTGAGGTCAGGAAGCACTTCTTCACACAAAGAGTTGTGGAAATCTGGAACTCTCCCCCCCCAGAAAGCTGTTGGGGCTGGGGGTTAATTGAAAATTTCAAAACTGAGATGGATAGATTTTTGTTGGGTAAGGGTATTCAGGGTTATGGAACCAAGGCGGGTAAGGTGGAGTTAAGATACAGATCAGCCCTGATCTCATTGAATGGCGGAACAGGCTCGAGGGGCTGAATGGCCTCCTCCTGTTCCCATGTATTAAACTTCAATGACAAGTTTCTGGAACGGCATGGATTGACAATTTAAAACAGCAGCGCACAACTTCACAAAAAGCCTCACTGAACGGTGAACTAAGATTGGCGATTGGAGGCCAGAGGGGGAAAGGGGGTGGACGTTTTTTCCCACAAAAATAATGCTCACTAAAAATACACAAGACTTGGCAGCTCTCTCTCTCTCTCTCTCTCTCTCTCAATCCAATCCTGTTCTGACAAGGTGATCTTATCAGGGGCATTTTTAGTTGGGAAAAAGAATTCTATCTCATTTGCATTTGAATCAACACTAACTGCTTCCACCCTCTCCCTAGGGAGTCCGTTCCATGGATTGACCACTCGCTCACTGAAATACTGTTTCCGCAGGTTAGTTTTGAATTTTCCCCCTTCAGTAAGGAAGCTATGATGAACCTTTATTAAACACTGGTTCGGCCTCAACTGGAGTATTGTGTCCAATTCTGGGCACCGCACTTTAGGAAGGATGTGAAGGCCTTAGAGAGGGTGCAGAAAAGATTTACGAGAATGGTTCCAGGGATGAGGGACTTCAGTTACATGGATAGACTGGAGAAGCTGGGGTTGTTCTCCTTCTAGCAGAGAAGGTTGAGAGGAGATTTGATAGAGGTGTTCAAAATCATGAGGGGTCTGGACAGAGTAGATAGAGAGAAACTGTTCCCATTGGTGGAAGGGTTGAGAACCAGAGGACACAGATTTAAGGTGATTGGCAGAAGAACCAAAGGCGACATGAGGAAAAACTTTTTTATGCAGCGAGTGGTTAGGATCTGGAATGCACTGCCTGAGAGGGTGGTGGAGGCAGATTCAATTGTGGCTTTCAAAGGGGAATTGGATAAGTACCTGAGGGGAATTTTTTTTACAGGGCTACGGAGAAAGGGTGGGGGAGTGGGACTAGCAGAGAGCTGGCATGGGCTTGACTGGCCGAATGGCCTCCTACTGTGCTGTAACTATTCTATGATGGCCGAATGGTCTCCGTCTGTGCTGTATGTTTCTCTGATTCTAAGCGCAGGCCGTGTCCTCTGGTTCTATTGTTCTGGACGAAGTGAGACAGCTCGTCATGGTCGACCTTATCTCCAGAATCCTAAAAGCAGCAAACACGTCATCTCGCAACCTTCTCCTTTCCAGTGAGAACAAGCCCAATTTACACAATCGCTCCTCATAATCCACTCCCTCCATCCCCTCAGTCATTCTGGTTTCTCTCTTCTGTATCCTTTCAATAGCTGCAATATCCTTTCTGTACTGTGGCGACCAGAACTGTGCACAAGATTCCATAATCTTTAAAAACTCTAAAACCTGTTCTTCCACGATCTACTTCAGGTCACATTGACAACTGTAGCGCTGGTGAGCGGCGATTTCTGCTGAACTGGCAGTGTGAACATCGGAACAGGAGTGGGCCATTGAGCCCCTCGAGGTCATGGCTAATCTGCACCCAGAGTTCTACCTGACTCGAGCGCACCACTTTGCTTTTATACCACTTGCAGCGTAAATCTACTGAGGTACGTAAACTTGAGCTCATCCAAAACTCGGCTGCCCGTGTCCTAACTCACACCAAGTCCCGTTCACCCATCACCCCTGTGCTCGCTGAACTACATTGGCTCCCGGTCCGGCAACGCCTCGATTTCAAAATTCTCATCCTTGTTTTCAAATCCCTCCATGGCCTCGCCCCTCCCTATCTCTGTAATCTCCTTCAGCCCCACAACCCCCCCGAGATATCTGCGCTCCTCCAATTCTGCTCTCTTGAGCATCCCTGATTATAATCGATCAACCATTGGTGGCCGTGCCTTCTGTTGCCTGGGCCCTAAGCTCTGGAATTCCCTGCCTAAACCACTCTGCCTCACTACCTCTCTCTCCTCCTTTAAGACGCTCCTTAAAATCTACCTCTTTGACCACTGCCCTAATTTATCCTTATGTGGCTCGGTGTCAAATTTTTTGTCTTAAAATACTCCTGTACAGCACCTTGGGACGTTTTACTACATTAAGGGTGCTATATAAATACAAGTTGTTGTTGTTGTTGTTGAGGTGACTTGCTGTGGGGTCTGTTGGAAATTCTGTGTGTCTTTCAAACCTTCCCGAGCTTAATTTCAATGGTGATGTTTTTGATGTCTGATTGTTTCAAAGTCAGTCAGTTGATATTAGAAGCACAAACTCAGTCATTTTACCCATCACAATTTTATCTTAATTAATATGCAATCAAGTGACAGGCAAAAGAACCAGAGGTGACATGAGGAATTATTATTTTGTTTTATACACAACGTGTTGTGATCTGGAACGCGCTGCCTGAAAGGGCGGTGGAAGCAGATTCAATAGTAACTTTCAAAAGGGAATTGGATAAATACTTGAAAAGGAGAAATTTGCAGGGCTGTGGGGAAAGAGCAGGGGGGAGTGGGACTAATTGGAGAGCTCTTTCACAGAGCCGGCACAGGCACGATGGGCCAAATGGCCTCCTTCTGTGCTGTATCATTCTATGATTCGTAGAGTGGGGAAACTTCTGTATCCACGCAGTAAAACAAACACCCTTGGGAGGGACTGCTCCTCACACCCTGTATCCTGACATGCAATGGCCCTCACTACTGGATTCCCAGACATATAGGAGCCAAGCAATGTAAACAGGGCTCAGGCTGGGTCCCAAAGCATTCCCTAGCATCAACCCACTCTAAAGATTGGTTAGGCTGGGGTTGTTTTATAGAATCATAGAAAGTTACAGCACGGAAGGAGGCCATTTCGGCCCATCGTATCCGCGCCGGCCAACAAAGAGCTCTGCAGCCTAATCCCACTTCCCAGCTCTTGGTCCGTAGCCCTGCAGGTTACAGCATCCCAAGTGCACATCCAAGTACTTTTTAAATGTGATGAGGGTTTCTGCCTCTACCACCCTTTCAGGCAGTGAGTTCCAGACCCCCACAACCCTCTGGGTGAAGAAATTTCCCCTCAAATCCCCTCTAAACCTTCCACCAATTACTTTAACTTTGTGCCCCCTGGTTTTTGACCCCTCTGCTAAGGGAAATAGGTCCTTTCTATCCACTTTATCTATGCCCCTCATAATTTTATACATCTCAATAAGGTCTCCCCTTTTTTGGAACAGAGGAGGCTGAGAGGAGATTTAATTGAGGTGTATTAAATTATGAGGGGCCTAGATGGAGTGGATAGGAAGGACCTATTTCCCTTAGCAGAGAGGTCAATAACCAGGGGGCATAGATTTAAAGTAATTGGTAGAAGGATTAGAGGGGAGTTGAGGAGAACTTCTTTTCACCCAGAGGGTGGTGGGGGTCTGGAACTCACTGCCTGAAAGGGTGGTAGAGGCAGAAACCCTCATCACATTTAAAAAATACTTGGATATGCACTTGAAGTGCCGCAACCTGCAGGGCTACGGACCAAGAGCTGGACAGTGGGATTAGGCTGGAGAGCTCTTTGTCGGCCGGTACGGACACGATGGGCCGAATGCCCTCCTTCTGTGCTGTTAATTTCTATGATTCTGTGATTCACTGATACAGATTATGCAAAAAGATAAATCGTACATGAGTTGTGGGCAGAAGTGATGTATGATGGCACAGAGAGCCAGCCCACTGCTCCAGGAGGTGGTCAGGTCGGTGATGGTCACATTCTTGTAGCTCTCCGTTTGTTTCTGGCACCAGGTCAGAAGCCTATTGGGACGAATCTCAGACTCTGTAATTGAGAAACAGACACAACACAATGGGTAAACGGTTTGATAAATGTCACTCCCAGTGTTCAAAACCTCAATTACATCGACTCTGCAACACAGAACCTAGGCCATTCTGGTCCAGGCCGGTGCTTATGCTGCACACGAGCCTCCTCCCCCTCTCATTTACCTCCTCCCACCCTGTCCCTGTATCCCTCGATTCCCTTCTCCCTCATGTAGACATCAAGCCTCCCCCGAAAGGCATCAACGCAATCTGCTTCACCCACTCCCTGTGGCAGCGAGTTCCACACTCTCTGTGTGAAGAAAGTTCTCCTAAATTCTTTATTTGATCTGTCAGTGACTATCTTATGTTTATGCTCCCGAGTTCTGGACTGACCCACAAGTGCAAACAGTTTCTCCACATCTACCCTATTGAGCCGCTTTGTAATTTTCCTCTTTCCCAGAGTAAAGAGCCCCAGCCTGCTCATCTTTCCTGATCGGCGCACCCTCTCAATTCTGGTTAACATTCTTGTAAATATTTTCTGCACGTTCTCCAGTGCTTCAATACCCTTCTTGTCGTGGAGTCACATATAGGCCCAGACCGGGTAAAGACGGCAGGTTTCCTTCCCTAAAGGGACATTAGTAACCCCGCTGGGCTTTTATGACAATCTGACAGCTTCATGGTCACTTTTACTGATCCACGCTCATCTTGTCCATGGTCACCTCCTGCTCCCTCGGCCCTATTCCCACCAAACTGCTGACCACCCAACTTCCTTTTCTGGCTCCCATGTTAACTGATATTGTTAATGGTTCTCTCTCCTCAGGTACTGTCCCTCTCTCCCTCAAATCTGCTGTCATCACCCCTCCTCAAAAAACCAACCCTTGACCCCCTCCGTCCTTGCAAACTACCGCCCCATCTCCAACCTCCCTTTCCTCTCCAAAGTCCTTGAACGTGTTGTCGCCTCCCAAATCCGTGCCCATCTTTCCCGCAATTCCATGTTTGAATCTCTCCAATCAGGTTTCCGCCCTTGCCACAGTACCGAAACGGCTCTCATCAAAGTCACAAATGACATCCTTTGTGACTGTGACAAAAGTAAACTACCCCTCCTCGTCCTTCTCGACTTGTCTGCAGCCTTTGACACGGTTGACCACTCCATCCTCCTCCAACACCTCTCCACCGTTGTCCAGCTGGGTGGGACTGCATTCACCTGGTTCCATTCTTATCTGTCTAATCATAGCCAGAGAATCACCTGCAACGGCTGCTCTTCCCGCTCCCGCATCGTTACCTCTGGTGTCACCCAAGGATCTATCCTTGGCCCCCTCCTATTTCTCATCTACATGTTGCCCCTTGGCGACATCATCTGAAAACACAGCGTCAGTTTCCACATGTACGCTGACGACACCCAGCTCTACCTCATCACCACTTCTCTCGACCCCTCCACAGTCTCTAAATTGTCCGACTGCTTGTCCGACATCCAGTTCTGGATGAGCAGAAATTTTCTCCAATTGAATATTGGGAAGACCGAAGCCATTGTTTTCGGTCCCAGCCACAAACTCCGTTCGCTAGCCACTGACTCCACCCCTCTCCCGAACATCTGTCTGAGGCTGAACCAGACTGTTCGCAACCTTGGTGTCATATTTGACCCTGAAATGAGCTTCCGACCACATTTCTGCGCCATAACAAAGACCGCCTATTTCCACCTCCGTAACATCGCCTGTCTCTGCCCCTGCCTCAGCTCATCCGCTGCTGAAACCCTCATCCATGCCTTTGTTACCTCTAGACTTGACTATTCCAACGCACTCCTGACTGGCCTCCCACATTCTACCCTGCGTAAACTTGAGGTCATCCAAAACTCGCACCAAGTCCCGTTCACCCATCACCCCCTGTGCTCGCTGACCTACATTGGCTCCCGGTTAAGCAGCGCCTCGATTTCAAAATTCTCATTCTTGTTTTCAAATCTCTCCATGGCCTCGCCCCTCCCTATCTCTGTAACCTCCTCCAGCCCCACAATCCCTGCCCCCTCCCGAGATATCTGAGCTCCTCAAATTCTGCCTTCTTGAGCATCCCTGATTATAATCGCTCCACCATTGGCGGCCGTGCCTTCAGCTGCCTGGGCCTTAAGCTCTGGAATTCCCTCCCTAAACCTTTCCGCCTCTCTACCTCTCTCTCCTCCTTTTAGACGATCCTTAAAACCTACCTCTTTGACCGAGCTTTAGGTCACCTGCCCTAATTTCTCTTTATGTGACTCGGTGTCAAATTTTTTGTCTTTTCATACTCCTGTGCAGCGTCTTGAGACGTTTTACTATATAAATACAACTTTTTGTTGTTGTTGAGCGTCTAAATGAGGAGAGAGAGGTGGAGAGGGTTAGGGAAGGAATTCCAGAGCTTAGGGCCCAGGCAGCTGAAGGCACGGCCGTCGATGGTGGGATGAACAGAGTGGAGGATGATCAAGGAGCCAGAGTTGGAGGAGCGCAGAGATCTCTGGAGGCTGGAGGAAGTCAAAGAATATAAAACGTGACTCACCACGGCGTGAAACTTTGATAGACTTTCGAATGGAGTTTACTTTTTCCAGTGGACAGTTCTTCAGGTCAGCTGTGATGTACAGTTGACGAACCTGAAGGAAATTAAAGGAAATTCTCAGTTTATTCTCTTTAGACCAAAGCTGATTACGTAAGCAAGCTGGTTAGCGAGTTCAAAAGCAAAATACTTAGTATACTGTATTCGCTGCTCACGATGCGGTCTCCTCTACATTGGGGAGACCAAACGCAGATTGGGTGACCGCTTTGCGGAACACCTCCGTTCAGTCCGTAAGGGGGACCCCGAGCTCCCGGTCGCCGGTCACTTTAATTCTCCGCTTCACTCCCACTCTGACCTCGGCCTCTTACACTGTTCCAACGAAGCTCAACATAAGCTCGAGGAACAGCACCTCATCTTTCCATTAGGCACTTTACAGCCTTCTGGGCTCAACATCGAGTTCAACAATTTCAGATCATAACCTCGGCCCCTATTTTTTCCACATGGCAGCTGTTGATGATTCTGTTATTCCCATTTACACCTCCTCTAGACCCATCTTTTGTTTCTTTACTTGTCCCATTACCATCTCCTTTTGCCTTGCACCATCATCCCTTTTGTCATTTAATCTCTCCTGCCTTCCACCCTATCACAGACCTTCCCTTTTGTTCTTTCCTCCTCTCCCCCCTTTCCCTGCCTCTGCACTTGCTTTAAACCTGTTACATCTCTAACTTTTTCCAGTTCTGATGAAAGGTCATCGACCTGAAACGTTAACTCTGTTTCTCTCTGCACAGATGCTGCCTGACCTGCTGAGTGTTTCCAGCATTTTCTGGTTTTATTTATTGCTCTAAGAGTGAAAGGGAGGGGAGGAAAGAGCAAAAGGGAAGGTCTGTGATCGGGAACAAGAACGTTTACTTCCTGACAGGACTGTCATAACAAAAACTGCAGTGTGTGTTGGAGGGCAGGGGGGGAATTAATTCATCCCTGTTCACACTTACCACTTTCATGACTGTTATCATGACCACCATCAACTTGGAGAATACTCCACTCACTCCTTGGCCGTGGAGAGGGTGCAGAGGAGATTTACTGGAATGGTGCCTGGGATGAGGGATTTCAGTTATGTGGCGAGACCGGAGAAACTGGGATTGTTCTCCTTAGAGCAGAGAAGGTTAAGAGGAAATCTGATAGAGGTGTTCGAAATTATGAAGGATTTTGATAGAGTAAATAAGGAGAAACAGTTTCCACTGACAGGAGGGTCGGTAACCAGAGGACACAGATTGAAGGTAATTGGCAAAAGAACCAGAGGGGAGATGAGGAGACATTATTTTTATGCAGCGAGTTGTTGTGATCTGGAATGCAATGCCTGAAAGGGCGGTGGAAGCAGATTCAATAGTAACTTTCAAAAGGGAATTGGATAAATACTTGAAGGGAAAAAAATTTACAGGGCTGTGGGGAAAGAGCAGGGGGGAGTGGGACTAATTGGAGAGCTCTTTCAAAGAGCTGGCACAGGCACGATGGGCTGAATGGCCTCCTTCTGTGCTGCATCGGTCTATGATTCTACGATATATTTGTGCACTGTATCTGTCACAATGATCTTACCTGGTGAGGCTGGACACAGTTTGAGTTGAGGTTGGGGTATCGTGTCCCTGGATCTATCGTGTACTGGTCAAAGTTCTTGTTGATGTTTTCTGTTGTGGTTTGAGGTAGCAGTCGATAAATACTTTCTCTGGAAATAGAGGGGGGGGAAATTCCATCACATTTAATATTTCTACACTTCCCAGAGATAGAAAGAACTTGCATTTCCATAGCACCTTTCACCACCTCGGGACGTCCCAAAGCGCTTTACAGCCTATTAGTCACTGCTGTAATATAAGAAACTCAGCCGCCAATTTGTGCACAGCAAGATCCCACAAACAACAATGACCAGATAATGTGTTTTAGTGATGTTGGTTCAGGGATAAATATTGGCCAGGACACCGGGGAGAACTCCCCTGCTCTTCTTCGAAATATTGGCTGCGTGAGACATCCACCTGAGAGGGCAGACGGGGCCTCGGTTTAACGTCTCATCCGAAAGACGGCACCTCCGACAGTGCAGCGTTCCCTCAGCACTGCATCGGGAGCATCAGCCTGGATTATGTGATGATCTCACTGACCGACAGTTGAATAGCGTCCCGTTTAGGGTTGGTACCAAACATGGTGGGACATCACGGAGTACGGGAAATAAACTGAAAACATCCTACAAGATGGAGGCTTTATAACATGTTGGGCTGGATCTTGCTGGAGCGAGGCATCTCGCGGTGTGTCCCCGTTAGTTAGACTTTTCCCCTCACCCCTCAGCTTGAATGTAATTTACCCTGTAACTTGCTGGGAGCGCGAGCTGATAACGGCGCGGGCAACGGGGCATCTGGGACCGCGGTGAACGATGGGACCAACAGTCTGTCTCCTTAACCAACGAGATTAAAGGATTGAGAAAGAAACAGGAACGACGGAGAAGGAAATCGGGTGAATTGGAGTCAAATCAGGTACAGAAAGAGAAATAAAGAGAGGGAGAGAAAGATTGGATTAAGAGAGAGAAAGAAAAGAGACAGAAAGGAAAAGTAATTTGAAATTTTTAAAATCTCTAACAACAATTTACAACATGCAGGAATGATAACAGTTTAAATTGTTCTCTTTCTGGGCCGGAGAGATTGATTGGCATCGCATTAACAATTATTGCGTTGTTAAAAGGGTCCTTACGCTGTTAAGTTCCAGCCCTAACTTTCTGCGGCGAGTTTAATGGGCAATTAGTTTGCAAATCCAGCAAGTTCTTAAAATAACGGGGAGGCTGAGGGCGCGATTCCGTTTGTGTGAAGCAAACAGCGGAGTGGCGTAAATCGACCAGCAAGTTCTGGAGATTCGCAACTCCCAGCGAATCTCTTCATCCCCTGAACTCGCTGGATGATTTGTGCATTAATAACGGCATGCGTCGTTAATATACCGTTCGTTTTCGAGCAAGATCTGGCCTGTTATGTTAAATACCTCCCAAACCCGCGACCTCTACCACCTAGAAGGACAAGGGCAGCAGCCGCATGGGAACACCACCACCTCCAGGTTCCCCTCCAAGTCACATCCTGACTTGGAAATATATCGGCCGTTCCTTCATCGTCGCTGGGTCAAAATCCTGGAACTCCCTCCCGAACAGCACTGTGGGAGCACCTTCACCACACGGACTGCAGCGGTTCAAGGCGGCGGCTCACCACCACCTTCTCAAGGGCAACTAGGGATGGGCAATAAATGCTGGCCTAGCCAGCGACGCCCACATCCCAGGAACAAATGAATAAAAAAAAATGTACTCTCCTCTCCCACCCTAAAACCTATTTTATTCAAAAGACACTGAACTTAATTTTGAATGTTCCTGCACAGTTGGCAGCAGTCTCACATCAGAGGTTAAGGGTGTGGGTTCCAGCCCCACTGCAGGACCAGAGAAGATAGGCGAGGGAGCCATTCCAGAGCAGCACTGGGGGAGTGCTGCACTGTCACGGGTGTCATCTTTTGGATGAGGCGTTAAACCCCATCTGCCTGCACGTAGAAGCTCCCGTGGCAATATTTAAAAGGCAGGATTGTTCCCCCGATGTTGCAGAACCTTCATTATCCTCTATATTGGAGCGGATATTGGCCCCTCCCCAGTGGATAGCAGAAGTTGGCAGACGTCACATTATAAGTGACTACAGCCAATTAAGTCGTTTTTTTTTCAGATGTATAAAGAGCTCTGGGACGACTTGAGGTCATGAAAGGTGCTAAAATATTCCAGTGTGTTCTCTCCCCGCCTCCACCTCCCACTCCCCCACCCCTCCCTCCCTCCCGAGTCTGCAACGTTAGGTCTTGCCCGCACACAGTGCAGCAATACTTTGGTATAAGACTGAAGATCAGTACGGGAGAGATAGCAGTTGAAACATTGTGTAGGTTCAACCTCTCGTTCAAGGCTTCATGCTTTGAAAATCCTCCCGGATTATTGAGAATGGCAGATGGGTGAAGATAATGAAGGTTTCACGGCCAAATCCATTACAGCTTTTGCTGAAAAACATTCTTGCCATATCTGCAATCCAAATAAATCCGTACAAACATTGGACTCAGCAGATCACAAACTCACTGCCTGGAAACTGTCCCAGGAACACAACTCAGTCTTCACAATAGTGCGTGTCGGTGTGTTCCGCCTGTTGAGGGTCAGGAGCAGTATTGGACTCCCTGTGTCCTGGCTCGACGGCCCCACCCCCACCCAAAGGGCTCTCGGTCACAGCTTCACTCCTTGCATTCTCAGCTCGGGCATCTCGCCCCAAATGAGGGCTGTCCTGAGCGGTTTATGGGGCCAATGGGTGACTGTCGGCGTTGATAGCAAACAAACACAATCATATTCATAGGAACAGGAGGAGGCCATTCAGCCCCTCGAGCCTGTTCCGCCATTCAATGAGATCATGGCTGATCTGTATCTTAACTCCACTTACCCGCCTTTGCTCCATATCCTTTGATGCCCTTACCCAACAAAAATCTATCCATCGCAACTCTTGAAAGCGCCAATTGACCCCCAGCCTTGACAGCTTTTTGTGGGGGGGGGGGGGGGGAAAGAGTTCCAGATTTCCACCACCCTTTGTGTGAAGAAGTGCTTCCTGACATCACCCCTGAACGGCTCAGCTCTAATTGTTCTGGGCTCCCCCCCACCAGAGGAAATAGATTCTCTCTATCTACCCTATCAAATCCCTTTATCTTATTATTTGCTCGATCTGCCTCACCTGTTTGAACACCTTTGTTGAGCAGTTTATTTCGAATGGGTTAATGCTGGAACAGAGGGCTGACGACTGGTACATGAGTGGATTAAGCATGAATCCACTAGTAATGCCATCAGCTGGTTCTAGGCTATTGTGATGCGACTGGATATGGTAATGTAGTGGTTATGAGGTCATGAGTTCAAACCTCGGCATGGCAAATCTGAATTTGTGGCTGGCATCAGGAACCAAAAAAATCAAAGCAATTGGCCCTTCATGAATTACACTGAATTCACGCCACAGAAACAGGCCATTCTTTTTTTAATATTCATTCATGGGATGTGGGCGTCGCTGGCAAAGCCAGCATTTATTGCCCATCCCTAATCGCCCTCGAGAAGGTGGTGGTGGGCCGCCTTCTTGAACCACTGTTCTTTGTAGCGGTTTGGTACAACTGAGTGACTCACTGGGCCAGAGGGACAGTTAATAGTCAACCACATTGCTGTGGGTCTGGAGTCACATATCGGCCAGACCAGGTAAGGACGGCAGATTTCCTTCCCTAAAGCAACGTTAGTGAACCAGGTGGGTTTTTACAACAATCCGGTAGTTTCATGGTCACCATTACTGACACTAGTAATTATTCCAGATTTAATTAATTAACTGAATTTTCAGATGATTCGGCCCAATTGGTCCGTGCCGGTGTTTCTGCTCCACACGAGCCTCCTCCCCCCTCTTCATCTCACACTCTCAGCATAACCTTCTATTCCTTTCTCCCTCCCTCTCTTAAGCTTTCCCTTAAAAAAAAACCCCAACTGGTTCACTAATGCCATCTAGGGAAAGAAGCCTGCCATCCTTCCGTAGACCCACCCTATAGGGTTTCCCTCTGAAGTGGCCCAGCAATCCATCCCATAATACTAGTGCCTTCAGACACTCCCCAAGAACAAATGGAACAACAACAAAAAACCTTAAAATGGCCGTTGTGGAAGAGCCCGGCTCTCCGCAGATATTCGGCAGCCCAATCTCTGGCAGTTATTTCATGCAGCTCCAACAACATTCAAGAAGTTCGACACCATCCAGGACAAAGCAGTCTGCTTGATTGGCACCCCATCCACCACCTTAAACATTCACTCCCTCCACCACCGGCGTACCGTGGCTGCAGTGTGTACCATCTACAAGATGCACTGCAGCAACTTGCCAAGGCTTCTTCGGCAGCACCTCCCAAACCCGCGACCTCTACCACCTAGAAGGACAAGGGCAGCAGGCGCACGGGAACGCCACCACCTCCAGGTTCCCCTCCAAGTCACACACCATCCTGACTTGGAAATACATCAGCCGTGCCTTCATCGTCGCTGGGTCAAAATCCTGGAACTCCCTCCCTAACAGCACTGTGGGAGTACCTTCACCACACGGACTGCAGCGGTTTAAGAAGGCGGCTCACCACCACCTTCTCAAGGGCAATGAGGGATGGGCAATAAATGCCGGCCTTGCCAGTGACACCCACAGCCCGAGAATTAATAAATAAAAAATTGTTAAAAATGCTCTGAGACTGCGCGTTAAGCATCGGTCCAATTCCGCCACTACGACAGCACAGATTAGCAAAAGAAATTCCAGTCTATGTTTGGTGTTGGTTTGTAATATTTTTCCAGTTGACAATCCTTGCAATAACACTGAAGCCTCGTGCAGGGATTATTATTCTAAACATTCTGTTGCCGCCTAGAAACCACTTATTCTGTAAAGGTCGTTCAATGGAGTCACACCCCAAAATAAACTTAGAATTCCATGGAATTTCACAGCACAGAAACAAGCCATGCGGCCCCACTGGTTCGTGCCGGTGTTTATGCTCCACACGATCCTCCTCCCGCCCCTCTTCATCTCACCCCATCAGCATATCCTTCGATTCCTTTCTCCCTCATGTGCTTATCTAGCCTCCCCTTAAATGCATCTATGCTATTCGCCTCAACCACTCCCTGTGGTAGCGAGTTCCACATTCTCACCACTCTGGGTAAAATCTCTCCTGAACACATAAATACTGTGGCAACAAGAGCAGGTCAGAGGCTAGGCATTCTGCGGTGAGTGTCTCACCTCCTGATTCCCCAAAGCCTTTCCACCATCTACAAGGCACAAGTAAGCAGTGTGATGGAACACTCTCCACTTGCCTGGATGAGTTGCAGCTCCAACAACACTCAAGAAGCTCGACACCATTTAGGAAAAAAGAAGCCCACTTGATCGGCACCCCATCCACCACCTTAAACATTCACTCCCTCCACCACCGGCGCACCGTGGCTGCAGTGTGTACCATCTACAAGATGCGCTGCAGCAACTCGCCAAGGCTTCTTCGGCAGCACCTCCCAAACCCGCGACCTCTTCCATCTAGAAGGACAAGGGCAGCAGATGCATGGGAACACCACCACCTCCAAGTTCCCCTCCAAGTCACACACCATCCTGACGAAGAAATATATCGCCGTTCCTTCATCGTCACTGGGTCAAAATCCTGGAACTTCCTCCCTAACAGCACTGTGGGAGTACCTTCACCACACGGACTGCAGCGGTTCATGAAGGCGACTCACCACCACCTTCTCAAGGGCAACTAGGGATGGGCAATAAATGCTGGCCTTGCCAGTGATGCTCACATCCCAGGAACGAATATTTTTTTAAAATTCCATATCCCTTGATGCCCTCACTAGTCAGAAATCTATCAACTTCTGTTTTGAATATACCCAACGACTGAGCCCCCACAGCCCTCTGGGGTAGAGAATTCCAAAGATTCACCACCCTCTGTGTGAAGAAATTTCTTCCCATCTCAGTCCTGAATGGCCTACCCTTTATCCTGAGGCTGTGGCCCCTGGTTCTAGACTCCCCAGCCAAGGGAAACATTCTCCCAGCATCCACCCTATCAAGCCCTGTAATAATTTTGTATGCTTCAATGAGATCCCCTCTCATTCTTCTGGATTCAAGAGAATACAGACCTAGTTTACTCAATCTCTTCTCATACGACAGTCCCGCCATCCCAGGAATCAATCTAGTCAACCTTCGTTGCCCTCCCTCTATGGCAAGTATATCCTTCCTTAGATAAGGAGACCAAAATTGTACACAGTACTCCAGGTGTGGTCTCACCAAGGCCCTATATAATTGGAGTAAGACTTCTTTACTCCTGTACTCAAATCCTCTGGTAATGAAGGCCAGCATACCATTAACCTTCCTAATGGCTTGCTGCACCTGCACATTCACTTCCAGTGACTCATGTACAAGGACACCCAGGTCCCTTTGAGCATCTGCATTCCCCAATCTTTCACCATTTTAATAACCCCTTCTCTTACCTCTCCGCCAAGATCTCCAGAGACGGGATGTTCTGCGCCCACCTCTTCACCATCCACGCCGTGTCTAAAGCGGCTAGGAATCCCCGGGCACAGCCAGTTCCCATCGGCCAAAACGGCTGCAATTTGTTCAAAAGAACACAGGAAGAGAAGTTAGCGCACAAAGCGAAAAAGGGACAGATAACCAGCAGCGGTCAGGCACAGAGCACTTGGTTACGAATGGTTACAGCGTTCATTTTCGCCTGGGCTTCTCAGGACAATGAGAGATACAAGTGGTGGAGAGTGGACATTCTCCGACTTGCCGATTAGTATGACGGACAAGTCAACATCGGCACGGCAATAAGTCTGATTGGGCAGTCTCACCGTGAGGCTCTCATTGATTAATTGAGTGTCAGCCGCGGCTCAGTGGGCAGCACTCTCGGCTCTGAGTCAGAAGGTTGTGGGTTCAAGTCCCACTCCAGAGACTTGAACACAAAATCCAGGCTGACACTCCAGTGCAGTACTGAAGGAGCGCTGCACTGTCCAGGCGAACACATGTGCAGGAACTGTCTCCAGCTGCAGCTACTTGAAATCCGCGTTTCGGAGCTGGAGCTGCGGCTGGAATCACTGTGGAGCATCCGCAAAGCTGAGATCTTCGTGGATAGCACGTTTAACGAGGTGTCACACCACAGGTAAAGAGTGCACAGGCAGACAGGAAATGGGTGACAGCCAGACCGAGTGAAAGAACTAGGAAGGTAGTGCAGGAGTCCCCTGGGTCCATCTCCCTCTCCAACAGATTTTCCATTTTGGATACTGATGGGGGAGATGGTTTCTCAGGGGAATGCAGCAAGAGCCACGTCTGTGGCACTACGAGTGGCTCAGCTGCACAGGAGGGGAGGACAAAGAGTGGGAGAGCAATAGTGATAGGGGATTCTATTGTAAGGGGAACAGATAGACATTTCTGTGGCCGCAGACGTGATTCCAGGATGGTTTGTTGCCTCCCTGGTGCCAGGGTCAAGGATGTCACTGAACAGCTGCAGGGCATTCTGAAGGGGGAGGGCGAACAGTCAGAGGTCGTGGTTCACATTGGTACCAACGACATGGGTAGAAAGAGGGATGAGGTCCTGCAACAAGAATTTAGGGAGCTAGGTAGCAGATTAAAAAGCAGGACCACAAAGGTTGTAATCTCTGGATTACTTCCGGTGCCACGTGCTAGTGAGTATAGGAATAGGAGGATAGAGCAGATGAATGCGTGGCTAAAGAGTTGGTGCAGGAGGGAGGGCTTTAGTTTCCTGGATCACTGGGTCTGCTTCTGGGGAAGGTGGGACCTGGACAAGTCGGACGGGTTGCACCTGAACTAGAACGGGACCAACATCCTTGCGGGGAGGTTTGCTAGTGCTGTTGGGGGGGGTTTAAGCTAACTTGGCAGGGGGATGGGATACGGAGTGGAGCTATAGTAGGGGGTGATGCACAGCCAAATATAGAGGAAAAAACAAGTCAGCCTGGAAGGCAGAGCAAATATGTAACGGCACAAGGGAGTATGGCAAGGCTGGATGGCATTTATTTTAATGCAAGGAGTCTTGCGAGTAAGGCTGATGAATTGAAGGTGTTGATGAACACATGGGAGTATGATATTGTTGCTATCACAGAGACATGGTTGAGGGAGGGGCAAGACTGGCAGCTCAATATTCCGGGGTATAGAATCTTCAGGCGAGACAGAGGGGGGTGTAAAAGAGGAGGGGGTGTCGCAACATTAATCAAGGAGTCAATTACTGCTGTAAGGAGGGATGATATCTTAGAAGGTTCCTCTAATGAGGCCATATGGGTAGAACTTAAAAACAAAAAGGGGGCAAGCACTTTGCTGGGAGTGTACTATAGGCCCCCAAACAGACAGGGGGAGATAGAGGAACAGATACGTAGGCAAATCTCAGAAGTGTAGAAATAATAGGGTAATAATAGTAGGGGATTTCAACTTCCCCAATATTAACTGGGATAGTCAGAGTGTGAAAGGCTTAGAGGGTGCGGAATTCTTAAAGTGCATCCAGGAGAGCTTTTTGAGCCAGCATGTAGAAAGTCCTACAAGAGAGGGGGCGGTACTGGACCTAATTCTAGGGAATGTAGCCGGGCAAGTGGTAGAAGTGTCAGTAGGAGAAGCATTTTGGTGACAGTGACCATAATTCGGTGAGATTTAAGGTAGTCATGGAAAAGGACAAAGATGGACCGGAAATAAAGGTCCTAAATTGGGGGAAGGCCGATTTTAATATGAAAAGGCAGGATCTGGCCAAAGTGGACTGGGATCAGCTACTTTTAGGAAAATCCACATCAGAGCAGTGGGAGTCTTTCAGAAAGGAAATAGAGAGAGTACAACGCCAACATGTTCCCGTAAAGGTCAAGGGTGGGACCAACAAGCCCAGGGAACCCTGGATGTCAAGGGATATACAAGAATGGATTAGGAAAAAAAGGGAGGCTTTTGGCAGATACAAAGGACTAAAAACAGTGGAAGCCCTAGAGGAGTATAGAAAGTGCAGGGGGGTACTTAAAAAAGAAATTAGGAGAGCGAAGAGGGGGCATGAAAAAACACTGGCAGGCAAAATAAAGGAAAATCCCAAGGTGTTTTACAAGTACAGGAAACTTTCGTTTATCCGGCACCCAAATATCCGTAATTCTCGCTTAACCGGCAAAAATCATCCTCCGAAAACTCCTCTCAAATAACCGGCAATGTTGCCGAGTCGCAGTCGAGTCTCCGCGAACGCCGAGTGCTCCGAAAACTCCTCTCAAATAACCGGCAATGTTGCCGATCCCGAGTTTGAGTCCGAGTCCGCGAACGCCGATTTAGTCATTAGGGGTACTTTTCAAAAGTGCCACTACTCGGCCTCCTGGCGCTGTCGATTCTCCCGCGCTGCCTGGAGTCTCTTTGTTAAAAATAGCCTCGGTAGATATAACTCTCCGTTATCCGGTACTTTCGATAAACCGGCACCACGCCGGTCCCGTCGATACCGGATAAACGAAAGTTTCCTGTATATTAAGGGCAAGAGGATAACCAGGGTTTAAAGAGTAAGGCCCATTAGGGACCAAAGTGGCAATCTGTGTGTAGAGCCGGAAGATGTGGGTGAGGTTTTAAATGAATATTTTGCATCTGTGTTCACTATGGAGAAGGACGATGTAGGCATAGAAATCAGGCAGGGGGATTGTGATATACTTGAACAAATTAGTATTGAGAGGGAGGAGGTACTAGCGGTTTTAGCGGGCTTAAAAGTGGATAAATCCCCAGGCCCAGACGAGATGTATCCCAGGCTGCTGTGTGAGGCAGGGGAGGAGATTGCAGGGGCTCTGACACAAATTTTCAGATCCTCTCTGGCCACAGGGGAGGTGCCAGAGGACTGGAGAACAGCTAAAGTAGTACCATTATTCAAGAAGGGTAGTAGGGATAAACCAGGGAATTACAGGCCAGTGAGCCTAACATCAGTGGTAGGGAAATTATTGGAAAAAATTCTGAGGGACAGAATTAGTCTCCACTTAGAGAGGCAAGGATAAATCAAGGATAGTCAGCATGGCTTTGTCAGGGGGAGATCATATCTAACCAATTTGATTGAATTTTGCGAGGGGGTAACTAGGTGTGTGGATGAGGGTAGTGCAGTTGATGTAGTCTACATGGACTTCAGTAAGGCTTTTGACAAAGTCCCGCATGGGAGACTGGTCAAGAAGGTAAGAGCCCATGGGATCCAGGGCAATTTGGCACATTGGATCCAAAATTGGCTTAGTGGCAGGAGGCAGAGGGTGATGGTCGAAGGTTGTTTTTGTGACTGGAAGCCTGTGTCCAGTGGTGTACCACAGGGATCGGTATTGGGTTCTTTGCTGTTTGTCGTGTACATTAATGATTTAGATATGAATGTAGGAGGTATGATCAGTAAGTTCGCAGATGACATGAAAATTGGTGGAGTGGTAAATAGCGAGGAGGGAAGCCTCAGGCTACAGGGCGATATAGACGGGTTGGTCAGATGGGAAGAACAGTGGCAAATGGAATTTAACCCTGAAAAGTGTGAGGTGATGCATTTTGAGGACTAACAAGGCAAGGGAATACACAATGAATGG
This sequence comes from Squalus acanthias, assembly GCA_030390025.1. Classification (NCBI taxonomy): domain Eukaryota; kingdom Metazoa; phylum Chordata; class Chondrichthyes; order Squaliformes; family Squalidae; genus Squalus; species Squalus acanthias. The sequence goes on along the minus strand of CM059434.1, from coordinate 4,508,650 downwards.
TAGGACGCTAGGAAGGACAGAGGATCAGAGGGACCTTGGTGTACATAGATCCCTGAAGGCAGCAGGACAGGTAGATAAGGTGGTTAAAAAGGCATATGGGATATTTGCCTTCATTAGCCGAGGCACAGAATATAAGAGCAGAGAGATTATGATGGAGCTGTACAAAATGCTAGTTAGGCCACAGCTGGAATACTGTGTGCAGTTCTGGTCGCCACACTATAGGAAGGATGTGATTGCATTGGAGAGGGTGCAGAGGAGATTCACCAGGATGTTACCTGGGCTGGAGCACTTCAGCTATGAAGAGAGACTGAACAGGCTGGGGTTGTTTTCCTTAGAGCAGAGAAGGCTGAGGGGGGACCTGATTGAGGTGTACAAAATTATGAGGGGCATAGATAGGGTAGATAGAAAGGAACTTTTCCCCTTAGTGGAGGGGTCAATAACCAGGGGGCATAGTTTCAAGGTAAGGGGCAGGAAATTTAGAGGGGATTTGAGGAAAAACTTTTTCACCCAGAGGGTGGTTGGAATCTGGAACTCATTGCCTGAAAGGGTGGTAGAGGCAGGAACCCTCACAACATTCAAGAAGCATTTAGATGAGCACTTGAAACGCCATAGCATACAAGGCTACGGACCAAGTGCTGGAAAATGGGTTTAGAATAGATAGGGCTTGATGGCCGGCGCGGACACGATGGGCCGAAGGGCCTCTTTCTGTGCTGTATAACTCTATGACTCTATGTCGGAGGGGCAGTACTGAGGGAGCGCGGCACTGTCGGAGGGGCAGTACTGAGGGAGCGCTGCACTGTCGGAGGGTCAGTACTGAGGAAGCGCTGCACTGTCGGAGGGTCAGTACTGAGGGAGCGCTGCACTGTCGGAGGGTCAATACTGAGGGAGCGCTGCACTGTCGGAGGGTCAGTACTGAGGGAGCGCTGCACTGTCGGAGGGGCGGTACTGAGGAAGCGCTGCACTGTCGGAGGGTCAGTACTGAGGGAGCGCTGCACTGTCGGAGGGTCAGTACTGAGGGAGCGCTGCACTGTCGGAGGGTCAGTACTGAGGGAGCGCTGCACTGTCGGAGGGGCAGTACTGAGGGAGCACTGCACTGTCAGAGGTGCCGTCTTTCGGATGAGACGTTAAACCCAGACACCCGTCCGCCCTCTCAGGTGGATGTAAAAGATCCCACAGCCACTATTTCTAAGAGCAGGGGAGTTCTCCCCGGTGTCCTGGACCAATATTTATCCTTCAACCAACATCAGTAAATTAGATAATCTGCTCATTATGTCTGTGGGAGCTTGCTGTGCACAAATCTCCAACAATACAACAATAACTACACTTCAGAGGTGTTTAATTGGCTGTGAAGCGCTTGGGGACATCCTGAGGTCGTGAGAGGCGCTATAGAAATGCAAGTCTTTCTTTTTTGATTAAGACAGGAATGACCAGGCTTTTGGTCTCAATGGGCCTCCTGAGTGACCACCATGGAGCCTCAGGACCAGATGTTAATTTTAAATACATGCGCCCATTACATTTTTAAAATTCATTCTCTGGAGGTGGGTGTCACTGGCAAGGCCGCCCTTATTGCCCACCCCCCCCATTCTCTTGAAATGGGGCTGGGACTCCTCAACAGATGATTGTTTCTACAACGGAGGAGTTTGCTTGGCCACTTCAGAGGGCAGTAAGAGCAAACCATATCGTGTGGGACGGGAATCAGGTCTAGGCCCAACCAGGTAGGGGCAGGAGGTTCCCTTCCCCGACAGACACTAGTGAACCAGTTGGGTTTTTAATGATAAATTAGCGGTTTCATCGGCAATGTTCCTGGTGCCAGCCCTCGAATTACACTAGATACTTGCTAAATTCAATGAAACACCTTTGCTGGTCCAGCACTACAAGCGTTACATTACTGCACCCAACATGTACAAGGATGATACCAGAAATGCGAGGGTCTACATATCAGGAAAAGATGAATAGGCTGGGTCTCTTTTCTCTTGAAAAAGGCTGAGGGGTGACCTAATAGAGGTCTTTAAAATTATGAAAGGTTTTGATTAGAGTGGATACAGAGAGAATGTTTCCACTTGTGGGGAAGAGCAAAACTAGAGGCCATCAATATAAGATAGTCACCAAAAAATCCAATCGGGAATTCAGAAGAAACTTCTTTACCCAGAGAGTGGTGAGAATATGGAACTCGCTACCACAGGGAGTAGTTGAAGCGAATAGTATTTAAGGGCAAGGGCTGGACAAGCATATGAGGGAGAAGGGAATAGAGGGTTACGCTGATAGAGTTAGATGAGGAAAGACGGGAGGAGGCTCGAGTGGAGCATAAACGCCGGCATGGACTGGTTGGGCCGAATGGCCTGTTTCTGTGACGTATATCCTATGTCATCCTGTGCAATGTATTTAAGCTGTTGAGATCTTGGCGTTCTGAACTAAGGCTTATACAGCGGTATAGTAACAGCATATAAAACTTGGAGAAGGGCCAACCAGAAAACAAGAACTACAAACACAAATGGGACTGAGTTACCTGGTCTGCAAGGGCTGGATTGACCGGGTTTGAGAGGTCCCGCGCGGCCTGCAGTTTGAACACCTCACAAGGCAACCACCCAAATGCAGAGTGAGCTCCCTCTGTAGTTCCAAGACAGGCCTTAACCACCACTTCAGTTGACCACTGAGATTGGCACCAGCGTGTGACAGGTCCAATTCCCAATGGCATGATCTAATCGACGTGTTTAAGATGATGAAATGGATTCCACAGGGTAGATAGAGAGAGAAACTATTTCCTCTGGTGGGGGAGCCCAGAACAAAAGGTGGAGAGGAGATTTACCAGAATGATACCAGGGATGAGGGACTTCAGTTAATGTGGAGAGACTGGAGAAGCTGGGATTGTTCTCCTTAGAACAGAGAAGGTTAAGGGGAGATTTTAATACCTCTTGATATCTTTAACAAGGGGGCACAATCTTAAAATTAGAGCCAGGCCGTTCAGGATTGAAATCAGGAAGCACTTCTTCACACAGAGGGTAGTGGAAATCTGGAACTCTCCCCCCCCACAAAAAGCTGTGGTCAATTGGAGCTTTCAAGACTGAGACCGATGGATTTTTGTTGGGTATCGAGGGATATGGAGCCAAGGCTAGAAAATGGAGTTGGGACACAGACCAGGCATGATATAGGGAGACGGTACCATAGTGGACTAGTGGTCTGGAGTTGTGAGTTTAAATCCCACCACGGCAGCTGGGGAATTTAAATTGAGTTAATTAAATAAATCTGGAATAAAAAGCTAATATCAGTAATGGGGACCATGAAACTACCGGATTGTCGTAAAAACCCATCTGGCTCACTAATGTACTTTAGGGAAGGAAATCTGCCGTCCTTACCCAGTCTGGCCGATATGTGACTCCAGACCCACAGCAACGTGGTTGACTCTGAAATGGCTCAGCAAGCCACTCCGCTGTAGACGGGGTCGCCACCCCTTTCTCAAGGGCAATTAGGGATGGTCAATAAATGTCGGCCTTGCCAGCGACGCCCACATCCCAGGAACGAATAAAAATAACTGAACTGCAGAACAGGTTCGAGGGGCTGAATGGCCTCCTCCTGTCCCTCTCTTCCAATGCTCTGAACTCCCAGGTGCGCACTCCCAGCGCGCTGCCCTCTGCAGGAGAATTCCCGACGTGGAGAGCTCCACACCGGGAGAAAAAAAAACACGCCTACCAAATAAGAGAAAAGCAGAGCTTAAAGAGTACTCGCCTCCAACAGACTGTCTCCGACGAGGGCCACAAGCAGTCGAAGGCCGCACCTCTCCCGGACCAGCGCAGCGTTCTCAGAGGCGTACATGCAGGTGAAGTCGAACATGGCCACGTCGGGCTGATCGTTGTGGTTCATGGCAAAGTCCAAGGCGGGCAGCTGGTAATTCGTGGCGAAGTCGGCAGCTTCCCTGGCGTAGGACAGGAGGGCTTCCTGCTTCACGTTCTCACCAGACAGAAGCATCTCCGTATCAATATAATCCTGCAGGAAGAACGCACGCAAAAGAGAGTCAGTGAGATGGGAGAAGCCTCCCACTCCCCCCACACCCCCTCCTTAAAATTAGAGCCAGGCCGTTCAGGGGTGATGTCAGGAAGCACTTCCTCACACAAAGGGTGGTGGAAATCTGGAACTCTCTCCCCCAAAAATGCTGTTGAGGCCAATTGAAAAATTTCAAAACTAAGATTGACAGAGTTTTGTTGGGTAAGGGGATTAAGGGTTACAGAACCAAGGCGGGTAAATGGAGTTAAGAGACAGATCATCCATGATCTCATTGAATGCGGAAGAGGCTCGAGGGGCTGAATGTCCTCCTCCTGTTCCTATCTTCCCCTTACTGATTTACAATCGTTGAGTTTCCAAAAACAAACTGTTGGCAGTGAGAAAGAAACAAAGACAGTCTTGCATTTCTATAGCGCCTTTCACAACCTCAGGACGTCCCAAAGCGCTTTACAGCCAATGAAGTACTTTTGAAGTGTAGTCACTGTTGTAATGTGGGAAACGCGGCAGCCAATTTGCACACAGCAAGCTCCCACAAACAGCAATGTGATAATGACCAGATCATCTGTTTCAGTGATGTTGGTTGTACATAAAGAGTACGAGATTTAGAGATTAAACGTGAAGAGATTTGGAAGAGAGGGCGGGAGAAACTTCTTCACACGGGGAGTTGCGAGGCTGTGGGATTCACTCCCAGGGTGAGTGGGTGTCAACACTGAGGCTTAGATTGGGGAGGCGGATAAAGGAAAGGGGGTCGGAGGGATAATGGGAACAGGGCGGGTAATTGTGATTAGAACGGTTTGCTCATGTGACGGGTATGGGCCGACACGGACTGGATGGGCAGAGTGGCCTGTTTCCGTGTACGGGCCGACATGGACTGGATGGGCCGAGTGGCCTGATTCCGTGTACGGGCCGACACGGACTGGATGGGCCGAGTGACCTGTTTCCGTGTACGGGCTGACACGGACTGGATGGGCCGAGTGGCCTGTTTCCGTGTACGGGCTGACACGGACTGGATGGGCCGAGTGACCTGTTTTCGTGTACGGGTCGACACGGACTGGATGGGCCGAGTGGCCTGTTTCCGTGTACGGGTCGACACGGACTGGATGGGCCGAGTGGCCTGTTTCCGTGTACGGGCTGACACGGACTGGATGGGCCGAGTGGCCTGTTTCCGTGTACGGGCCGACACGGACTGGATGGGCCGAGTGGCCTGTTTCCGTGTTGGAACCTCGATGTAATTCTATGTGTGACCTCATTGGCTGTAAAGCGGTTTGGGACGTCCTGAGGACATGAAAGGCGCTGGAGAAATACACGTCCTTTTCATTTAGAAAAACCGGAATCATAGGGAACTGTGAGTTACACAATATTAGACGATTGGATGGTGTGAGACGATGTCGTCAATCTGTGATTTATTTATTGGCAAAAGAACCAGAGGGGAGAGGAGGAAACTTTCTTTTACGCAGCGAGTTGTTGTGATCTGGAACGCGCTGCCTGAAAGGGCGGTGGAAGCAGATTCAATAATAACTTTCAAAAGGGAATTGGATAAATACTTGAAAAGGAAAAATTTGCAGGGCTCTGGGGAAAGAGCAGGGGGAGAGTGTGTGACTAATTGGAGAGCTCTTTCAAAGAGCCGGCACAGGCACGATGGGCTGTTTGATTCTATGATACAACATTCTTCAAAACTTAGTTTTGTGCTGATGTCGTGTTGTAAAGGTGGGGGCAGGGTGAGGTGGTACACTAATCCTGATAGAAGGGGAAGTGTTCCACAACAAGAACAAACATAACACGACAGGGCACTTCAGAGACCACAGATCGACAGTGAGCATCTGCGGCAGAGATAGGAGAGAGCGAGACAGTGTGAGAAAGGAGAGGGAGAGAGAGAGAGAGAGAGAGAGAGAGAGAGAGAGAGAGAGAGAGAAAGGAGAACGAGAGAGAGAGAGAGAGAGCATGAGAGAGGAGAGTGAGAGAGATAAAGGAGAGCGGGAAAGAGGGAAAGGAGAGAGCGAGAAAGTGTGTGAGAAAGGAGAGAGGGAGAGAAAGAGAGAGAGAGAGGAGAACGAGAGAGATAAAGGAGAGAGAAAGGAGTGAGAAAGAGCATGAGGAAGGAGAGAGCGAGAGAGAGAATGTGAGAAAGGAGTGAGCGAGAGAGAGAGAGAGGGTGTGGGAAAGGAGAGCGGGAGAGAAAGGAGAGAGCGAGAAAGAGTGCGAGAAAGGAGAGTGAGAGAGAACGTGAGAAAGGAGCGAACGAGAGAGAGAGCGTGAGAAAGGAAAGTAAGAGAGCATGAGAAAGGACTGAGTGAACAAGAGAGAGTGCGAGAGAGGAGAGTGAAAGAGTGAGAGGAGAGTGAGAGAGTGAGAGAGTGAGAGAGGAGAGTGAGAGAGTGAGAAAGGAGAGTGAGAGAGTGAGAAAGAGTAAGAGAGAGCATGAGAAAGAAGAGAGCGAGAGAGAGTATGAGAAAGGAGAGAGAGAGAGAGAGAGAGAGAGAGAGAGAGAGAGAGAGAGAGAGCACACGTGTGCCCAAGAGCAAGGGGAAAACAATGGGAAGCAGGAGCAATGTAATGAGAACTGTGTGCGAGAGTGAGAGGAGCAGACTCTAAGCTAGTGAGAGTGAGAAGGAGCACTCAGCGGGTCAGTGAGAGTCTGTTTCTAGCCTGTAGTTTTACTGTGGCTGTGATGCGGGGGTTCTGAATGCAGCTGATTGATTGGTACACTGCGCTCTGCAAGGCTTCGCCTGAGGCTTCAGTGAGTGCCAGGACTGGGTGGTGATGGGAGCTTACTGTAGCTTGGAGCTATTGTGCGATCAGTCACGAGGAAAAAGGGGAACCTTTCACAGTTCTGGAGCGTGACCTCCATTAACGGTCAGAAACAGGCAACCATTGCTTTCTTCATACATAACACAACTTCCCCGAGCAAGAGTTATACCTACGTTGACAATCACTCCCTTGTCCAGAAGGCTCTGCTTCTTTGCTGTCATTACAAAGTAGTGTGTGTTATCTTTATAGTAAACAATATTCTCCAGATCAATTCCTGAAATAGAAACGCACAGAATTCAACGTTAGAACCGTATGGAACCTTTCATTAACCAAATCACTGAAACTGTTCTCATCGGAACAGGAGGGAGGCCATTCAGCCCCTCGAGCCTACTCCGCCATTCAATCAGATCATGGCTGATCTGTATCTTAACTCCATCTACCCGCCCTGGTTCCGTAACCCTTAATACCCTGGCCCAACAAAAATCTGTCAATCACAGTTTTGACATTTTCAATTGACCCCCCCTCCCCAGCCGCAACAGCTTTTTGGGGGGAGAGAGAGTTCCAGATTTCCACTACCAATCAGATTTCTTTCAGAAAATAATATTTTGGGGCGCAGTCTTTGAGTAATTGGAGACGTGAGGTGTGGTGAGTGTAGCGAGCTCGGGAGGAACAGGTGACTTTGGACCTCTGGTTCCCAAAGCTCTCCACCACTGGGGGTTTTCCCCGCCTCATGTCTGGGTCTGTTGTAGACTCATTGATTGAGATTGATCGCTGTGATTGGCCAACAACTCCATTACCGTTGGACCGTGGGACTCCCAGGATGGGAGAAGGTGAACGAGATGGACCTCGGCCTTTTTTCGTTCAACAATTCCTATGTTCCTAATTGACGACAATAATATTGAGATTGCGCAGTAGGTCGATTGGTGTCTGAAAGGGAAAGGTACAGGTTGGCGCCTCAGACCTGACTCTTCCCTTTCAGATACTGAAAGGCCCACAGTGCACTTCCAACAAGGAAGAGAGGGATATGGAGGGGGCTGGGCAGTAAGAGGATATTAGAGTGGGAGGAAGCCCGTGTGGTGTATAAACCCCAGCACGGACCAGTTGGGCCGAATGGCCTGTTTCTGTGCTGTAGACTCGATGTTGTTCTGTGTCATTCAACTCCTGACTGCAAAATCATGGATCCAGTTTTCCATAGATCCCATCATTCAGCTGCAGGGATGAGAGGCGGAGTTTGCAGTGTAAAAGGAAGGGAAGATGCTGGGAATGAGCAGTGTACAGGCAGGAAGGAAGCTGGGAATCGGGACTGAAGGAGCAGAGTAAAAAGCGACCTAACTGATGCGCCTATCAGGAAACGCGGTATGGCCAGAGAACGGACACCTTCGCTCCACCCTAACTGCAGCCCCCTGTTCCTCGACCCAAAGCTGTTTAGTTTGGAGTGGCCTGCGTGGTCGGTCAACACCCACCCGTTTCCTCTTTCAAGTCCTGGAAGAATTTCTGATTGAAGATGAAAGCGACGCCACTGATTTCCTCGACTTTAGCTTCGGCCGTTGTGTTTCGGTTGATGAAGTTGGCAGTAATGGCGATGGCCAATTTCCCACGGAACTCTTTCCTTCTAAAGCCTGAAAAATGAACGTATTATCACAGCTGTTTTAACAGTGCCCACAGAAACACACCCTGTCCCCAATTACTACTGCACGTGATTTTATCCCACCCTTTTCTGCATTGCACTTTTAAACGCGTCTTAACATATTATATTAGCCGACATTCAGGAGTGTTCACACAGTCTTCTACATCAGATTATCAAAAGCAAATTTGGGAGTGCGGGATGATTTGCTTCGGGTTTAATAATTCTGTGCTTGTCGAGGCGAGGGGGGTTAACACCAGGGAACAGAACGTTTTCTGTCCTCGTCACCCAGTGTCTCCCGGTCAGATACAGCACGTGTCAAATGCAGAGTTAAGGGTTCCTCATCTCCATCTTAAACCCAACTTCAGATTAGCAATCTAATTCCAACGGCACAATTGTGTGTGTGAGAATGCGAGTGTGCGTGCGTGTGAGAGAGAGAGAGAGAGAGAGAGTGAGTGTGCCAGAGACACATATAGAAAAACTGTGAGTGAGAAAGAGAGAGAGAGAGAGACAGTGGCACTAAGAGACTGAGAGACAGGTAGAAACACAGAGAGACAGCAACTGAGCAAGAGTGTGAGCAGGACTACTTCGTGCAAAATTATTTCTTCAACAGCACCTCCCAAACCCCCGACCTCTACCACCTAGAAGGACAGCAGGCACATCGGAACACCACCACCTCCGAGTCACACACCATCCTGACTTGGAAATATATCGGCCGTTCCTTCATCGTTGCTGGGTCAAAATCGTGGAACTCCCTCCCTAACAGCACTGTGGGAGCACCTTCACCACACGGACTGCAGCGGTTCAAGAAGGTGGCTCACCAGCACCTTCTCAAGGGCAACTAGTGATGGGCAATAAATGCCGGCCTTGGAAGCGACGCCCACATCCCAGGAACGAATAATAAAACAAATCAGCAGTGTTGCACTGTATGCCTCTGCCCAGGAACCTTTCAATTCGTGAAATCTCCACTGGATTCAAACCCAGGCCGCTCTGCCCGCAGTGTGCTCTGCCCGCAGTTGGTTTGACGTTGGTCTGAATGTGAAGTCAGAGTATGCCAGAGGACTGGGAAACTGGGCAACAGCCAACAGCAGAGCAAGTCCCAACAACAAGGGATCTGGACAGTCCGCAGCTCACCTCACTGCGCTCATCCTACCACCGCAGTCCTTCGAGATTAATCTTCCGTTATCCCAGGACATCTAATCTCTCGCGCCCCATTATAACATCCCCCAGTCGTGCAGGTGAGCACAAATGTTTCATTCTTTTCTTTTAAGAACAAAGTTCCTCTGCTTAAAGTTCACAAAACAATTTTTTTTAAAGAAGGTTTAATCATAGAATTATAGAAATTTACGGTACAGAAGGAGGCCATTCGGCCCATCGTGTCCGTGCCGGCCGACAAAGAGCTCTCCGGCCTAACCCCACTTTCCAGCTCTTGGTCCGTAGCCCTGTAGGTTACGGCACTTCAAGCGCATATCCAAGTACTTTTTAAATGTGATGAGGTTCTCTGCCTCGACCACCCTTTCAGGCAGTCAGTTTCAGACCCCCACCAACCTCTGGGTGAAAAAAGTTCTCCTCAACTCCCCTCTAATCCTTCTACCAATTACTTTCAATCTGTGCCCCCTGGTTATTGACCTCTCTGCTAAGGGAAATAGGTCCTTCCTGTCCACTCTATCTAGGCCCCTCATAATTTTAAGTCTCCCCTCAGCCTCCACTGTTCCAAAAGAAAACAAACCCAGCCTATCCAGTCTTTCCTCATAGCTAAAATTCCCCAGCCTAGGCAACATCCTTGTAAATCTCCTCTGCACCCTCTCCAGTGCAATCACATCCTTCCTGTAATATGGTGACCAGAACTGCACGCAGTATTCTAGCTGCTGTTGAAACTCTCCTCCATGCCGGTTACCTCCAGCCTCGACTATTCCAACGCTCTCCTGGCCGGCCTCCCACCTTCCACCATCGGTAAACTTCAGCTCATCCAATACTCTGCTGCCCACAGCCTAACTGGCACCGAGTCCCGTTCACCATCACCCCCTGAGCTCGCTGACCCACACTGGCTCCCGGTCTGGCAACACCTTGATTTTAAAATTCTCATCCTTGTTTTCAAATCCCTCCATGGTCTCGCTCCTCCCTATCTCTGTGCCCTCCTCCAGCACTACAACCCTCCCAGATCTCCGCACTCCTCCAATTCTGGCCTCTTGAGCATCCCCCGACTTTAATCGCTCCACCATTGGCGGCCGTGCCTTCAGCTGCCTGGGCCCCGAGCTCTGGAATTCCCTCCCTAAACCTCTCTGCCTCTCTCTCCTCCTTTAAGATTCTCCTTAAAACCTACCTCTTTGACCAAGCTTTTGGTCACCTGTCCCTAATATCTCCTGATGTGGCTCGGTGTCAAATTTTGTTCTGATAATCGCTCCTGTGAAGCGCCTTGGGATGTTTTACTATGTTAAAGGCGCTATGTAAATGCAAGTTGTTGTTGTTGTCCTGGATTTCCCCACCAGAGGGAATATTCTCTCTACTACCCTGGCAAATTCTTTCATCATTTTAAACAAATGGACTCATTCTTATCGAGAGTTCACCGTTATACAGGCTAGATATGTTCTCCTAAGCAACAACACTAATATTTCTGAATATAACATAGGAGGGTCTACTTTGTACACTTAGACTGTCTGCATTTACACCACTGGGAGAGAAAGAGAGAGACAGACAGACAGAGAAAGGGAGAGAGAGGGAAAGGGAGAGGGAGAGAGAGAAGGAGAGAGAGAGGGACAGGGAGGGAGAGAGCGAGGGAGAGAGAGAGCGAGGGAGGGAGGGAGCGAGCGAGAACAGAGAGCGTGAGCGAGCGAGAGAAACAGAGAGAGAGAGGGGGAGAGAGAAAGAGAGAGAGAGAGGGACAGAGAGAGAAAGGGAGAGAGAGGGAAAGGGAGAGAAAGAGAGAGAGACAGAGAGAGAGGGAGGGACAGGGCGGGAGAGAGCAAGGGGGAGAGAGGGAAAGGGAAAGGGAGAGAGAGGGAAAGAGAGAGAAAGGAAGAGGGAGAGAGAGAGAGAGAGAGAGAGAGAGAGAGAGAAAGAGAGAGGGAAAGGGAGAGAGAGGGAAAGGGAGAGAGAGGGAGAGAGAGAGGGAGAGAGAGAGGGAAAGGGAGAGAGAGGGAAAGGGAGAGAGAGGGAGAGGGAGAGAGAGGGAGAGGGAGAGAGAGGGAAAGGGAGAGAGAGAGAGAGAGAGAGAGAGAGAGAGAGAGAGAGGGAGGGACAGGGAGAGAGAGGGAAAGGGAGGGAGAGAGAGGGAGAGAGAGAGAGGGACAGGGAGGGAGAGAGCGAGGGAAAGGGAGAGAGAGAGAGAGAGAGTGAGAGAGAGAGGGACAGGGAGAGAGAGGGAAAGGGAGGGAGAGAGAGGGAGAGAGAGAGAGGGACAGGGAGGGAGAGAGCGAGGGAGAGAGAGACAGAGTGAGGGAGAGAGAAAGAGAGAGAGAGGGGGAGAGGGGGAGGGTGATAGTGAAGAATTTTTGTTGAAAGTTTCCCACCTTGTAAACTGTTCCTTCGCCCGTCTGCACCAACAATAACATCGAAGGTAAAATCCGACACGCGATGATCTGTGGGCCGCACCTCAGCTCGCCATCCTGCGCCTAAATCACGGGGTGGGGATAATTAGGTGAGTAACACGTGCAGGATTCCATCAGTAAACTAGCAAATACTTCAACCTGTTCCATAACTAATAAGACCCACAGTTACAGTTACCCTGTTTATACAAAGTCTTTGGGGGTGATTTTAACCCTCCGCATGCAACAAGACCTGGACGACATTCAGGCTTGGGCTGATAAGTGGCAGGTAACATTCGCGCTACACAAGTGCCAGGCAATGACTATCTCCAACAAGCGAGAGTCTAACCACCACCTCCTGACATTCAACGGTATTACCATCGTCGAATCCCCCACCGTCAATATCCTGCGGGTCACCATTGATCAGAAACTTAACTGGACCAGCCACATAAATACTGTGGCAACAAGAGCAGGTCAGAGGCTAGGTATTCTGCGGCGAGTGTCTCACCTCCTGACTCCCCAAAGCCTTTCCACCATCTACAAGGCACAAGTCAGGAGTGTGATGGAATACTCTCCACTTGCCTGGATGAGTGCAGCTCCAACAACACTCAAGAAGCTCGACACCATCCAGGACAAAGCAGCCCACTTGATTGGCACCACCTTAAACATCCACTCCCTCCACCACCGGCGTACCGTGGCTGCAGTGTGTACCATCTACAAGATGCACTGCAGCAACTCGCCAAGGCTTCTTCGGCAGCACCTCCCAAACCCGCGACCTCTACCACCTAGAAGGACAAGGGCAGCAGACGCATGGGAACACCACCACCTCCAAGTTCCCCTCCAAGTCACACACCATCCTGACTTGGAAGTATATCGCCGATCCTTCATCGTCGCTGGGTCAAAATCCTGGAACTCCCTCCCTAACAGCACTGTGGGAGCACCTTCACCACACGGACTACAGAGGTTCAAGAAGGCGGCTCACCACCACCTTCTCAAGGGCAATTAGGGATGGGCAATAAATGCTGGCCTTGCCAGCGATGCCCACATCCCATGAACAAATTTTTTAAAAGCTCAGCAGAAACCTGGCAGGCGGGCAGTTAATATCACCCTGAACTCTCACCTGTCTGAAAGCCGCCATAACCACAACATCTGGAATTTTAACCTGCTCTCCTGAGCGGGCAGCAAGGACAGGCGCCCGGAGCCAACAGGGTCCTTCTTTACATATGCATGTTGCGGCCCGTTGACATCATTGAGACCCAACTGGTATTTTAACTCAGGGCCTGAGTGGGGGATCCAGCTGGAGTTAAAATTGGGGCCGTGTCGACAAATTCTAACTAGGTTGATATTTTAACGATAAATTCACGGGATTATATAACAAAATGGTCGACAGTCGTTTTAAGCAATTAGGTAACCATAGAATCATAGAAATTTACAGCACAGAAGGAGGCCATTCAGCCCATCTTGTCCGTACCATGACAACTAGTTGACAAAGCAGTAAAAGAAAGAAAAAAGGAATGAATTGCATTTATATAGCAACTTTCGGGATGCCCCAAAGTGCTTTAAAGCCAATTAATTTCTTCTGAGCAAAGACGCCAGCCAATTTGCACACAGCAAGCTCCCACAAACAACAATGAGATTAAATGAGCAGATAATCTGTTTTAGGTTTTGGTTGAAATGTAAATATTGGCCAGGACACCCTAGGAACAGGAGGAGGCCATTCAGCCCGTCCCGTCATTCAACCAGATCGTGTCCGATCTGTATCTTAACTCCATTGACCCGCCCTGGTTCCGTAACCCTCGGTACCCTTGCCGAACAAAAACCTATCGGCAGAACTCCCCTTAAAATAGTGCTGTGGGATTTTTAGATGAACATCACCTCTTGTCACTGCCGTACTGTGCGCTCAATTCCTGGAGCGGGACTCGAACCCACAACCTGCTGACTCGGAGGCGGGAGTGCCACCCACTGAGCCAAGGGTGGTTTGGAGTTTGCAAAGTGAAATGGCCGCAACCATCTTTATGAAGACGCATCTCGTCGATCAGGTTTTGATTTTACAATGTACTCCAGTGAGGGGTTCCGACTCCACATTCGGAAATGGCAGGACGTTTCATCGAATTCTCTCGATAACGATTTCTCCTACTTGTTGACTGGACTCAAACTAGTCGATCAACAAACTGACCGAACTGGGGCTCGTTGCTACAAGATCCGAGTAACTCAAAATAAAGAGTCAGGTGGAGGCTTGTATCTGACACGGGTCAAAGGTTAGCAGCCAACCATTAAGGATTGGCTCCACCTCTTCGCTCTTGCTTTGGGTGAAGAGGAAAGATCTTTGGATCTTTCAACCAACAGTTGATAAATAACCAATCTGCTCGTGGAGTCTCACAGTCCTCTCTCTCTCTTTCAATGTAGAGACTATAATGAGGAATAATTGTAATGACTGCACTGTACTTTTGCAAACGGTAACCCGAGATTAATGTCAACCTTCTCAGCAAAAGATTAATTATAAATTTCTTGTTCCCATTAATTCCTAATATATTAATCTGCTTCCCCTGATTCTAATTCCTGTTGGAATTTGACTTCATTAGAAACGAACACTAATTAAAGGGGAAGGCTAGTTAACTGAATTGTCTGAACATTGAAAAAGGAAAAGATCTTCTCCATCTGCGTCAGTCACCTTTAAAGATGTTAGTTAAAGGCAACGCAGGGAATGGTGCCTGTTTTTTCCCCCCATTCATTCTCGGGCTGTGGGCGTCGCTGGCAAGGCCGGCATTTATTCCCCATCCCTGGTTGCCCTGAGAAAGTGGCTCGATACAACTGAGCGACTCGCTGGGCTACTTCCGAGGGCAGTTCAGAGTCAACCACGTTGGAGTGAGAGCGGAGTCACACACAGGCCCAGGCCGGGTAAGGACGGCAGGTTTACTGATAGCAACAGATCTGGATGTTCCGAATTAGGATTTATCCACCAATGGTCCAATAGCCCTTCCCCAAAGCTCCGCATAATTCGAACGGGACAAACCAGCGACTGAAAAGCAGAAGCACAAATAGAAAAGACTTGCATTTCTCCAGCACCTTTCACCACCACCGGACGTCTCAAAGCGCTTCACAGCCAATGAAGTACTTTTTGAAGTGTAGTCGCTGTTGTAATGTAGGAAACGCGGCAGCCAATTCACGCACAGCAAGATCCCACAAACAGCAATGTCATAATGAGGCTGAGTTGCCGAGGCTTTGTGGACCAATTGGCAGGGATTGAAGGCCATATATAGTCCATGGGCTGTAATTAGAACACCCTTACATTATCTAATTATTGGCAATACACACACACACACAGATACACAGAGACACACACAGAGACACAGACAGAGACACACACAGAGAGACACACACACAGACAGACACACACACAGAGACACACACACACACACAGAGACACAGACAGAGACACACACAGAGACACACACACAGACAGACACACACACACACACACAGACACACACACACAGACACACACACACACAGACACACACACACAGACACACACACAGACACACAGACACACACAGACAGAGACACACACACAGACGCAGAGACACACACACACAGACACACACACACACACACACACACACACACAGACACACAGAGACACAGACACAGAGACACACACACAGAGACACACACAGACACACAGAGACAGAGATACAGACAGAGACACACACAGACACACAGAGACAGAGACACACACACAGACGCAGAGACACACACACACAGAGACACACACACACACACACACACGCACAGACACAGACACACTTTTATTCACACGGTCTTTATCCTTGCAGTAACTATAAGCGAGTATTTTCCTGGAGGTGATACTGGGCCAGCACCATGAGCCGTGGTGCAGACAGTTTGTTTCACAGTGCGGTTATCCGGTTGGCTGCTTTAGCCACGGCTGCACCAGCTGATTAAGCAGCTCATGGTTCCCTGCGTAACGGCCCACGGTTCCAACCACCACATGTGCCACTGGTCCCAGAGAGTCCCGGCGGCGGCACGTACTTGACCGCCCCCCACCAGTGACCCTGGCGGCTGCCACCACTCCACTTAACTCGGCTGAGCTGCCTTTATTTTTGGGGGAAAGAGTTACTTTCAATGTTTTATTTTAAAAGCATAAGTGTATCACTGCGATACCAAAAAAAAATCAGGGTCTGAGTCAATCAGTAATTATGAGGCTAATAAATTACAGAGACTGATGCACGCACAGACAGACAGACAGGCACACACAGACACACACACACACACACACTGATGCTGTTTCCTCATAGACTGTAAACAATAAGCAATTCGGTGGCTTGTTTCCAGAATTGTGAAACAGCTCACACCAACTGCGTTGGGAGGCTGTTGACCTCTTTCCTGCTGTCAACAGTCAGGAGTAAGGCAGAAAGTCAGACACCTAAAAGGCAAGTCGAACTTTTGCAACAGAAGGTTTGCACTGAGGCAGAAAAAGCCCCAGGAACGAGAAGGCTTGAAATGTCAGAATGCAGAGGAATTGGTCTGTTCACGTCAAGCAAGACATCCCACCGAAGTGAGGTAGCATAGCATGTTCGTTAGTAAGAACATAAGAATTAGGAGCAGGAGTCGGCCCTACAGCCCCTCAAGCCTGCTCCACCATTCAATAAGATCATGGCTGATCATCCACCTCAACTCCACTTTCCCGCCCGATCTCCATATCCCTTGATTCCCCTAGAGTCCAAAAATCTATCGATCTCAGCCTTGAATATACTCAACGACTCAGCATCCACAGCCCTCTGGGGCAGAGAATGCCAAAGATTCACCACCCTCTGAGTGAAGAAATTCCTCCTCATCTCAGTCCTAAATGGCCGATCCCTTATCCTGAGACTGTGATCCCTGGTTCTAGACTCTCCAGCCAGGGGGAAACAACCTCTTAGCATCTACCCTGTCAATCCCCCTCAGAATCTTGTATGTTTCAATGAGATCACCTCTCATTCTTCTAAACTCCAGAGAGTAGAGGCCCCTGTCATTACATGGAGATAAGTTGCTTTAAGTGAATCTGATCGTAACTGTGGCTCTGTACGTTCACCTTACTGTGGGAGAAAGCAACTCAATGATTCAAAAGGAGTTTTGCCTCCTCCAGTGTTAAACTCAGTCTGGAATATATTGAAGAAATATACATGCAAAAGACAGGAATATCCCGTTCAGTTCACAGAGGAGTTTGAGGTGTCCAGGTATTGTACAACTAGATATAGGGCAGAGTCAGTCAACTCCCATAATAGTAAGATGCTCGGCATATTTATGGGAGCAAGTGACCGATCCCTAGCAGATACATACCCAAAATCGTAACACTGGTACATAAGAACAGGAGGAGGCCATTCAGCCCCTCGAGCCTGTTCCGCCATTCAATGAAATCATGGCTGATCTGCGACCTAACTCCATATACCCGCCTTTGGCCCATATCCCTCAATACCTTTGGTTAACAAAAAGCTATTAATCTCCGATTTAAAATTAACAATTGATCGAGCACCAATTGCCGTTTGCGGAAGAGAGTTCCAAACTTCTACCACCCTTTGTGTGTAGAAGTGTTTCCTAATTTCACTCCTGAAAGGTCTGGCTCTAATTTTTAGACTATGCCCCCTAGTCCTAAAATCCCTAACCAGCGGAAATAGTTTCTCTCTCTCTACCCTATCTGTTCCACAATATCCTGAAAACTTTGATCAGATCACCCCTTAACCTTCTAAATTCCAGGGAATACAACCCTAGTTTGCGTAATCTCTCCTCGTAATTTAACCCTTGAAGTCCAGGTCTTTAAAAGTAAGGAATAATCAGGGGTACGATAGTGTAGCAGGTTATGTTACTGGACTAATAATGCAGAGAACGTTGAGTTTAAATCTCACCATAGCAGTTTGAGAATTTGAATTCAGTTGACAAAATCTGGAAATAAAAAGCTGGCCTCAGCAAAAGTGACCATGAAGCTGTTGGATTGGTGTAAAAACCCAACTGGTTAGCCCACAGGTACAGCAGGTAATTAGCAAGGCAAATGGAGTGTTGGCCTTATTTCAGGGGGATGGAGTATAAAAGTAGGAAAGTCCTGTTACAACTGTACAGGGCAGTGGTGAGACCACACCTGGAGTACTGCGTACAGTTTTGGTCTCCTTATTTAAGGAAGGATATACTTGCATCGGAGGCAGTTCAGAGAAGGTTCACGAGGTTGATTCCTGGGATGAAGGGGTTGACGTATGAGGAAAGGTTGAGCAGGTTGGGCCTGTACTCATTGGAGTTTAGAAGAATGAGAGGTGATCTTATTGAAACATATAAGATTCTGAGGGGGCTTGACAGGGTAGATGCAGAGAGGATGTTTCCCCTCGTGGGGGAATCTAGAACTAGGGGGCATAGTCTCAGAATAAGGGGTCGCCCATTTAAGACGGAGATGAGGAGGAATTTCTTCTCTCAGAGGGTCGTGAATCTTTGGAATTCTCTACCCCAGAGAGCTGTGGAGGCTGAGTCATTGAATATATTCAAGGCGGAGATAGACAGATTTTTGAGCAACAGAGGAGTCGAGGGTTATGGGGAGCGGGCGGGAAAGTGGAGTTGAGGCCAAAATCGGATCAGCCATGATCTTATTGAGTGGCGGAGCAGGCTCGAGGGGCCGAATGGCCGACTCCTGCTCCTATTTCTTATGTTCTTAGGGAAGGAAACCTGCCGTCCTTACCCGGTCTGGGCCTACATGTGACTCCAGTCCCACAGCAGCGTGGTTGACTCTGCCCTGTGAAGTGGCCACTCAGTTTGTATCAAACCCGCTACCAGCGGCTCATGAAGGTGGCTCACCACCATCTTCTCAGGGCAACTAGGGATGGGCAATAAACGTCGGCCTTGCCAGCGACGCCCACATCCCGTGAATGATTTTTTTTTTTAAACAGGCAACAGTCACACTGTGTTGCCTCTAACTAACCTCTTTGAATGGTGACTGACGCAGATGGAGAAGTGTAGAGACCGTGTCCTTATTTTTTTAATAAATGTTCAGACAATTCACAGTTAAATCCATTTTCATTCCCAATGAAGACAAACTCTAATGCAAACAGAGCACAGGAACTGGGTGGTGTAAGAGGTTATCTAATCAAGGGACGCAGTGTTGCTATTCGAGGCTTTGTTTAAATGATGACAAGTGTTTTTGTGGAACCGTTTCCTGTGCAGTTTTTGCATTGCCGATCTATGCGTGCAGCGTGTCAGGATTGCCTTGAAGAATGTGTTGGAAACTCAGGCAGACTTGAAGAGGCCACTCAGAACATCAAGCCGTTTGGATGGGCTGCTGCCTGACATTCTTTCAGTGCCAGGAATACTTTCCAGGCGGTGACTATTATTATCTTCCGAGAAAGTTATAATCAGGACCCCGTTGACCACTTTGGACCCAGCAGGAGACAGGCCCAGCTCCTATCTGCACACTCGGGATGCACTATATTTATCCACATATCGAAACGCACACACACAAAAAAAATTGTCACATGCAATCCGCGTGCATTTATTGCAAACCTCAAAGCCGCAGGACACACGTCCTAAAATAGTCATTGTGGGACAAGCCTGTGGACTCGCTGAGGCTTCTTCGGCAGCACCTCCCAAACTCGCGACCTCTTCCACCTAGAAGGACAAGGGCAGCAGGCGCATGGGGAACACCACCACCTCCAAGTTCCCCTCCAAGTCACACACCATCCTGACTTGGAAATACATCGGCCGTTCCTTCATTATTGCTGGGTCAAAATCCTGGAACTCCCTCCCTAACAGCACTGTGGGAGCACCTTCACCACACGGACTGCAGCGGTTCAAGAAGGCGGCTCACCACCACCTTCTCAAGGGCAATTAGGGATGGGCAATAAATGCCGGCCTTGCCAGCGACGCCCACATCCCATGAATGAATAATAAAAAAAATCCAGGCTGACACTCCCAGTGCGGTACTGAGGGAGTGATGAGACGTTAAACCGAGGCCCCGTCTGCTCTCTCAGGTGGGCATAAAAGATCCCACGGCCACTATTTCGAAGAAGAGCAGGAGAGCTCTCCCCAGTGTCCTAGTTATACCTTAACCAACATCAATAAAATACAGATTCTCTGGTCGTTATCACATTGCTGTTTGTGGGATCTGGCTGTGCGCAAATTGGCTGCCGCGTTTCCTACATTAGGCGGCTGGTTTAGTATTGACTTTTCTGTACAGACCAACGTTGACAGAGGCTAGTTAGCAGGAATAATGCCTGTTCAGCCTGCGGACTGAGGCACGGTGCATTCAAATATATCAACGGGACGCCCGAGATAGATAAATGGAAAAAGTATAGCACAAGAAGTCCCGATGGACTTGTCTAGATACTTTGAGTAGCTCGGGGTATGACCAGGATTTGTACGGATAAGCTTCATTTACACTCCTATCGTTTGTACATCTTGTTGTTGTGATTCAATGGAACAAATGGAGGGTTTTAGATGACACTGGCAGCACAGAAGGTGAAACCGATACTCTGACGTGCGTCACAGTTTCATAGCAGGAGGCAGCCAGTGCCCACTGATAGAGGGCGACAAGGTTCGAGTCTGCATCAGCTTAGGGTACAAATCGGAAGGATTCACCTCTTCAAATGCACAGGCAAGGCTTGTATTCCCTTGAGTTTAGAAGGGTGATCTGATCGAGGTGTTTAAGATGATTAAAAAAAAAGGTTTCAATAAGGTAGAGAGAGAAAAACTATAGTGGGAGGATCAAGAACAATCTTCAATTTAGAGCCTGGCCATTCAGGGGTGATGTCAGGAAGCACTTCTTCACACAAAGGGTGGTGGAAATCTGGAACTCTCTCCCCCAGAAAGGCTGTGGATGCTGGGGGTCAATTGGAGCTTTCAAGACTGAGATCGGTAGAGTTTTGCAGGGGGGGGTAAGGGTGTAGAGGGATATGGAGCAAAGGCGAGTAAATCGGGTTGAGGTACAGATCAACCATAAGAACATAAGAAATAAGAGCAGTAGGCCATTCGGCCCCTCGAGCCTGCTCCGCCATTCAATGAGATCATGGCTGATCTTCTACCTCAACTCCACTTTCCTGCACTATCCCCATATCCCTCGATTCCCTTAATATTCAAAAATCGATCTCAGCCTTGAATCTCAGCAACAAGTTGTTATGATCTGGAATGCGCTGCCTGAAAGGGCGGGGGAAGCAGATTCGATGGTAACTTTCAAAAGGGAATTGGATAAATACTTGAAAAGGAAAATATTTGCAGGGCTATGGCGAAAGAAAACAAAGACTTGCATTTCTATAGCGCCTTTCACAACCACCGGATGTCTCAAAGCGCTTTACAGCCAATGAAATACTTTTGAAGTGTAGTCACTGTTGTAATTGGGGAAAAAGCAGGATGAGTGGGACTAATTGGAGAGCTCTTTCAAAGAGCCGGCACAGGCACGATGGGCCGAATGGTCTCCTTCTGTGCTGTGTGATTGATTCTAAGTTTACGTGTTTGGAGAGCAGCAAATGAATGCTGCAAACTTCAGGCACCATAAGCTCATCAATTCTCCCGTCCTTCGATAGTAAACTCCCATCCCCTGCGTCTGTCGAGTCAGTCAAACTCGATTAGTTTGATCGCAGGGGATCTGTGACTAGACTCAGTGAGCCCTGGACCACGGGGAGGACAGGAAGCACAACGGCTGCCAGAGTCCACGTGTGCTGTCCGACCGCCCCCTGCTGGAAAGGGGCACGTGCGCTGAAGCCGGGCGATGAACGGACGACACCTACTGTGGGCGAATAGCTGGCGGCTGGGCCAGGCCACAGAAAGATTTGGGGGGGGGGGGTGGTGGCGGGGCACGGCACGGCACGAGGAGAGAGTAAAATGGTGAACTCACTTTGGGTTTCCTGATCTTCAAGCGGCTCCAGTAACTGCAAAAACTCGACATTAACGTGAATCTCCACACCGAGTAACAGCGCCACTTTCACCAGGATCAGTTGGAGCTGCCGAATACCTGACAGAAACACAGAGTGAATCAGTAAAGCACAAGCTAACACGTAGGGACGAGAATCATTGCCACTTCCACCCAATCAGAAAAATCAACACGGCAAATGAACCCAAACTCAGCATTGAAACAGGGGGAGCTGATTTTCCTAATTCTTATTTATTAAAACGGTAAAAAAAATTAAGAGGAAGACTTTACAGGGCTGTGGGGAAAGAGCAGCGGGGGGATGTGGGACTAATTGGAGAGCTCTTTCAAAGAGCCGGCACAGGCAGGATGGGCCGAATGGCCTCCTTCCGTGCTGTATTTCCATAACGACCGGGCAGTGAGCGACAGGCTGCGAAACATGCACCTCTTCTACTGGAGCCCAGCAACGGCTCCAACGTTCCTCTTCTGATTGAGGACTTGCTTGAAACTTGGGGACTGAAAGACAGTTTCAAACTCGCTGCTCATACTCTGGGACTGTGAACAACATTAGGAAGGATGTCAAAGCCTTGGAGCAGGTGCAGAGGAGATTTACCAGAATGGGGCCAGGGGATGAGGGACTGCAGTTAGGCGAGAAGCTGGGATTGTTCTCCTTAGCCCAGAGAAGGTTAAGGGGAAATTTAATGGAGGTGTTCAAAATCATGAAGGGGTTTTGATAGAGTAAATAAGGAGAAGCTGCTTCCAGTGGCAGGAGGGTCGGTAACCAGAGGACACAGATTGAAGATAATCGACAAAAGAACCAGAGGGGGAGACGAGGAGAATGTTTTTTACGCAGCGAGTTGTTGTGATCTGGAACGCGCTGCCTGAAAGGGCGGTGGAAGCAGATTCAATAGCAACTTTCAGAAGGGAATTGGATATGTGGTAAAAATGTGGAACTCATTACCACAGGGAGTGGTTGAGGCAAATAGTATAGATGCATTTCAGGGGAAGCTGCATAAACACATGAGGGAGAAAGGAATCGAAGGATATGTTGATGGGGTGAGATGAAGAGGGGTGGGAGGAGGCTCGTGTGGAGCAGAAACACCGGCACGGAGCAGATGGGCCGAATGGCCTGTTTCTGTGCTGTATATCCTATGTAATATGTACTCGAAAAGGAAAAATTTGCAGGGCTATGGGGAAAGAGCAGGGGGGAGTGGGACTAATTGGAGAGCTCTTTCAAAGAGCTGGCACAGGCACAATGGGCCGAATGGCCTCCTTCTGTGCTGTAGGATTCTACAACCACTCAAGAAGTAAGGTTTCCACATCTTCAGGATGGGGCCTAGAGGCCAGTTATCAGGTGAGCGTTCTCGCTGTCTGAAAGTTACTTACTGATGTGATCGATAGCTCCTGCACAGAATTTCCCATAAAACTTCTTTGCAGCCAGGGCAGCGCAGGTCCTGAATGGTGTACGGCCACAGGTGCAAGACATTGTTCCTGGCAAAAGTCTCCCTCTTCTCAACTACCACCACCTTGCACCCCAGGAAGGCCAGCTCGATGCTGGTTCGCAGTCCGCAAGGTCCCGCTCCGATGATCAAACACTGAAACAAAAATTCATTTCAATAATTAAACACCTCAAAGCACATCGATCGAGGGAGAAGGGAAATAAAACCAGGAAAGAAACCAAGAGAGTGAAAGAAAAGAGAGAGAAAGAGAGAAAAGAGAGAGACACACACAGACAGAAAGAAAGAGACAGACGGACAGACTGAAAGACAGACAAACTTGCATTTATATAGTGCCTTACAGCCAATGAAGTACTTTTTGAAGTGTAGTCACTGTTGTAATGTAGGAAACGCAACAGCCAATGTGCGCACAGCAAGCTCCCACAAACAGCAATGTGATAATGACCAGATAATCTGTTTTTGTTATGTGGATTGAGAGATAAATATTGGCCAGGACACCGGGGAGAACTCCCCTGCTCTTCTTTGTAATAGTGCCAGGGGATCTTTTACATCCACTTGAGAGAGCAGACGGGGCCTCGGTTTAACGTCTCATCCGAAAGACGGCACCTCTGACAGAGCAGCACTCCCTCAACAGTGACACTCCGACAGTGCAGCACTCCCTCAGCAGTGACACTCCGAGAGTGCAGCGCTCCCTCAGTACTGCCCCTCCGACAGTGCAGCGCTCCCTCAGTACTGCCCCTCCGACAGTGCGGCGCTCCCTCAGTACTGCCCCTCCGACAGTGCAGCACTCCCTCAGTACTGCCCCTCCGACAGTGCGGCGCTCCCTCAGTACTGCCCCTCCGACAGTGCGGCACTCCCTCAGTACTGCCCCTCCTACAGTGCGGCGCTCCCTCAGTACTGCCCCTCCGACAGTGCGGCACTCCCTCAGTACTGCCCCTCCGACAGTGCAGCGCTCCCTCAGTACTGCCCCTCCGACAGTGCAGCACTCCCTCAGTACTGCCCCTCCGACAGTGCAGCGCTCCCTCAGTACTGCCCCTCCGACAGTGCGGCACTCCCTCAGTACTGCCCCTCCGACAGTGCAGCGCTCCCTCAGTACTGCCCCTCCGACAGTGCGGCGCTCCCTCAGTACTGACCCTCCAACAGTGCAGCACTCCCTCAGTACTGCCCCTCCGACAGTGCAGCACTCCCTCAGTACTGCCCCTCCGACAGTGCAGCGCTCCCTCAGTACTGCCCCTCCGACAGTGCAGCACTCCCTCAGTACTGCCCCTCCGACAGTGCAGCGCTCCCTCAGTACTGTCCCTCCGACAGTGTGGCACTCCCTCAGTACTGCCCCTCCGACAGTGCAGTGCTCCCTCAGTACTGCCCCTCCGACAGTGCAGTGCTCCCTCAGTACTGCCCCTCCGACAGTGCGGCACTCCCTCAGTACTGCCCCTCTGACAGTGCAGCACTCCCTCAGTACCGCCCCTCCGACAGTGCAGCGCTCCCTCAGTACTGCCCCTCCGATAGTGCGGCGCTCCCTCAGTACTGCCCCTCCGACAGTGCGGCGCTCCCTCAGTACTGCCCCTCCGACAGTGCGGCGCTCCCTCAGTACTGCCCCTCCGACAGTGCGGCGCTCCCTCAGTACTGCCCCTCCGACAGTGCGGCGCTCCCTCAGTACTGCCCCTCCTACAGTGCAGCACTCCCTCAGTACTGCTCCTCCGACAGTGCAGCACTCCCTCAGTACTGCCCCTCCGACAGTGCGGCCTTGCACTGAAGGTTGTTCTAATTTCTGCTCACGAGTAAAGGCTTCTGGTTCCTAAGACCTCACAATCCTCCAGCCGGTTCCCTCGTTGTATTTTGGTTAAACTCTCCTATTTGTTCCCGCTTCCTGGGAGGTGATGATGTAACTAATAACAGGAAGTTGATTTGAAAGCATTTCCTACACCACAAAGAGCAAGCCAGAAATGTGCATGTTTGGAACTTTAAAATGATTGTTTGGAGTGCCAAAGACGGAACAAAACAAGAGAATTAATGAATACCTTTGGCGCGTTGGTTATATGCAGTGTATATCATTGAATATGTTACACAGACTTAAAAGCAATGGAACTCAGCACTTCCTCCCCTAGATTGTGGTGAATGAACAGTTCGAAAGCTGAAATGGTCCCTTTGCTGTGTGAACGGCATTTACGTCGAGAAATTGAGGCCCAGGTCTGGGGGTTGAAAGTTGGCGCTCATCTTAGACTTGACTATTCCAACGCACTCCTGGCCGGCCTCCCACGTTCTACCCCCCGTAAACTTGAAACCATCCAGAGCTCTGCTGCCCCGTGTCCTAACTCGCACCGAGTCCCGTTCACCCATCACCCTCTGTGCTCACTGACCTACATTGGCTCCCGGTCCGACAACACCTCGATTTTAAAATTCTCATCCTTGTTTTCAAATCCCTCCATGGCCTCGCCCCTCCCTATCTCTGTAATCCAGAACCAGGGGTCATAATCTAAGGATAAGGGGTAAGCCATTTAGGACAGAAATGAGGAAGAATTTCTTCACCCAGAGAGTGGTGAACCTGTGGAATTCTCTACCACAGAAGGTAGTTGAGGCCAAGTCATTAAATATATTCAAGAATGAGTTAGATATATTTCTTAAAGCTAAAGGTATCAAGGGATATGGGGAGAAGGCAGGTACAGGGTACTGAGTTTAGATGATCAGCCATGATCTCATCGAATGGCGGAGCAGGCTCGAGGGGCCGAATGGCCTACTCCTGCTCCTATCATCTATGTTTCTATGTAATCTCCTCCAGCCCCACAACCCCCTGAGATATCTGCGCTCCTCCAATTCTGCCCTCTTGAGGATCCCTGATTATAATCGCTCAACCATTGGTGGCCGTGCCTTCTGTTGCCTGGGCCCTAAGCTCTGGAATTCCCTGTCAAAACCTGTCCGCCTCTCTACCTCTCTCTCCTCCTTTAAGACGCTCCTTAAAACCTACCTCTTTGACCAAGCTTTTGGTCATTTGCCCTAATTTCTCCTTATGTGGCTCGGTGTCAAATTTTTTTGTCTTATAATACTCCTGTGAAGCGCCTTGGGACGTTTTACTACGTTAAAGGTGCTATATAAATACAGGTTGTTGTTGAGTCACAGAGGTGAATGGGATTGTAGCTCACTCTGCAGAGCTCACTCTCCAATTCCCTCTCTTCCCATCTATTCCGGACTCTCTCCGGCAATCCCCGCTCCCCGACTCCTGGTGTGCGATTTTCCTCCACTGTCCCGCCGGGGCATGGGGTGCGATGGTGGCAGAAACAACAAGAAAATGAGGCAATAAATTCAGAAAATGCTGGAAATACTCAGCAGGTTTCAGGTCGAAGACCCTTTGTCTGACGTGGTGTCTGCCCTCCCCTGTCCTTCTTTAGCTCCGTGTCAGTCTTGTGTCTGATTACGCTCCTGTGAAGCACCTTGGGACCAATGTTGCCTCTAATTATTTTTTTTTTTTGGGTGGGCGGCCCCTTTAAGGGGCTGAGCAGCCCATTCACAATACGGCCCCATGCGCGGTTTTTCCTATTTAAAAGCGGGTGAGCCGGCCGCGCTGGAGCTGCAGAGCGCTGTGCGCCCGCGCGGCTTAAAGGGAACACTGCTTGGGACGTTTTGCTACGTTAGCAGGCGCTATATAAATGCAGGCTGTTGTTTGCGGTGATCACAAGGAGTCGTATAACACACTCTGCAGAGTGTCCGGAGTGTCAGCAGATGGACACTCGATGCACTCGTGTGACAGTCCTACACCTGCTCTCCCAGGACAGGGGTTAATCTGGTTAAACGGGTTAACACGCCCACTGCAATAGCAGAGAGGTGAAACGTGACAGGAACAGGTTAGGTGCTCTTCCGCTCATTTCTAGCCTGGAGTCCCGGAGATAAAACGAAAAGCTGATGTCAGAGACGGCAAATTTACTTTATTCAGAGAAAGACTCGCTTGCTTTCTTGATTCTATTTTGACGCATCGCCCTCTCAGCAACGCCCATATATTTAAGCAATTTTGCAACCTGCCTCACTGTTTCTCAACATGGTGTCAGCCGTGGTTCAGTGGGTCGCACTCTCTCGCCTCCGAGTCAGGAGTTTGTGGGTTCAAGTCCCACTCCACAGACTTGAGCACAAAAGTCCAAGCTGACACTCCCAGTGCAGTGCTGAGGGAGCGCCGCACTGTCGGAGGGGCAGTACTGAGGGAGTGCTGCACTGTCGGAGGGTCAGTACTGAGGGAGCGCTGCATTGTCGGAGGGTCAGTACTGAGGGAGCGCCGCACTGTCGGAGGGTCAGTACTGAGGGAGCGCCGCACTGTTGGAGGGGCAGTACTGAGGAAGCGCCGCACTGTCGGAGGGGCAGTACTGAGGGAGCGCCTCACTGTTGGAGGGGCAGTACTGAGGAAGCGCCGCACTGTCGGAGGGGCAGTACTGAGGGAGCGCCGCACTGTCGGAGGGGCAGTACTGAGGGAGCGCTGCACTGTCGGAGGGGCAGTACTGAGGGAGCGCCTCACTGTCGGAGGGGCAGTACTGAGGAAGCGCCGCACTGTCGGAGGTGCAGTACTGAGGGAGCGCCGCACTGTCGGAGGGGCAGTACTGAGGGAGCGCTGCACTGACTGGAGGTGCCGTCTTTCGGATGAGACGTTAAACTGAGGCCCCGTCTGCTCTCTCAGGTGGACGTAAAAGATCCCAGGGCACTATTTCGAAGAAGAGCAGGGGAGCTATCCCCGGTGTCCTGGGGCCAATATTTATCCCTTAATTAACATCACTAAAACAGATTATCTGGTCATTATCACATTGCTGTTTGTGGGACCTTGCTGTGCGCAAATTGGCTGCCACATTTCCTACATTACAACAGTGACTACACTCCAAAAGTACTTCATTGGCTGTAAAACGCTTTGGGACGTCCGGTGGTTATGAAAGGAGCTGTAGAAATGGGAGTCTTTCTTTCTTCCAAGTCTAGAACCTCGAGCTCCCCTAGTGTTGCTGGGGCTGCTGAAGTCGTGGGGGAGGGAGGGTGGGGCTAACTTGCCGATCTCAAACTGCTCTGCAAACCTGAGAGTGGAACACTCTCCCCCTTCCTCCCCTTCGTAAGAACATAAGAACAAGGAGCAGGAGTCGGCCATTCGGCCCCTCGAGCCTGCTCCGCCATTCAATACGATCATGGCTGATCTTCGACCTCAACTCCACTTTCCCGCCCGATCTCCATATCCCTCGATTCCCCTAGAGTCCAAAAATCTATCGATCTCAGCCTTGAATATACTCAATGACTGAGCATCCACAGCCCTCTGGGGTAGAGAATTCCAAAGATTCACCACCCTCTGTGTGAAGAAATTTCTCCTCATCTCAGTCTAAATGGTCTCCTCCTCGAGCAGGATGAAGTCATTTCAAACTGTGCTGGTCCAGGACTCCAGGATTGGTGGGTGAAGCACTGGTAAATGTCCCGTGTAATTCCTGTGCCACTGATTCATCACGAACCACACTGAATTGTCAAACATCCAGCTCGGGGAAGAGATGGTGCTTGTTGCCTTTTTTGGTGATTTATTAAATCTTGCAGAAAATGACATAACCAGGCAGGATTTCAGCCATGTTATGAAAACATCTCATGGTATAAACATGTCCCAACGTGCGCACACAATCCCTTCTGTGCCTTTTGCATTTTCAATTTTCTTTCGAAACCCACAGACGTGCAACGTCTTGAACCTCTCTGGAAGGGATCATGTCAGATAGAAAAGGGAGAGGTTCACAATTGGAAAGAGGCAAAGAGAGGGGTGGGGGAGGTGCGGGGGCAGATTTGTTGTCCGGGCATTAATCTGGCGATGGTGATCGACCGCCCGCCCGATCTTCATTCACATCGAAATCAACGGAGATGGGAATGAAAGTCAGCCGCTCTCTCTCGTTTCATAATCAGCTGGTCTATAGATATATTTTCAGTCTCTATGGGGGAAAAATTCAGTTGGTTGCGCCTCCCGTTAGCGCCTTAAGACGGCGCTAATGGGGCGCAAAGCATCTAGCGCCCAGGCGCGGCGAAGTTTGCGCCGCTCGCGAAATTAACTAGACATTTTGCGGCGGCGCTAAACACTACCGCCACGATCTCCTGCGCCAGCAGATCATGACGTCACTCGAGTGCGCAACGCCCCGGTATCGCCCCGGAGCGGATATTGAGTGGCGCCCCCTGCCTTACCGCCGGACGCTAGCAACGACAGGTTGAGGGGAGCGTTCTGCAGTCATGAAGGGAAAGGGGGAGCGCTATTTAAAGGTGACCGCTTCCTGCCTTTTATTGTTGGTGCCATTTTTGAACTACGCATTCTGAGAGAGAGAGGGAGAGACTTCTGGAGAGATTCAACGTTGTGTGAAGGAGTTTTGGGTACTGAGCAGCACTTTGCAGGTTCATTTTGATTTGCCATTCCTTGTATCGATTTAGCAGAGACTGTGGGGGCTGCACTCTGAGCTCTTTGCCTGGTACTCTCCATTGTTCTTTCCAGCTGATTTGATGTACAGGTCTCTCCAGGCCGAGATTCAAGGCTGCAATGAGCAGGATGTGGATGGAAAGCAAGATTAACCATCCCCTTTAAGAACTGGCCCGTGCCATTGTGTGTGTGTTCCATTGCTGACTGACATTACATGAGCTTCGCCAGCGCTCTGAGGTAGCGCCTCGCTCCTCGGCCTTTGCGCCTTAAGACAGGTGTGAAGCGCCTGATTTAGCGCTGCAATCACCTCCAGGGGCGATAAAAGTCAAGTTTGCAGTCGGTGGCGATAATTAGCACCAGGCGCTAATCTTTGCGCCCGGCCGATAATTGCGCCCCAAATGGGCCAATACTGAATTTCTCCCCCTATATATATTATCGGCTGAGGAGAGGCGGGGGGGGGAGGGGGAGAGGCGGGGGGGGGGGGGGAGAGGGAGAGGCGGGGGGGGGAGGGGGGAGAGGCGGGGGAGAGGCGGGGGTGGGAGGGGGAGAGGCGGGGGGGGAGGGGGAGAGGCGGGGGGGAGGGGGGAGAGGCGGGGGGAGGGGGGAGGTGAGGGGCAGAGGCGGGGGGGTGAGGGGGAGAGGCGGGGGGTGAGGGGGAGAGGCGGGGGGGTGAGGGGGAGAGGCGGGGGGGGTGAGGGGGAGAGGCGGAGGGGGGAGGGGGAGAGGCGGGTGGGGGAGGGGGAGAGGCGGGGGGGGGGAGGGGGAGAGGCGGGGGGGGGGAGGGGGAGAGGCGGGGGGGGAGGGGGAGAGGCGGGGGGAGGGGGGAGGGGAAACCTTCTGTTGGTTACCGCTCAGTGGAAAGTATCAGAATCAGTAGATGGACTGATTTAGC
The DNA here is from genome assembly GCA_030390025.1 of Squalus acanthias. Classification (NCBI taxonomy): domain Eukaryota; kingdom Metazoa; phylum Chordata; class Chondrichthyes; order Squaliformes; family Squalidae; genus Squalus; species Squalus acanthias. The sequence continues at coordinate 4,478,144 of CM059434.1, read as the reverse complement.
ACACACAGGACCACATTGACTGCGAGCTGAGAGCAAAATCTAGGCCGCAGTTACACATTTCTCTGTTAAAAAACAGACTGCACTGATTAATTGTCGAACTCTGTCAGCTTGTAATGAAAACCAGCACTTACAGTAATATAGAATTCAGCTTCAACAATCATATTTAGACGACCTTGACATCTTGTTGTTGGTCTACAGTCAGCTGTGGCTCAGTGGGTAGCACTCTTGCCTCTGAGTCAGAAGGTTGTGGGTTCAAGCCCTACTCCAGAGACTTGAGCACAAAAATCCAGGCTGACACTCCCAGTGCGGTACTGAGGGAGTGCTGCACTGTTGGAGGTGCCATCTTTTGGATGAGACGTTAAACTGAGGCCCCGTCTGCCCTCTCAGGGTAGGAGTAAAAGATCCCATGGCCACTCTTTCGAAGACGAACAGGAGCGTTCTACCCGGTGTCCTGGGCCAATATTTATCTCTCAACCAACAATCACTAAAAAACAGATTATCCAGTCATTTATTTCATTGCTGTTCGTGGGCTCTTGCTGGACATGAATTGGCTTCCGCGTTTCCTACATTACAACAGTGACTACACTCCAAAAAGTACTTCATTGGTGGTGAGACGCTTTGAGACGTCCTGAGGTGGTGAAAGTTGAGTTATTGGTGTTGGTTTCATTGAAAAACACAACTTGGGTTTATCTCGAGAAACCCCCTTTACAACTGCAATAACTTGCGTTTCTATAGCGCCATTTAGCTGGTGAAACGTCCCAAGGCGCTTCACAGGAGCGTAATCAGACCAGAATGCGACACCGAGCCACAGGAGGAGACATTGGGACAGGCGACCAAAAGCTTGGTCAGAGAGGTAGGTTTTAAGGAGCGTCTTAAAAGGAGGGCTTTACACGGTCGATTCGTTCGTAACGTTCTACCAAGGCAAGCGTGACTCTGCTCATCCTGTTTACAAAGCGGGCAAACGGCAGGTCGACAGAGAGAACACCATGAAAGGGCATGGTACGATTCTACTGGCAGCAACCGACTGCAGTTTCTCGTCATTATTTAATCAATGGCTCGCCTTGCCAAGATTAAAAGCGACAGGATTGCTGGCTTCAAACCCATCCACTTAAGGGCCCCTAGTTACCGTGGTATTTTTAGCTGTAGTTTGTGTGATCCTTTCCTAACTCTTCCCACCGTGGCCCAAACACATCACCACTCACCGCCTCTGTGTCCGTCAGGAAAACGTTGCCAAGGCTTTTAACCTTTTCCCAGAAGAGCTACGATCAGAGAGTGGTTGGAAATAATGATGTCCCATCCAATACTGTCGCCAACATTCCAACCGACAGGTCAGAACGTCATTAATTACCCTCTCAAATGGCCCAGCGCGCAAATCAGTTCAAGAAGAAGGTCAACCACCACCACCTTCTCTTTATTAGCCGAGGCATAGAATATAAGGGCAGGGAGGTTATGCTTTGACTGTATAAAACACTAGTTAGGTCGCAACTAGAGTACTGCGTGCAGTTCTGGTCACCACCTTACAGGAAGGATGTGATTGCACTGGAGAGGGTGCAGAGGATGTTGTCAGGACTGGAGAATTTTAGCTATGAGGAAAGATTGGATAGGCTGGGGTTGTTTTCTTTGGAACAGAGGAGGCTGAAGGGAGATTTAATTGAGGTGTATAAAATTATGAGGGGCCTCGATAGAGTGGATAGGAAGGACCTATTTCCCTTCGCAGAAGTGTCAATAACCAGGGGGGCACAGATTTAAAGTAATTGGTAGAAGGATTAGAGGGGAGTTGAGGAGAACTTTTTTCACCCAGAGGGTGGTGGGGGTCTGGAACTCGCTGCCTGAAAGGGTGGTAGAGGCAGAAACCCTCACCACATTTAAAAAGTACTTGGATATGCACTTGAAGTGCTGTAACCTACAGGGCTACGGACCAAGAGCTGGACAGTGGGATTAGGCTGGAGAGCTCTTTTTCGGCCGTAAGTTTCTATGATTCTCAGGACGACTGGGGGGACGGGTAATAAATGCCGGCCTTGCCAACTGATTTGAACTCAGGTTCCCCGGATTATTAGCCCAGGCTTCTGGATTCCCAGTCCAGTCACAATAACTCAGGTAGAATGGAGGGCTAAGGTAGTGCCAGTGGTTATGTTACTGGACTCGTAATCCAGAGGCTGGTGTTCCAGAGAACTTTAGCTCTTTACTGGTAGAGAACAACTGGAAACGTATTTGGGTCGGTGGCACTTGTGGGCATTTTAAGCACTTACTAAAGAGGGTTCACACGTAGCTTAACTCCGGCCAACTTTACAACGACCTCCATAGGAAGTGAATCATCTGTCATCCTGTTTGTACTGGCGCGTTCCTGCTCCCCAGCCACAGGTGCCATGAAAATTAATCAGCGCCGCTCCCAACATGCGGAAATATTTTGCACTGAAAATTATTATTTGTTTGCCGTTTCGGTTGAAAGGAAAGGAACTCCCAGAGGAAGAACCTTCCTTTATCCTGTAAATCAACTCCAACATGGAACTTGCAGCAACTCTTTCTTATCCATTCTGGATCAAACTTTCCTTTCGGTTAGCCGGCGTCCGACATTTGGCAAAAGCCATCGCCGTGGCTTCCAGTCTCCAAATCAAACTATTTGTTTCTGTATATTCGCACTCCTCCCTTGGAGGACAGCCTGAGGCAGTGGGAGGAGTCACAGGCTGGCATCGTTATCGCACTCTGTGTCAGCCCTGGCTCAGTGGGCAGCACTCTCGCCGCTGAGTCAGAAGGCTGTGGGTTCAAGCCCCACTCCAGAGACTGGAGCACAAAAATCCAGGCTGACACTCCCAGTGCAGTGCTGAGGGAGTGCTGCACTGTCGGAGGGGCAGTACTGAGGGAGTGCTGCACTGTCGGAGGGGCAGTACTGAGGGAGTGCTGCACTGTCGGAGGGGCAGTACTGAGGGAGTGCTGCACTGTCGGAGGGGCAGTACTGAGGGAGCGCCGCACTGTCGGAGGGGCAGTACTGAGGGAGTGCTGCACTGTCGGAGGGGCAGTACTGAGGGAGCGCCGCACTGTCGGAGGGGCAGTACTGAGGGAGTGCTGCACTGTCGGAGGGGCAGTACTGAGGGAGCGCCGCACTGTCGGAGGGGCAGTACTGAGGGAGTGCTGCACTGTCGGAGGGGCAGTACTGAGGGAGCGCTGCACTGTCGGAGGGGCAGTACTGAGGGAGCGCTGCACTGTCGGAGGGGCAGTACTGAGGGAGCGCTGCACTGTCGGAGGGGCAGTACTGAGGGAGTGCTGCACTGTCAGAGGTGCCGTCTTTTGGATGAGACGTTAAACTGCTCTCTCAGGTGGACGTAAAAGATCTTATGGCACTATTTCAAAGAAAAGCAAGGAAGTTCTCCCTGGTGTCCTGGCCAATATTTATCCTTCAAAAACAAATTATCTGGTCACATTGTCACATTGCTGTTTGTGGGACCTTACTGTGCGCAAGCACATTTCCTACATTACAACACTTCAAAAGTGTTTCATTGACTGTAGAGTGCTTTGGGACATCCCAAGGGATATGGGGATAGGGCGGGAAAGTGGGGTTGAGTTAGAAGATCCGTCATGATCTTATTGAATGGCGGAGCAGGCTCGAGGGTGCTACTATTTCTCGTGTTCTTATGAGGTTGTGAAAAATGCTCTATAACGTCTTTCTTTCTTGTGGAAGGATTTGCGGACTGATCAACAGTTTGACAGGCCACCATGTGAACGCTCCTTCCATGGGCGCAACCACCGTTATACCAGCCGATTGGGGGGGGGGGGGGGTTTATGGGCTCCCACAACCCATATGATGGAGAGGGGGTCACCCATACCCACCAGACGCAAAGATTCCACTGGATGTCGACCCGGACTTCCGAGCCGGAGTGCCGGCCTCCACTTGCTGGGACTGTCTGGAGCAGAGTTCGAACCCCGGGAACCTCTGACTCCGAGGTGGAACTGGAACCACTGAGCTACAGGCACGCTCTCACTAACGTTCCCTTTAGGCTGTGCGGCCGCGCAGCTCTCTGGCCCGCCCGCGCAGCCGGCTCACCGGCTTTTCAATGGGAGAAACGCCCATGATTTTGAATGGGCCGCGCAGCCCAAAAAAAAATGAACGGGAACATTGGCTCCCGCTGCGGAGATATCTACATTGATAGAGTTTCTGTTTGCCTGATATGGAGTGGTCACACTCATCCTGCAGTTAAGGGGAAGCTGGATAAACACATGAGGGAGAAAGGAATAGAAGGATATGCTGATAGGGTGAGATGAAGAGGGGTGGGAGGAGGCTCGTGTGGAGCAGAAACACCGGCACGGACCAGTTGGGCCAAATGGTCTGTTTTTGTGCTGTACATTCCATGCAATTCTGTGTAATCCTGAAGGAAGAGGCCCTACTTGCCGAATCCAGAGATCTTTGCCTCTCACTTTAATTCTCCGCTCCACTCCCACTCCGGCCTCTCTGTCCTCGGCCTCTTACATTTTTCCAATGAAGCTCAACGTAAGCTCGAGGAACAGAACCTCATCTTTCGATTAGGCACCTTACAGCCTTCTGGACTCAACATAGAGTTCAACAATTTCAGACCATAACCTCGGCCTTTATTATTTCGGATGGCAGCTGTTGATGATTCTGCCATCCCGTTTACACCTCTTCTAGATCCATCTTTTGTTTCTTTACTTGTCCCATTACCATTTCCTCTTGCCTCGCACCATCATCCCTTTTGTCATTTAATCTCTCCTGCCTTCCATCCTATCACAGACCTTCCCTTTTGTTCTTTCTTCCCCCACCCTTTCCCCACCTCTGTACTTGCTTAAAAACCTGTTACATCTCTAACTTTTCCAGTTCTGACGTAGGGTCATCGACCTGAAACGTTAACTCTGTTTTTCTCTCGCCACAGATGCTGTCTGACCTGCTGAGTGTTTCCAACATTGTCTGTTTTTATTTCAGATTTCCAGCATCCGCAGTATTGTGTTTTTGTATTGGAGTTGAGGTGTAGGTTAGCACAGCGCAGACCTACGGTTGCCCAGAATGCACAGGGTTAAGGGTGGAGCACTGGTCAGATTCCCAGCGCTAGTCCAGCCAGGGCCTTAGGTTGGAGGACTACCTGGAACCAGGTGGAAAAAAATCAGCATCGAATCACACAGCACAGGAGGCCGCCATTCGGCCCATCGTGCCTGTGCCGGCTCTTTGAAAGAGCTTTCCAATTAGTCCCACTCCCCCCTGCTCTTTCCCCATAGCCCTGTGTAATTTCACCTTTTCAAGTATTTATCCAATTCCCCTTTTGAAAGTTACTATTGAATCTGCTTCCACCGCCCTTTCAGGCAGCGCGTTCCAGATCACAACAACTCGCTGCGTAAAAAATGTTCTCATCTCCCCTCTGGTTCTTTTGTCAATTATCTTAAATCTGTGTCCTTTGGTTACCGCCCCTCCTACCACTGGAAACAGTTTCTCCCTCTCTACTCTATCAAAACCCTTCGTGATTTTGAACACCTCTATCAAATCTCCTCTTAAACTTCTCTGCTCTAAGGAGAACAACCCCAGCTTCTCCAGCCTCTCCATATAACTGACATCCCTCATCCCTGGTCACATTCTAGTAAATCTCCTCCACACCCTCTCCAAGGCCTTGACATCCTTCCTACAGTGCGATGCCTGATTCTACTTGTATGAAAGTTTTTGTTGGGCACCCTTCAGATGTCGTACTCTGTAAAACACCAACAAACCACAACGGAACGATCTTACTCGAGAAAAAAAATAGTTGACAAAAAAAAGGGAACGAAATCTAGACATTACCTTGCTGGGTTTTGTTTTCCTGATCTTGAGATAACCTGGACTCTCTCCAGGCACAGGAGAAAAGCAGCCGTTAATCTAAACGAACTTCCAATAGCGATGGTAATCAGCCTCTCAATAACCTCGGGACCTATTTAGATAACTTTCCCACAGAGCATATCTCAGCTTTGACCTTAAAAGGAACAAGTCAGGTTAGTTGCTGAATATTGCAACTATGCTTCAGATCCCAAGCTACGTATGAGCAATGGCTCAGGTGAGGAGAGATCAGGTATTAATTCCCTTTCTGAAGTGAAGCAGAGCGAGACGCTCCTCCTTCACTCTCATCTGTGAGTCAGAAGATTGTGGGTTCAAGTCCCACTCCAGAGACTTGAGCACAAAATCCAGGCTGACACTCCCAGTGCAGTACTGAGGGAGTGCTGCACTGTTGGAGATGCCATCTTTTGGATGAGTTGTTAAACCGAGGTCCCGTCTGCTCTCTCAGGTGGATGTAAAAGATCCCATGGCACTATTTCAAAGAAGAGCAGAGGAGTTCTCCCCAGTGTCCTGGCCAATATTTAATCCCTCAACCCACATCACTGAAATGGATTATCTGGTCATTATCACATTGCTGTTTGTGGGAGCTTGCTGTGCGCAAATTGGCTGCCACGTTTCCTACATTCCAACAGTGACCACACTTCAAAAAGTACTTCATTGGCTGTAAAGAAAGACTTGCATTTCTACAGCACCTTTCACGACCACCGGACGTCCCAAAGCGCTTTACAGCCAATGAAATACTTTCGTAAATGTAAAGCACTTTGGGACGTCCGGAGGCTGTGAAAGGTGCTATTGAAATTCAAGTTCTTTCCATTATCATTTGCTTAAAGAACAGTAACCTGACTAACTTCGGACGGTATGTGTTTCCTTTGGGTGGTTTTTTTATGTTTAATTTAGCGTTGCTACACTGAAGGGAATGGAGAGGGATGGAGGGAGTAAGAGAACGTTCATCGAGGCATGTCCTTCCATGGAGTAACTCCTTCAGCAACAGCACTACATGTAAGCACATCATAGCTTCGATAAAACCAAGGAAATTTCAGCAGTTCAAGGTTACATCTGCACGACAAGTTTAGGGTCAGCGTGAAGCAGTTTCAGCTTTCCACCAGCTCTAAGCTTGGAGCGTAGGTCAGGTATTCATTCCCGTTCTGAAGCGAGACTCTCGCCTTCCTAATCTTAAAATTGGAGCTAGGCCATTCAGGAGTGAAAACAGGAGGCACGTTTTCACACAAAGGGTAGTGGAAATCTCAAACTCGCTCCCACAGAAAGTCTGGGGGTCAATTGGAGCGTTCACAACTGAGAGCGAAAGATGTCTCTCAATGTCTCTTAATCTCTCCTTTTGTTCTTTCATCCCCTCCCCCTTTTCCCAGCTTTATCCTTGCTTTAAATCTATTTCATTTCCTGCTTTTTTCCAGTTCTGACGAAATGTCTTCGACCTGAAACATTAACTCTGTTTCTCTCTCCACGGATGCTGCCTGGCCTGCTGAGTTTTTCCAGCGTTTTCTGTTGTTATTGCGAAAGATTTTTGTTGGGTGAGGGCATTAAGGGATGCGGAGCAAAGGCAGGTAAACTGATTTGAGGTACAGATCAGCCGTGATCTAATTAAATGGCTTGGAACAGGCTCGAGGGACTGAATGGCCTCCTTCTGTTCCAAAGAGGCTCAGCCCCGGCGGCTGGGCCGGGTCCGACGCTGGATACAGGCTGCATTCACATCATCGCTGGAGTGTCGGTGTCAGGCAGCTTTGGGGCAACAGCTGTGGGGTGAATCCCCTTCAAAACTCTGAGCTGCACTCCCCAATAAATTCATTTCTTTGCCCTTCAGGGCAACAAACGTCAGACCCAGAGAACAGCCCCCCAAATGCTGTCGGTAGGGTAAAAAATGAGCCAATCCCTTCGTAGGCGAGAGTGAAGCTCGATTTCAATCCGTAAGGGCCATCAATATAAGATAGTCATTAATAAATCCAATAGGGAATCCCGGAGAAATTTCTTTACCCAGAGAGTGGTGAGAATGTGGAACTTGCTACCACAGGGAGTGGTTGAGGCAAATAGCATAGAAACATTTAAGAGGAAGCTGGATAAACACATGAGGGAGAAAGGAATAGAAGGTTATGTTGGTAGGGTGAGATGAAGAGGGGTGGGAGGAGGCTCGTGTGGAGCAGAAACACCGGCACGGAGCCAATGGCCTGTTCCTGTGCTGTAAATACTTTGTAATACGGTGAGCCACACAGGTACAAAATGAACAACAGATGAATCAAATATTTAAATAGTTGAGTAGGTGACGGAATTCAGATCAGTAAGATTTGCATCGAGATGTCTCACGACACACAGGAAAGACAGCAATTACACACTTGGGAAATTGCAACGTGTCTGGGTTTACATGAGGTGTTCTGGCTAGCATTGGCTCTAATTAATCCCGATTTAGCTATTTTATTTCTTAAATCAGAAAGAGGAATGAAACTTTTAGGAGATATCGTCAGTGCTATCCGTCTCGTAACTGCGAAGGTATTCATGGGCTAGACAAGAATGTTCTCAAGTGAACGAAACAGCAAAACACTGGAACATCAAAGCTCATAAAACTTTGCATTCTTTTACAAATTTAGCAATTGCTGGTGTGCTGGGGAGATTTCCTGGTGCCCACAGCAAATAGTTTCCACTTGTTTTTGTAACGCGATTCCCGGCTACACCCAGCAACGTTTTAGATGTCCCCCATGTAACTCATTCTCATTCCTCACTGGAAGCCAGACTGTCAACTCCGTTTAAAGTTTCGGCCCTCTGGGAGCCGCGCTGCAATCCTGCAATAACCTGACCCCAACAGAACCGTATCTTCGTCTGAGTGCCAACAATGGCGGCTGGAGGTTGAAAGAGGCCGAACATCTGCTCCAACCTCCAGCTGGCATTGTAGGTGCTACTCTATCTGTGCTCTGAAGCACGGGGTGGTGTGGTGGTTATGTTACTGGGCTGGTAATCCAAGCAGGCCCGGACTAATGATCAGGTAGGATGGGAGTTCAAATCGCACTCATGGCAATTTGAGAATTTGAATTCAGCTTTACAAATCTGGAAATAAAAAGCAATTATCAGCGACAGTGATTTTGAAGCTGTTGGATTGATGTGAAAACTCAACTAGGTCACGAATGTCCTTTAGATAAGGATGCCTGCTGTCGTTACCCATTGCGGGCAAAATATGTGACTTAAATTAGAAAGAGGAATTCATCTTTTAGGAGATATCGTAAGTATACACAGTACCACGGCAACGTGGTCGACTCTTAAGTGGCCTAGAAAGCCCCTCAGTTGCATCAAACCCGCTACAAAAAAATAGGGGTTCAAGAAGAACGCCCACCCCCACCCTTTTCAATTTAACTAGGGATGGGCATTAAATGGAGACTTCGCCAGCGACGCCCACATCTCCAGAATGATTTTTTTTTTTTTTTAAAGTGATCCCAGTATTCGGTCAGCTTGTGTCCGAAGGTAGGCTTTCTGCCCATTCTGATTCACAGACAGTGCAACTTAACGTCATCGCCGGTTGCGTCAAGTAAACCTCCCACGAGCCTCCCGCCAACTGTTTTCACCATCTCTCCATGTACAGAGGAAATTCCGATCGGATCAGACGACAATTTTACTTTCCATTGAAATTACAGAATTAAAATTAGTCACAGTGATGAGTCTTTTTTTTAAAAAAAAAAGAATCTTACACATCATCAACATTTTAGCTGTGAGGAAAGACTGGACAGGCTGGGGTTGTTTTCTTTGGAACACAGGAGGCTGAGGGGAGATTTAATTGAGGTGTATAAAATTATGAGGGGCCTGGATAGAGTGGATAGGAAGGACCTATTTCCCTCAGCAGAGAGGTCAATAACCAGGGGGCATAGATTTAAAGTAATTGGTCGGAGGTTTAGAGGGGATATGAGGAGATCTTCTTTCACCCAGAGGGTGGTGGGGGTCTGGAACTCACTGCCTGAAAGGGTGGTAGAGGCAGAAACCCTCATCACATTTAAAAAGTACTTGGATATGCACTTGAAGTGCCGTAACCTGCAGGGCTATGGACCGAGAGCTGGACAGTGGGATTAGGCCGGAGAGCTCTTTATCGGCCGGCACAGACACGATGGGCCGAATAGCCTCCTTCTGTGCTGTAAATTTCTATGACTCTGTGAAAATGGACCATCGAAGATAAAGAGCAACAGATACAGCTCATCGGGTGGCATGGAGCGAGTGCTTGGTGACATTTACAAAACAACCACCAGGAGTCTGGGGAGAACAGTGGGCGACTTGCCGCTCTCTCATCTCTGGGTTCAAATCCAGTCCAAATCAGACAGGATCGAAGCTTCCTCTGTCTGCCGACGGGAAAGGCCCTTTTGTAAACCAAGTTTTGACAGTCTCAACCCAGTTCCAAGTGGACTGACGCATAGCACAAAACCGACCAGCTCACTCCAATAAAAAAAACCACACAAGGATGACTGATGCAGGAATGAAAAAATGGTGCAGTATAGAATCTTACAGCACAGTCGAAGGTCATTCGGCCCTTTTGAAAGTTACTATTGAATCTGCTTCCACCGCCCTTTCAGGCAGCGCGTTCCAGATCACAACAACTCGCTGTGTGAAAAAATTTCTCATCTCCACTCTGGTCCTTTTGTCAATTATCTTCAATAGAGTCATAGAGTGATATAGCACAGAAAGAGGCCCTTCGGCCCATCGTGTCCGCACCGGCCATCAAGCCCTGTCTATTCTAATCCCATTTTCCAGCACTCGGTCCGTAGCCTTGTATGCTATGGCGTTTCAAGTGCTCATCTAAATGCTTCTTGAATGTTGTGAGGGTTCCTGCCTCTACCACCCTTTCAGGCAGTGAGTTCCAGATTCCAACCACCCTCTGGGTGAAAAGGTTTTTCCTCAAATCCCCAATCTGTGTCCTCTGGTTACTGACCCTCCTGCCACTGGAAACAGTTTCTCCTTATTTACTCTATCAAAACCCCTCATGATTTTGAACACCTCAATTAAATCTCCTCTTAACCTTCTCTGCTCTAAGGAGAACAATTTCAGCTTCTCCGGTCTCTCCACATAACTGAAGTAGGTGCTTTTTCTGAAGTTGGGCCACACTCGTTGCTGGGGAAGAGAGAGCGTGTTTGTCTGTACCTAACTGCGCACTCAACTACCCACACCCATGCTGCATTCAATTCTCTTCCAAAGTCTCGCTAACTCACTCGCTGCTTTCCAAAGCCTGCTGAAAACTCTACTCCTAGACTGTGCCCCCACCCCTCATTCTTTCTTCTGCTCAGTGCGAGCCTCCGCTCTGTAACGGGCTCGGAGATGTTTTCCTTTAGGCGAGCAAGTTATAATGAGCAACTGTTCTGCATCTGACCCATCACGGGGCGCCTGAAATGGGACAGTGTTAGATTTCGTCCGCCTCTAGAAGCACAAATGTCCAGCACAGCTCGGAAAAATTAAAAACATCTTTCTCACGGAGTTTAAAAGTTTACTCTTGTGTTTAAACATCCCCCAGGCGTCCCCTGACGAGTTAAAAATAATAATTCGCCCAGTTTGTTTTTATAAAAGAATCACAAGACAGACACGATGAAGGAGGTTCCTCTATCCAGAACCATGTGCCCCTCTCCCTCGCAGCTCCCAATTTGCTTCTTAAATAAGTCCAGAAGTTTCGCCTCCGCGGCTCTATCCATGAGTTGATCACCCTTTGTGTGAAGAACTTGCTGAGATCAGTCCCAAATCTAACCTTTCACCAGGGCAGAACCTGTGTTCATTTGTCCGACTGACGAGGCTTAGTTTGAAACAGCCTCAGCCTTTTGCTATACCATTTACTGTTTTATACAAACCTCCAGAAGATCATCGAGAGAGAGGGAGGGATGGAAACGAAAGAAAAAGAAAAAGAAAGGAGAAAGAAGAAAATGAAAGAGAAAGAAAGAGAAAGAAAGGAGGAAGAAAAAAAGAAAAAGAAGAATGAGGGGATCTCATTGAAGCATACAAAATTATTACAGGGCTTGATAGGATGGATGCTGGGAGAATGTTTCCCTTGGCTGGGGAGTCTAGAACCAGGGGCCACAGCCTCAGGATAAAGGGTAGGCCATTCAGGACTGAGATGAGAAGAAATTTCTTCACACAGAGGGTGGTGAATCTTTGGAATTCTCTACCCCAGAGGGCTGTGGGGGCTCAGTCATTGGGTATATTCAAAACAGAAGTCGATAGATTTCTGACTAGTAATAAGGGCATCAAGGGATATGGCGATAGGGCCGGTGAATGGAGTTGAGGCAGAAGATCAGCCATGATCTCATTGAATGGCGGAGCAGGCTCGAGGGGCCAAATGGCCGACTCCTGCTCCTATTTCTTATGTTCTTAAAGAAAAAGAAAGAAAGACTTGCATTTCTCCAGCGCCTTTCACGACCACCGGATGTCTCAAAGCGCTTTACAGACAATGAAGTACTTTTGAAGTGTAGTCACTGTTGTAATGTAGGAAACGCAGCAGCCAATTTGCGCACAGCAAGCTCCCACAAACAGCAATGTGATAATGACCAGATAATCTGTTTCAGGTGATGTTGGCTGAGGGATAAATATTGGCCCCAGGACATCGGACAAAATATTTCAAAGGACAAAAAGCTGAAGTTCTTCCTGTTTTTCTTTATGACTCAATCTTTCGATGACCAAGATCGATCTCGAGACTCTGCTTTGCACGCCAATGATTGAAGGTCTCCTTTGTGACCAGAGCTGGACAGCGCACTCTAGCCGCAGACTGCCCAGGCCATGGCAGAGTTTGAGCATGGCTTCCTCAGACTCGTGTTCTACTCTTGCGGCGAGACAGTTCAGCATTTTATTGACATGGTTGATCATTGCCGTTCATTGGTTGCACAAGTTGACAGATCTCTCCAATTTGATCCTTAGTTACTTCAACACCATTCACCGAGTGAGTTTCTTACCCATTTTTTCTTTCTGCTCACAGTATTTAACACTTGCATTTTATATCATGCACAAATATTACGCCAAAGAAGAACCATGACAAATCTGCAATTAATCAGCACAACAATTAATTCTACAGTGTCAACTGTGTCACAGTGGGCAGCACTCTCTCTCTCTCTCTCGCCTCTGAGTCAGAAGGTTGTGGGTTCAAGTCCCACTCCAGGGACTGGAGCACAGAAATCTAGGCTGACACACCCAGTGCAGTTCTGAGGGAGCGCTGCACTGTCGGAGGGGCAGTACTGAGGGAGCGCCGCACTGTCGGAGGGTCAGTACTGAGGGAGTGCTGCACTGTCGGAGGGGCAGTACTGAGGGAGCGCCGCACTGTCGGAGGGGCGGTACTGAGGGAGCGCTGCACTGTCGGAGGGGCAGTACTGAGGGAGTGCCGCACTGTCGGAGGGGCAGTACTGAGGGAGCGCCGCACTGTCGGAGGGGCGGTACTGAGGGAGCGCCGCACTGTCGGAGGGGCAGGTACTGAGGGAGCGCTGCATCGTCAGAGGTGCCGTCTTTTGGATGAGACGTTAAACCGAGGTCCCGTCTGCTTTCTCAGGTGGGCATAAAAGATCCCATGGCACTATTTCGAAGAAGAGCAGGGGAGTTATTCCCGGTGTCCTGGGACCAATATTTATCCGTCAACCAACATCACTAAAGCAGATGATCTGGTCATTATCACATTGCTGTGCGCAAATTGGCTGCTGCATTTCCTACATTATAACAGTGACTACACTTCAAATAGTACTTCATTGGCTATAAAGTGCTTTGGGACGTCCCGAGGTCGTGAAAGGCGCCGGAGAAATGCAAGTCTTTCTTTTTTTAAAACGCAACGAGATTTTCCATTCAGCGGACGGAAAGCTTCTTTCAACACCTCAGTCCGAGCCTAAACACCATGAAGCAATGACCTTCATATCAATCACCTGCTGAGGCTCCTCATTACATCAGTCAGTCAGCAACAAGCGGCCGACTGAGGATTTCATAGAATCAGAGAATAGTGCAGCACAGAAGGAGGCCATTCGGCCCATCGAGTCTGGGCCGGCTCTTGGATCTAAAATCACCCTGAACCAACGAGTCAACCAGCAACTTTCACCCATGTGCGTTGTGTCAAGAAAGGGTGATCGGCAGAGTGACAGGGGTCCAAAATCGAGGCTCTTCTGCCTTATTTAACTAGCTCTCAACCACATTTGTACAGCCCCCTACACGTACCTTCCACTCTCATCGAACACCGTAAACAAACCTTTGCTTCATCTAAATGCTTCTCCACTTGTGTGTTTCAGTCAACTCAAAATGCAACCAATAATTTCCAATCAACTTTTCATGCTCTCTCTCTCTCACACGGACATATCGCAATTAGAAATATACTTCTGCACGTCACCGTTACCCGTTCTAAATTCCAGTGTCCACACTGAGAATGGGGACTGCCCATGTAAACCAGTCACGCTGCAATTATACCTTCCCGCCACTGGAGGCGATGCAGTGGAACAGAGAAGGTTAAGACGAGAAGAAAATTATGAGGTGTTTCGAAAAGGTAGATAGGGAAATCTATTTCCACTGCTCGGGGTAAACTTTAGCACCATACTGGACGAGGCCAACTGGTGAACAAGGAAGTCACATCAGATAACGGGCAAGCTTTCAAAACTATGGGCTTGGTGTGAAAACACAGCCCATGGCAGAATGTCCCACTGTCTCCGGCAAGTAAAACAAAGAAAGGAATTTCTACAGGGCCTTTCACAACCTCAGGAGAGCCAAGGAAGTACTTTTTGAAGTGTAGTCACTACACAGGATATACAGCACAGAAACAGGCCATTCGGCCCAACCAGTCCATGCCGGCATTTACGCTCCACTCGAGCCTCCTCCCATCTTTCCTCATCTAAATCTATCAGCGTAACCCTCTATTCCCTTCTCCCTCATGTGCTTATCTAGCCTCCCCTTAAATGCATCTATACTATTCACCTCAACTACTCCCTGTGGTAGCGAGATCCACATTCTCACCACTCTCTGGGTAAAGAAGTTTCTTCTGAATTCCCTATTGGATTTTTTGGTGACTATCTTATATTGATGGCCTCTAGTTTTGCTCTTCCCCACAAGTGGAAACATTCTCTCTGTATCCACTCTATCAAAACCTTTCATAATTTTAAAGACCTCTATTAGGTCACCCCTCAGCCTTCTTTTTTCAAGAGAAAAGAGACTCAGCCTGTTGATCTTTGGGACGTTTTACTACATTAAAGGCGCTATATAAATACAAGCATTTCTGGTATCATCCTTGTAAATCTTCTCTGCACCTGCTCCAGTGCCTCGATATCCTTTTTATAATATGGCGACCAGAACTGTTCACCGTACTTCAAGTGTGGTCTAAACAAGCTTCGATACAAGTTTAACAGAACTTCTCTGTTTTTCAATTCTATCCCTCTAGAAATGAACCCCAGTGCTTGGTTTGCTTTTTTTTAATGGCCTTATTAACCTGCGTCGCTACTTTTAGTGATTTGTGTATCTGTACCCGCAGATCCCTCTGCTCCTCCACCCCATTTAGACATTTATTTTCCAAGTAATATATGACCTCCTTATTTTTCTTACCAAAATGTATTATCTCATACTTATCAATGTTGAAATTCATTTGCCAATTATATGCCGTTATATATGTTAACTCTTCAAAGAATTCAATGAGGTTAGTCAAGCAAGACTTTCCCTTTTGAAATCTGTGCTGACTATTCATTATTTTATTTTTTATTTAACTGTTGCAATGTAGGAAACGTGGCAGCCAATTTGCGCACAGCAAGCTCCCACAAACAGCAATGTGATAATGACCAGATCATCAGTACTGCACTGGAGTGTCAGCCTAGGTTATGCACTCAAATCTCTGGAGTGGGACTTGAACCCACAACCGTCTGACTTTACGAAGACGACAGATAAACATTGACTTTGCAAAACTCACTGAAACAAAAGGAATATAAAACCCACATCCTCTTGCGGCACATTTGTCTAGCACTCTGGCAATGCATCTGTTCTCAATTATACCTCCTTAGTCACACTACATTGCAGGCAACAATGGAAGGAGGCTGCCTCATCATCATTACCATCTCGAAGCCAAATCATCATCATGATCTGGTGCTGGTGACAAAACGGAGAGGATCAGGCATAAGGCAGCAAGAAAAATAGAAAGAAAGACTTGCATTGCTATAGCGCCTTTCACAGCCGTCAGACGTCCCAAAGCACTTTACAGCCAATGAAGTACTTTTGAAGTGTGGTCACTGTTGTAATGTAGGAAACGCGGGTTCACACAGAGGGTTGTGAATCTTTGGAATTCTCTACCCCAGAGGGCTGTAAATGCCGAGTCGTTGAGTATATTCAAGACAGAGATCGATAGATTTTTGGACTCTAGGGGAATCAAAGGATATGGGGATCGGGCGGGAAGGTGGAGTTGAAAGAAAGTCGTGCATTTCTATAGCGCCTTTCACAACCACCAGATGTCAGAAAGCGCTTTACAGCCAATGAAGTACTTTTTGAAGTGTAGTCACTGTTGTAATGTAGGAAACGCGGCAGCCAATTTGCGCACAGCAAGCTCCCACAAACGGCAATGTGATAATGACCGGATAATCTGTTTTAATGATGTTGGTTGAGGGATAAATATTGGCCCAGGACACCGGGGAGAACTCCCCCTGCTCTTCTTCAAAATAGTGCCATGGGGTCTTTTACGTCCACCTGAGAGAGCAGACGGGGCCTCAGTTTAACGTTTCATCTGAAAGACGGCACCTCTGACAGTGCAGCGCTCCCTCAGCACTGCACTGGGAGTGTCAGCCTAGATTTTGGTGCTCAAGTTTCTGGAGTGGGACTTGAACCCACGACCTTCTGACTCGGAGGCGAGAGAGAGCGCTGCCCACTGAGCCACTGCTGACATAAAACAGGCATAGACACTAGGGCCTGTCCCCTACTTAATCTTTACAGACAACACACGGTCCGTGTGATCTGCTGGACCGGTTCCGATCGCCTGAGGGGGGGGGGTCGGAGAGGAATTTTCCAGAGTATTTTTTCCCCTTATTGGCCCCGGGGTTTTTTCTTGCCTCTCCCAGGAGATTAACATGGCTGGGGAGGGGGCGGGTGGGCAGGGAAGAAGTGTTCAGCCATCATGGTCTGGCCATCATGGCGTGGGGGCGAGCTTGATGCACCAACTGCTTTCTTCCTGCCCGTCAATCCCATATGTCCGTGATGCATTCCCAAGCTCAGGCATCCTGCCAAAAATGGTAGAGTCGAGGTCACGAACACATGAAACTGGAAGGCAAGTCACCTGAACCCTCTCCCATGTAGCTACGAGTGGTCACTTCTACGCTGGCAGAGGCTCGAGAGCTGCTCAACCACCCATTCTCTGAGAGAAACATTATGCGGTAAAAGGTTAACTAAAAAACATAGAAACATGCCAGATGAAAATAGACTAGGGTCCTTCTAGTTCGCCTTCTGCCGCCCTGGTAGTTGCACGATCCAACGATAATGGAGTTGTTGACTAATGAATCAGATGGTCGTGGGTTCAAGTCCCACTCCAGGGACTTGAGCACATAAATCCAGGCTGACACGTTAAACCGAGGCCCCGTCTGCCCCCTCAGGTGGACGTAAAAGATCCCACGGCCACTATTTTGAAGAAGAGCAGGGGAGTTCTCCCCGGTGTCCCGGGGCCAATATTTATCCCTCAACCAACATCACAAAAACAGATGATCTGGTCATTATCACATTGCTGTTTGTGGGAGCTTGCTGTGCGCAAATAGGCTGCCGCGTTTCCCACATTACAACAGTGACCCCACTTCAAAAAGTACTTCATTAACTGTAAAGCGCTTTGGGACGTCCGGTGGTTGTGAAAGGCGCTATAGAAATGCAAGTCTTGCTTTTCTTTAATGGCAGCGATCAATCTCGATCAGTGAGTCTACAACAGACCCAGACACGAGGCGAGGAAAACCCCAAGTGGAGGGGAGCTTTGGGAACCAGAGACCCAAGGTCACCTGTTCCTCCCGAGCTCGCTGCACTCACCACACGGCATGTCTCACATTACTCAGATACTGGAACCCAAAATTTTGTTTTTTTGAAAGAAATCTCTCTCATTTATGGGCTGCGAGGATATAATTAGGAATTATTTTAATCCTTCCATCGTTTTTCACCAATGAAGTAAACAACATGGATTCCAAGGTCATCAGCGGTACCAAGCGTTAAGTACCTTCGCCTTGAACAGAGTAAAATGTCCCAAGGCGCTTGACAGAGGCGTAATCAGACAAAGATGGGCACGAGCTGGCACTTGTATAGCACCTTTAACGTAGTAAAACATCCTAAGGTCCTTCACAGGAGCGATTTTCAAACAAATATGACACCGAGCCCCACCGAGGAGACATTAGGACAGGTGACCAAAAGCTTGGTCAAAGAGGCAGGTTATAAGGCAGAGAGAGAGGTGGAGAGGTTTAAATAGGGAATTCCAGAGCTTAGGGCCTACGGACTTCTGATTTTTTTTTAAATTATGAACCGTGTTTGCCCTGGTAGTTTGATGTCAAGCATTCAGTTTAAACAGACCTTTGCCTCTCACATTATTTCTTAATCCACTACACGATGTGATTTAGCCTCCAAGCCAAATTCAGGGAACACCACACGCTCCATTACTTCAGTTAGGTGGAGAGACTGGAGAAGCTGGGATTGTTCTCCTTCGAGCAGAGAAGGTTAAGGGGAGATTTAATCGAGGTGTTCGAAATCATGAAGGGTTTTGATAGAGTAGAGAGGGAGAAACTGTTTCCACTGGCAGGAGGGTCGGTAACCAGAGGACATAGATTTAAGGTGATTGGCAAAAGAACCAGAGGGGAGAAGAGGAGAATTTTTTTTCCGCAGCGAGTTGTTGTGATCTGGAACGCGCTGCCTGAAAGGGCGGTGGAAGCAGATTCAATAGTAACTTTCAAAAGGGAATTGGATAAATACTTGCAGGGAAATACTTACAGGGCCATGGGGAAAGAGCCGGGGATAGTGGGACTAATTGAAAAGCTCTTTCAAAAGAGCCAGCACAGGCACAATGGACCGAATGGCCTCCTCCTGTGCTGTAAGATTCTGTGATTCATTACATTTTCGATCACCAAAGCAACGTGGATGAGATGGTTCAAATCATCCTGTTGTTATAAAAAAATAAATTTAAAAATAGGAAAGCAAAGGGCGGGTAAACTGAGCAATTGGCTGTTGAAGTTTCCAGAGCATGGCTTGCAAACAATAAACACACATCCCTGGAGAACATCTCCATCTACTCCTCCGAGTGCTGTATAAACACAGGGCGCTAATCCTGCACGCTCCCTTGCCGAGAACGTGACTCCAGCCATGAAGGAGACCGAGAAGGGGTGGGTCGAATCCACGGCAGGGTAAAGCGTACGTGCTCCGAGCGGGATTGCACCCCTGGCCTTTTCCCACACCCTTGTGTTGCGTTTGAGCCGAGGCAAAGCCGTCAACAAACCTTCGGCAAGAGGGTTCCAGTTGCAAACCCAGTGAGGCACCAGCGCCGCAGAAGGTATTGACTCACAGGCACTGACCATTCGTCACAACCTCGCACAAGTGGCCCTTCTTCAGACACCAACCGTCGGACCGGAAGCTCATCACCAGGGATAGCATCATACCAGAGTCAAATCCTGCCTTCAGTTGAGCTCCACACATGGGGCCTCTCATCAACAGCCCTTCCTTTAGCAAACAGCAATGAGACAATCACCAGACAATCTGTTTTTTAGTGATGTTGGTTGAGGGATAAATATTGGCCCAGGACATCGGGGAGAACTCCCCTGCTCTTCGTCGAAATAGTGGCTGTGGGATCTTTTACTTCCACCCGAGAGAGCAGACGGGGCCTCGGTTTAACGTCTCATCCGAAAGGCGGCACCTCCGACAATGCGGCACTCCCTCAGTACTGCTCCTCCAACAGTGCAGCACTCCCTCAGTACTGCCCCTCCGACAGTGCCACGCTCCCTCAGTACTGCCCCTCCGACAGTGCAGCGCTCCCTCAGTACTGCCCCTCCGACAGTGCAGCGCTCCCTCAGTACTGTCCCTCCGACAGTGCAGCGCTCCCTCAGTACTGCCGCTCCGACAGTGCGGCGCTCCCTCAGTACTGTCCCTCCGACAGTGCGGGGCTCCCTCAGTACTGCCCCTAGACAGTGCGGGGCTCCCTCAGTACTGCCCCTCCGACAGTGCGGCGCTCCCTCAGTACTGCCCCTCTGACAGTGCGGCGCTCCCTCAGTACTGCCCCTCCGACAGTGCAGCGCTCCCTCAGTACTGCCCCTCTCACAGTGCGACGCTCCCTCAGTACTGACCCCCGACTGTGCAGCGCACCCTCAGTACTGCCCCTCCAATAGTGCAGCGCTCCCTCAGTACTGTCCCTCCGACGGTGCGGCGCTCCCTCAGTACTGCCCCTCCGACAGTGCAGCGCTCCCTCAGTACTGCCCCTCCGACAGTGCAGCGCTCCCTCAGTACTGCCCCTCCGACAGTGTCGCACTCCCTCAGTACTGCACTGGAGTGTCAGCCTGGATTTTGTGCTCAAGCCTCTGGAGTGGGACTTGAACCCACGACCTTCTGACTCCGAGGTGAGAGAGAGTGCTGCCCACTGAGCCACGGCTGACAATTTTTAGTTGTGCAAAATTCCAAATAAAGCCGCCCTTGGTATTGGGACTCCGTGCCCCAGTGACGTTTAGAGCAGAGACGAATGTCAACATGAGTCAGCCATAATCTAATCATCAGCCGGTGACTAACTAGCATTGTAAATCCATGTTAGCTTGCAAGCCAAAAAAGGCAGTGAAATAACTAGAATTACTCACAGGCAAGGTGACAACACGCGAGTGTAATTCAGACACTTACTAAACGGATGCTGTCAATGTAACGGGTGGGGGGTTTAACTGGGAACATAACCACACACTTACACTCACACACACACACAACACACACTGACAATCAACAGTTGGGAAAAGGAGCTGTGCAACAGAATGGTCCAGACCCACCGCTGATTTTCCAACCGTTTCTTTTGTACAGTTGCAGATGTTACTCGCAGGTTTAAAAATAAAGCGTGCCTGGACTCGAAGCTCACTCCTTAGAGCTGCCAATACAAGTCTCGCAGTAAAATTAGAGACATTTTTCCTCTACTTCCCATTTCAAAAGCCAACAAACCACATTCCTGACCCAACTGAAACTTATTTTCTAAAACCCAAATGTTGTTAAACCGTGCAACGCATCAATCGACAGATTTACGTAACTTATTTGCATAGTTCTCCGTACTAGGCCCACAGTCAAATCATTTAGCATCTGTATTTATAGCAGAAAATGCTACTGGAATCTGGAGCAGCAGCACGGGGGATCTTGAGAACACATTAGGCCCCAACTTGCATCCCGTTACAGTTTCCTGCACCCTTCAGCTCACAATTCTTTTGCCCTGTAACTCGCTGGGAGTGCGAGCTGATAACAAGGGCAACGGGGCAGCTGGGACCGCGGTAAACGACGGGACCAACAGTCTATCTCCTTAACCCACGAGATTAAAGGATTGAGAAGGAAACAGAGGAACGACGGAGAAGGAAATCGGGTGAATTGGAGTCAAATCAGGTACAGAAAGAGAAATAAAGAGAGGGAAAGAAAGATTGGATTGAGAGAGAGAGAAAAAAAAACAGAAAAGAAAAGTAAGATTTTTTTTTTAATTTGACATTTTTAAAAATCTCCAACAATTCACCAACTGAAGGAATGAGACTTCACAACTTTAATTGTTCACTTTCTGGGCCAGAGAGGTTGATTGGCAGTCATTAACAATTAGCACTTCATTAAAAGTGTCCTTACGCTGTTAATTACCAGCCCTAACTTTCTGCGACCAGTTTAACGGGTAATTGATGCGGAAATGCAGCAACTTCACAAAACTCACAGTGAGGTTGAGGGCCATTTTCGTGGGGCTAACGGTGGAGCGGCGCAATTCGCCCAGCAACTTGTGGTGATTCACAACTCACGGCGTATCTCTTGCTATTCGATTCACTCATCAATAACGGCGAGCGTCTTTCACACACTGTTACATTATCAGCAAATTCTCGCCCAATACCTTTTTCACATCATCATTGGAAACTATCAGCAGGACTAAAAGCCGACAAATCCCCCGGACCTGACGGCCTACATCCTAGGGTTCTAAAAGAGGTGGCTGAAGAGATAGTGGATGCATTGGCTTTGATCTTCCAAAATTCCCTAGATTCTGCCGAGGTCCCAGCGGATTGGAAGGTCGCAAATGTAACACTGCTATTCAACAAAGGAGGGAGAGAAAAAACAGGGAACCACAGGCCAGTTAGCCTGACATCAATCGTCAGGAAAATGCTGGAATCCATTGTTAAGGAAGTGGTATCAAGTCACTTAGAAAATCATAACATGATTAGGCAGAGTCAACATGGTTTTATGAAAGGGAAATCATGTTTAACAAATTTATTAGAGTTTTTTGAGGATGTAACGAGCAGGGTAGATAAAGGGGAACCAGTGGATGTAGTATATTTGGATTTCCAAAAGGCATTCAATAAGGTGCCATATAAAAGGTTATTACACAAGATTAAGGCTCATGGGGTTAGGGGTAATATAGTAGCATGGATAGAGGATTGGTTAACGGACAGAAAAGAGAGTAGGGATAAACGGATCTTTTTCAGGTTGGCAGGCTGTTACTAGTGGGGTGCCGCAAGGATCAGTGTTGGGGCCTCAGCTATTCACAATCTATATTAATGACCTAGATGAAGGTTCCGAGTGTATTGTATCCAAGTTTGCTGATACAAAGCTCGGTGGGACAGTGAGCTGTGAGGAGATCACAAGGGTGAAAAATTGAGTCGTGCCACCTTTGGGGCGCTACTTTTAGCGCCCCGAAAAAATTAGCACCCCCACGACCGAAATTCATCGGTAGCGCCCCAAGAGGGAGACGGTGTGCTACTGGAAGCGACCCGCCTCTCTCTTGGGGCACTGTGAGTGAATATCGCAGCGTTGCGTGCCGCAGCGCCACGCACTGTGGCATGTCGCGCCGCGGTACTGCAGGCCTTTCTCCCCTGCTTAAAGGGATGAGAGGGCTGTCCTATGATGGAGATTGTGTAGAATGGGCCGATACTCTCTGGAGTTTAGAAGAATGAGAGGTGATCTCATTGAAACATATAAGATTCTGAGGGGATTGACAGGGTAGATGCTGAGACGCTGTTTCCCCTGACTGGCATGTCTAGAACTAGGGGCCACAGTCTCAGGATAAGGGGTCGGCCATTTAAGACTGAGATGCGGAGGAATTTCTTCACTCAGAGGGTTGCCAATCTTTGGAATTCTCTGCCCCAGAGGACTGTGAATGCGGAGTCTTTGAGTATATTCAAGGCTGAGATCGATAGATTTTTGGATTCTAGGGGGAATCAAGGGATATGGGGATCGGGCGGGAAAGTGGAGTTGAGGTCGATGATCAGCCATGATCGTATTGAATGGTGGAGCAGGCTCGAGGGGCCGAATGGCCTCCTCCTGTTCCTAATCATAGAATAGTACAGCACAGAAGGAGGCCATTCGGCCCAGCGTGCCTGTGCCGGCTCTTTGAAAGAGCTCGCCAATTAGTCCCACTTCCCCCTGGCTCTTTCCCTATAGCCCTGTAAATTATTCCCTTTTAAGTATTTATCCGATTCCTTTTTGAAAGTTACTATTGAATCTGCTTCCACCGCCCTTTCAGGCAGCGCGTTCCAGATCACAACAACTCACTGTGTAAAAAAAAGTTCCCTCATCTCCCCCTCTGGTTCGTCTGCCAATTATTTGAAATCTGTGTCCTCTGGTTACTGCAGATAGTGCAGACAGACTTGCCAAGACAAAGAGGGATGTGGTTTTTCACAACATGAAACTTGTGTCTGGAATGTCTGCTGTCCAACGGCTGCAGTGACTGTTGTTTCACAGGGTGAGCACAGCTGGAATGCTCAGAGTCCAGGACAGCTCCCACAATTCCTTTTTAAAACTAGTTCTTAAAAACATAAGAAATAGGAGCAGGAGTCGGCCATTCGGCCCCTCGAGCCTGCTCCACCATTCAATAAGATCATGGCTGATCAGTGACCTCAACTCCACTTTCCCGCCCGATCCCCAAAGCCCTCGATTCCCCTAGAGTCCAAAAATCTATCGATCTCAGCCTTGAATATACTCAATGACTCAGCATTCACAGCCCTTTCCGGTAGAGAATTCCAAAGATTCACAACCCTCTGAGTGAAGAAATTCCTCCTCATCTCAGTCTTAAATGGCCGACCTCTTATCCTGAGACTATGCCCCCCTAGTTCTCGACTCTCCAGCCAGGGGAAACAACCTCTCAGCATCTACCCTGTCAATCTATCCGACAATGTAGAAAACTGCCCAGGTATGTCCTGTCCACAAAAAGCAGGACAAATCCAATCCGGCCAATTACCGCCCCATCAGTCTCCTCTCAATCATCAGCAAAGTGATGGAAGGTGTCATCGACAGTGCTATCAAGCGGCACTTACTCAACAATAACCTGCTCACTGATGCCCAGTTTGGGTTCCGCCAAGACCAC
The DNA here is from genome assembly GCA_030390025.1 of Squalus acanthias. Lineage (NCBI taxonomy): Eukaryota > Metazoa > Chordata > Chondrichthyes > Squaliformes > Squalidae > Squalus > Squalus acanthias. Next base: position 4,453,878 of record CM059434.1, on the reverse strand, counting down.
TCGGCTCCCGACCTCATTACAGCCTTGGTCCAAACATGGACAAAGAAGCTGAATTCCAGAGGTGAGGTGAGAGTAACTGCCCTTGACATCAAGGCAGCATTTGACCGAGTGTGGCATCAACGAGCCCTAGTAAAACTGAAGTCAATGGGAATCAGGGGGAAAACGCTCCACTGGCTGGAGTCATATCTAGCACAAAGAAAGATGGTTGTGGTGATTGAAGGTCAATCATCACAGCCCCAGGACATCGCTGCAGGAGTTCCTCAGGGCAGTGTCCTAGGCCCAATCATCTTCAGTTGCTTCATCAATGATCCTCCCTCCAACAGAAGGTCAGAAATGGGGATGTTCGCTGATGACTGCACAGTGTTCAGCGCCATTCACAACTCCTCAGATAATGAAGCAGTCCATGCCCGCATGCAACAATACCTGGACGACGTTCAGGCTTGAGCTGATAAGTGGCAGGTAACATTCATGCCACAGAAGTGCCAGGAAATGACTATCTCCAACAAGCGAGAGTCTAACCACCTCCCCTTGACATTCAACGGCTTTACCATCGCCGAATCCCCCACTATCAACATCCTGGGGAGTCACCATTAACCAGAAACTTAACTGGACCAGCCACATAAATACTGTGGCAACAAGAGCAGGTCAGAGGCTAGGTATTCTGTGTCTCACCTCCTGACTCCCCAAAGCCTTTCCACCATCTACAAGGCACAAGTCAGGAGTGCGATGGAATACTTTCCACTTGCCTGGATGAGTGCAGCTCCAACAACACTCAAGAAGCTCGACACCATCCAGGACAAAGCAGCCCACTTGATTGGCACCCCATCCACCACCTTAAACATCCACTCCCTCCACCACCGGCGCACCGTGGCTGCAGTGTGTCCCATCTACAAGATGCACTGCAGCAACTCGCCAAGGCTTCTTCGGCAGCACCTCCCAAACCCTCGACCTCTACCACCTAGAAGGACAAGGACAGCAGGCGCATCGGAACACCATCACCTCCAAGTCACACACCATCCTGACTTGGAAATATATCGGCCGTTCCTTCATCGTCGCTGGGTCAAAATCCTGGAACTCCCTCCCTAACAGCACTGTGGGAGCACCTTCACCACACGGACTGCAGCGGTTCAAGAAGGCGGCTCACCACCACCTTCTCAAGGGCAATTAGGGATGGGCAATAAATGCTGGCCTTGCCAGCGATGCCCAGATCCCATAAGCGAATAAAAAAATTTTTTTAATCCCTTTCAGGCGCCCTGAAAAGCTAATGGTAAAAGAAAGAAGGAACTTGCATTTCTATAGCGCCTTTCACAGCCTAAGAATGTCCTGAAGCACTTTACAGCCAATGAAGTACTTTTTGAAGTGTAGTCACTGTTGTAATGTGGGAAACACAGCAGCCAATGTGCGCACAGCAAGCTCCCACAAACAGCAATGTGATAATGACCAGATCATCTGTTTTTAGTGATGTTGATTGAAGGATAATTATTGGCCAGGGCACCGGGGAGAACTCCCCTGCTCTTCTTCAAATAGTGCCCTGGGATTTTTTACATACACCTGAGGGGGCAGACGGGGCCTCAGTTTAACGTCTCATCCGAAAGACGGCACCTCTGACAGTGCAGCACTCCCTCAGCACTGCACTGGGAGTGTCAGCCTAGATTTTTGTGCTCAATTCTCTGGAGTGGGGACTTGAACCCACAGCCTTCTGACTCAGAGGCAAGAGTGCGACCCACTGTAGGTGGGTCAAGATCAAGATTGTTTTCTCTTCGTGCCAGGATATGCATTTATACAGTGCCTTTAACGTAGTAAAACGTCCCAAGGCGCTGAACAGTTGCGTTATCAGACAGAATTTGACACCGAGCCACATAAGGAGATATTAGGACAGGTGACCAAAAGCTTGGTCAAAGAGGTAGGTTTTAAGGAGCATCTTAAAGGAGGGGAGAGAGGCGGAGAGGTTTAGGGAGGGAATTCCAGAGCTTAGGGCCCAGGCAGCTGAAGGCACGGCCGCCAATGGTGGAGCGATTAAAATCGGAGACACTCAAGATGCCAGAATTGGAAGAGTGCAGAGATCTAGGTGCAGGGGGGCGGGGAGGAGTTGTAGGGCTGGAGGAGGTCACATAGATAGGAAGAGGCGAGGCCATGGAGTGATTTGAAAACAAGGATGAGAATTTTAAAATCGAAGCTTTGCTTAACCAGGAGCCAATGTAGGTCAGCAAGCACGGGGGAGATGAGTGAGTTAGGACACGGGCAGCAGAGCAGATGAGCTCAAGTTTACGTAGGGTAGAATGTGGGAGGCCCGTCAGGAGTGCGTTGGAACAGTCAAGTCTAGAGGTAACAAAGACATGGATGAGGGTTTCAGCAGCTAGGGGGAGTGTTTGCTAGTGCTGTTGGGGAGGGTTTAAACTAAAATGGCAGGGGGTTGGGAACCTGTGCAGGGAGACAGAGGAAAGGGAAGCAAGGATAGAAGCAAAAGACAGGAAGGAGAAAAGCAAAAGTGGAAGGCAGAGAAATCAAGGGTGTAAATCAAACAGGGCCACAGTAAATAATAATTCTAAAAGGACTAAGGGGGAAAAATTCAGTTGGTTGCGCCTCCCGTTAGCGCCTTAAGAGGGCACTAATGGGGCGCAAAGCAACTAGCGCCCAGGCGCGGCGATATTTGCGCCCCTCGTGAAATTAACTAGACATTTTGCGGCGGCGCTAAACACTACCGCCACGATCTCCTGCGCCAGCAGATCGTGACGTCAATCGAGTGCGCAACGCCCCGGTAGCACCCCAGAGCGGATATTGAGTGGTGCCCCCTGCCTTACCGCCTGCCGCTAGCAACGACAGGTTGAGGGGAGCGTTTTGCAGTCAGGAAGGGACTGGGGGAGCGCTATTTAAAGGCGACCGCTTCCTGCCTTTTTTTGTTGGTGACATTTTTGAACCATGCATTCTGAGAGAGAGAGAGAGAGAGAGAGAGACACTTCTGGAGAGATTCAACGCTGTGTGAAGGAATTTTGAGTACTGTGCAGCACTTTGCAGGTTCATTTTGATTTGACCTTCCTTGCATCGATTTAGAAGAGACTGTGGGGGTTGCACTCCGAGCTCTTTCCCTGGCTCTCTCCATTGTTCTTTCCAGCAGATTTGATGTACAGGTCTCTCCAGGCCGAGATTCAAGGCTGCAATGAGCAGGATGTGGATGGAAAGCAAGATCAACCCTCCCCTTTAAGAACTGTCTGGCGCCATTGTGTCTGTGTTCCATTGCTGACTGACATTACATGAGCTTCGTCAGCGCTCTGAGGTAGCGCCTCACTCCTCGGCCTTTGCGCCTTAAGACAGATGTGTAACGCCTGATTTAGCGCTCCAATCACCTCCAGGGGCGATAAAAGTCAAGTTTGCAGTCGGAGGCGATAATTAGTGCCAGGCGCTAATCTTTGCGCCCGGCCAATAATTGCGCCCCAAACTGGGCGATACTGAATTTTTCCCCCTAAGAGTGTTAAAAAAACAAGCCTGAAGGCTTTGTGTCTTAATGCGAGGAGCATTCGTAATAAGGTGGATGAATTAGCTGCGCAAATAGATGTAAACGGATATAATATAATTGGGATTACGGAGACTTGGCTCCAGGGTGAACAAGGCTGGGAATTCAACATCCAGGGGTATTCAATATTCAGGAAGGACAGGCAAAAAGGAAAAGGAGGTGGGGTAGCATTGCTGGTTAAAGAGGAGATTAACACAATAGTAAGGAAGGATATTAGCTCCGATGATGTGGAATCTGTATGGGTAGAGCTGAGAAATACTAAGGGGCAGAAAACGTTAGTGGGAGTTGTATACAGACCCCCAAACAGTAATGCTGAGGTTGGGGATGGCATTAAACGGGAAATTAGAGACGTGTGCAATAAGGGCACAACAGTTATCATGGGTGACTTTAATCTACATATAGATTGGGCTAACCAAATTAGTAACAATACTGTGGAGGAGGAATTCCCAGAGTGTTGACCTATTGAAAATAACCGCCTGCGTTCAATAGCAGACAAAGGAAGTCGCCCACCTGTGATTGTGTTCGCTTGCCGTCGTCGTCCGACAAGTCATTTCCGGGCCCCCCACAGTGCAAATCCGCTTAGAATTCAGCCCCGACTGTAGGGATATCAGCTCTAAATAGCACAGAGCTGAGAATGCAAGGAATGAAGCTGGGATCTAGCCCTGTGTCATTGCCACTCTACTGCCGGGCCCATTTAAGGTGCCAATCCACATCTCCGGAATTTAAACGTTATCAGCTCGCTCTGCCGGGTCACTGCATTGCCTTTCCGCAAGTAAATGTGGCTCCCACCAAACGTACCACACGTTGCCATGGAGCCTGCACGCTCACTCTCGTTTGTACTAAGGATCAGCCTGAGAATCAGAAGCCCAAGTCGAAATTGGGTTCGTTTGCATCCACTAAGATAAACCCGGGAGTTTATTCCGACTCTAGCCCTAAGATTGTGCCCATCCCCTTCACACAAACAGCAATTCTGCTGCACTTCCTCTTCCTGTGCAGGCACAGTACCATTTCCTGTGTCTCACTAAATGTTTCCCTCCATCACAGAATCTTACAGCACAGAAGGAGGCCATTCGGCCCATCGTGCCTGTGCCGGCTCTTTGATAGAGCTCTCCAATTAGTCCCACTCCCCTCCTGCTCTTTGCCCACAGCACTGCAGATTTCTGCTTTAAGTATTTATCCAATTTCCCTTTTGAAAGTTACTATTGAGTTTTCTTCCACCGCCCTTTCAGGCAGCGCATTCCAGATCACAACAACTCGCTGCATAAAATAAATTCTTGTCACCTCCCCTCTGGTTCTTTTGCCAATGATCTTAAATCTGTGTCCTCTGGTTACCGACCCTCCTGACAGTGGAAATAGCTTCGCTCTATCTACCTATCAAAACCCCTCATAATTTTGAACATCTCTAATAAATCTCCCTTTAACCGTCTCTGCTCGAAGGAGAACAATCCCAGCTTCTCCACGTAACTGAAGTCCCTCCTCCCTGGTACCATTCTAGTAAATCTCCTCTGCACCATCTCCAAGACCTTGACATCCTTCCTGAAGTGTGGTGCCCAGAATTGGACACAATACTCCAGCTGAGGCCTAACCAGTGATTTACAAAGGTTTAACATAACTTCCCTGTTTGGAATCAATGTCTGGATCTACTACAGCTTAACTCGGTCTATGTTATGTCACAAAAACACTTCCTCTTTCTGTTTGTTTGTAGATTTACATCACAGCTTACACTGATGTATTGGTGAGGGAAGTGACTAATTTGTAACTGACTATTGGGGAAGTTAAATGTAGCCAAGTGTTCTACACTGGTATCCTCTCCCGTCCTCAACACCCAACATTTAAACACTCGCATCCCCCGGCTAAACCACAACAACAACAACTTGCATTTATACAGCGCCTTTAACGTAGTAAAACATCCCAAGGTGCTTCACAGGAGCGATTATCAGACAAAATCTGACACCGAGCCAGATAAAGAGATATTAGGACAGGTGACCAAAAGTTTGGTCAAAGAGGTAGGTTTTAAGGAGCATCTTAAAGGAGGAGAGAGAGGCGGAGAGGTTTAGGGAGGGAATTCCAGAGCTTGTGGCCTCGGCAGCTGAAGGCACGGCCACCAATGGTGGGGCGATGAAAATCGGGGATGCTCAAGAGGACAGAATTGGAGGAGCGCAGAGATCTCGGAGGGTTGTGGGGCTGGAGGAGGTTACAGAGATAGGGAAGGATCTGAACACATGGATGAAAATTTTTAAAAATTGAGACCTTGCTTAACATCGGGAAACGTCACGAGGTGCTTCACGGGAGCGTAATCGGACGGAAAATTGACACCGAGTCAATGGAGGAGGAGATATTAGGGCGGGCGATCAAAAGCTTGGTCGAAGAGGTAGATTTTAAGGAGGGTCTAGAGAGAGGTGGAGATTCCAAGGACACCCACTCTTGTCTGGATTGCGCACATCGCTGCTTCCCTGCTGACGTTTCAAACCAGAAACTGCAGGAAAGATTTCAAACGCAGCAAGAAGTTAAACATTTAATCGTCGACCTTGAACTTGGAAGAGAATAGCTGGACTAGGATCAGTGAAAGAACGATTAAACTGAGGGTTGATATTCGGCATTCAGTTGTCAGGGACCTTGAGCGGCAAAATCCGTGAGGAAGAATTTTCATTCACATCACATCCCCAGAACACTTCACAACTTGATGGAAAATGCCGGCAGGGTTGACCTCGAAGATTACAAATCCCTCTCATTGCTCTCTTTCAAAGCACATTAGTATAGTGAAGAGTGAGGAGGATAGTGATAGACTTCAAGGGGACATGGACAGGTTGGTGAAATGGGTGAACACGTGGCAGATGAAATTTAACACAGAAAAGTGCGAAGTGAGACATTTTGGTAGGAAGAACGAGGAGAGGCAATATAAACTAAAGGGTACAATCCTAAAGAGGGTGCATGAAGAGCGAGATCTGGGGGTATATGTGCACAAATCGTTGAAGGTGGCAGGGCAGGTTGAGAAAGCGGTTAAAAAAGCATACGGGATCCTGGGCTTCATAAGTAGACATGATGCGGAGATGCCGGTGTTGGACTGGGGTGGACAAAATTGAGAGGTCGCACAACACCAGGTTATAGTCCAACAGTTTTATTTGAAATACCCAGCTTTCAGGATAACAGCGACCACGACACCACACAACCCTGCCATGGCAAACTCTGCAAGACATGCCAGATCATCAACACAGATACCACCATCACACGTGAGGACACTACCCACCAGGTACATGGTACATACTCATGTGACTCGGCCAACGTTGTCTACCTCATACGTTGCAGGAAAGAATGCACCGCGGCATGGTACATCGGCGAGACCATGCAGACACTGAGACAACGTATGAACGAGCACCGCGCAACAATCGCCAGGCAGGATTGTTACCTCCCAGTCGGGGAACACTTCAGCAGTCAAGGACATTCAGCCTCGGATCTGCGGGTAAGCGTTCTCCAAGGCAACCTTAGAAACACACGACAACGCAAAATCATCGAGCAGAAACTGATAGCCAAGTTCCGCACTCATGAAGACGGTCTCAATCGGGATCTTGGGTTTATGTCACGATACATGACGTGATCCGGACTCGAGTCGTCGTTAGCTTGTTCACAGATGTGATTCCCAGTAAAAAAGTAAAAATTTTTCCCAGTAAAAAAGTAAATTTTTTTTTAAAGCTTTTCGGCATAGAGTGCAAAAGCAAGAAAGTTATGATGAACCTTTACATTAAAAAACTGGTTTGGCCTCAACTGGAGTATTGTGTCCAATTCTGGGCACCACACTTTAGGAAGGAAGTGAAGGCCATAGAGAGGGTGCAGAAAAGATTTACGAGAATGGTTCCAGGGATGAGGCACTTCAGTTACGTGGAAAGATCGGAAATAAAGGTTCTAAATTGGGGAAGGCCGATTTTAATATGATAAGGCAGGATCTGGCCAAAGTGGACTGGGATCAGCTACTTGTAGGAAAATCCACATCAGAGCAGTGGGAGTCTTTCAGAAAGGAAATAGAGAGAGTACAACGCCAACATGTTCCCGTAAAGGTCAAGGGTGGGACCAACAAGCCCAGGGAACCCTGGATGTCAAGGGATATACAAGAATGGATTAGGGAAAAAAAGGGAGGCTTTTGGCAGATACAAAGGACTAAAAACAGTGGAAGCCCTAGAGGAGTATAGAAAGTGCAGGGGGGTACTTAAAAAAGAAATTAAGAGAGCGAAGAGGGGGCATGAAAAAACACTGGCGGGCAAAATAAAGGAAAATCCCAAGGTGTTTTATAAGTATATTAAGGGCAAGAGGAAAGAGTAGGGCCATTAGAGACCAAAGTGGCAATCTGTGTGTAGAGCCAAAAGATGTGGGTGAGGTTTTAAATGAATATGTTGCATCTGTGTTCACTATGAAGAAGGATGATGCAGACATAGAAATCAGGCAGGAGGATTGTGATATACTTGAACAAATTAGTATTGAGAGGGAGGAGGTACTAACAGTTTTAGCGGGCTTAAAAGTGGATAAATCCCCAGGCCCAGACGAGATGTATCCCAGGCTGCTGTGTGAGGCAAGGGAGGAGATTGCAGGGGCTCTGACACAAATTTTCAGAACCTCTCTGGCCACAGGGGAGGTGCCAGAGGACTGGAGAACAGCTAACGTAGTACCATTATTCAAGAAGGGTAGTAGGGATAAACCAGGGAATTACAGGCCAGTGAGCCTAACATCAGTGGAAGGGAAATTATTGGAAAAAATTCTGAGGGACAGAATTGGAGAGGCAAGGATTAATCAAGGATAGTCAGCATGGCTTTGTCAGGGGGAGAGCATGTCTAACCAATTTGATTGAATTTTTCAAGGGGTGACAGGGGGTGACTAGGTGTGTGGATGAGGGTAGTGCAGTTGATACAGTCTACATGGACTTCAGTAAGGATTTTGACAAAGTCCCACATGGGAGACTGGTCAAGAAGGTAAGAGCCCATGGGATCCAGGGCAATTTGGCACATTGGAAACAAAATTGGATTAGTGGCAGGAGGCAGAGGGTGATAGTCGAAGGTTGTTTTTGTGACTGGAAGCCTGTGTCCAGTGGTGTACCGCAGGGATCAGTGCTGGGTCCTTTGCTGTTTGTAGTGTACATTAATGATTTCGATATGAATGTAGGAGGTATGATCAGTAAGTTCGCAGATGACACGAAAATTGGTGGAGTGGTAAATAGCGAGGAGGGAAGCCTCAGGCTACAGGATGATATAGATGGGTTGGTTAGATGGGCAGAACAGTGGCAAATGGAATTTAACCCTGAAAAGTGTGAGGTGATGCATTTTGGGAGGACTAACAAGGCAAGGGAATACACAATGAATGGTAGGACCCTAGGAAGGACAGAGGATCAGAGGGACCTTGGTGTGCATGTACATAGATCCCTGAAGGCAGCAGGACAGGTAGGATAAGGTGGTTAAAAAGGCATATGGGATACTTATATTCTATGCCTCGGCTAATGAAGACAAGAGCAGGGAGGTTATGATGGAGCTGTACAAAACGCTAGTTAGGCCACAGCTGGAATACTGTGTGCAGTTGTGGTCGCCACACTATAGGAAGGATGTGATTGCATTGGAGAGCGTGCAGAGGAGATTCACCAGGATGTTACCTGGGCTGGAGTGCTTCAGTTATGAAGAGAGACTGGACAGGCTGGGTTGTTTTCATTAGAGCAGAGAAGGCTGAGTGGGGAACCTGATTGAGGTGTACAAAATTATGAGGGGCATAGATAGGGTAGATAGAAAGGAACTTTTCCCCTTAGTAGAGGGGTCAATAACCAGGGGGCATAGTTTCAAGATAAGGGGCAGGAGGTTTAGAGGGGATTTGAGGAGAAACTTTTTCACCGTGAGAAAGATGTTTTTAATTTTTCTGAGCTGTGCTGGACATTTGTGCTTCTAGAGGCGGACGAAATCTAACACTGTCCCGTGTCAGGTGCCCCGTGATGGGTCAGATGCAGAACAGTTGCTCATTATAACATGCTCGCCTAAAGGAAAACATCTCCGAGCCCGTTACAGAGCAGAGGCTCGCACTGAGCAGAAGAAAGAATGAGGGGTGGGGGCACAGTCTAGGAGTAGAGTTTTCAACAGGCTTTGGAAAGCAGCGAGTGAGTTAGCGAGACTTTGGAAGAGAATTGAATGCAGCATGGGTGTGGGTAGTTGAGTGCGCAGTTAGGTACAGACAAACACGCTCTCTCTTCCCCAGCAACGAGTGTGGCCCAACTTCAGAAAAAACACCTACTTCAGTTATGTGGAGAGACCGGAGAAGCTGAAATTGTTCTCCTTAGAGCAGAGAAGGTTAAGAGGAGATTTAATTGAGGTGTTCAAAATCATGAGGGGTTTTGATAGAGTAAATAAGGAGAAACTGTTTCCAGTGGCAGGAGGGTCGGTAACCAGAGGACACAGATTGGGGATTTGAGGAAAAACATTTTCACCCAGAGGGTGGTTGGAATCTGGAACTCACTGCCTGAAAGGGTGGTAGAGGCAGGAACCCTCACAACATTCAAGAAGCATTTAGATGAGCACTTGAAACGCCATAGCATACAAGGCTACGGACCAAGTGCTGGAAAATGGGATTAGAATAGACAGGGCTTGATGGCCGGCGCGGACACGATGGGCCGAAGGGCCTCTTTCTGGGCTGTATAACTCTATGACTATAACTCTAAGTTGGGGTTGTTCTCCTTAGACCAGAGAAGGTTGAGAGGAGATTTGATAGAGGTGTTCAAAATCATGAGGGGTCTAGACAGAGTAAATAGAGACTAACTGTTCCCATTGGCGGAAGGGTCGAGAACCAGAGGACACAGATTTAAGGTGATTGGCAGAAGAACCAAAGGCGACATGAGGAAAAACTTTTTTACGCAGCGAGTGGTTATGATCTGGAATGCACTGCCTGAAAGGGTGGTGGAGGCAGATTCAATCGTGGCTTTCAAAAGGGAGCTGGAGAAGTACCTGAAGGAAAAACAATTTGCAGGGCTACGGGAAAAGGGCGGGGGTGGGGGTGGGGTAGTGGGACTAGCTGAAGTGCTCTTGCAGAGAGCCGGCACGGGCTCGACGGGCCGAATGGCCTCCTTCTGTGCTGCAACCATTCTATGATTCATTGAAATCAAATCACAACCCATTGGCAGCACCCCTTGCTTTTAAAAATAAATGGGCAAGAGGCAAATTACAGATCTGTGAGCCTTGCCTGAACTGTGGGAAAACGTTCAGGACTTCAATGAGGGATGGCCCAAGGGGTCATGTGGAACCGCAGGGTCTGATTGGAGAAGGGTTCAGAAGGGGCAAGTTGTTTCTGAACAGTTTATTGGATTTCTTTGAGGATTGAACAGATCTGCTGGGTAAAGGTGAGGCGGTGGGCGTTTTCTACCAGAATCTCAGGAAGGTTTCTGACACCGTCCCAGAAAACAGGAGAACTTCGCGCCCACCTTCGATCTTTTACGCTTACCTGAACGGGGTCGCATCCTAAAGACGGCACCTCTGACAGTGCAGCAGCACTCCCTCAGTACTAGAATCATAGAAACATACAGTACAGGAGGAGGCCATTTGGCCCATCTGGATTAGAGTACAGGAGCAAGGATGTCTTACTACAGTTATACAGGGCCTTGGTGAGACCACACCTGGAGTACTGTGTGCAGTTTTGGTCTCCTTACCTAAGAAAGGATATACTTGCCATAGAGGGAGTGCAACGAAGGTTCACCAGACTGATTCCTGGGATGGCAGGACTGTCGTATGTCGACTGGGTTGACTAGGCCTGTATTTACTAGAGTTTAGAAGAATGAGAGGGGATCTCATTGAAACGTATAAAATTCTGACAGGGCTAGACAGACTGGATGCAGGGACGATGTTTCCCCTGGCTGGGGAGTCTAGAACGAGGGGTCACAGTCTCAGGATAAGGGGTAGGACATTTAGGACTGAGATGAGGAGAAATTTCTTCACTCAGAGGGAGGTGAACCTGTGGAATTCTCTACCACAGAAGGCTGTGGAGGCCAAGTCACTGAATATATTTAAGAAGGAGATAGATAGATTTCTAGACACAAAAGGCATCAAGGGGTATGGGGAGAGAGCGGGAATATGGTATTGAGATAGAGGACCAGCCATGATCATATTGAATGGTGGAGCAGGCTCGAAGGGCCGAATGGCCTACTCCTGCTCCTATTTTTCTATGTTTCTATATTTCTATCGTGCCTGTGCTGGCTCTTTGAAAGAGCGGTGGTGTTTAGTCCCACCCACCCCCCCAATGTTTGTCCGTAACCCTGTAGGTTCCTGATTCTCAAGCACCTGTCCAATTAGGTGACATTGGCTGGCTCCGCACAAACCAAGGCAGAAACCCAGAGCTTACCTGGCACGTGTGGCTCAGTATGATACATTACTTCAGTCCTAGAGTGCGGCTTGAACCCAGGCACCAGAGTGTAACCAACTGAGCAACTTCCAGTTCTTTTTAAACCAAATCGGTAACTAGAAAAGCCCGCTGAAATGACTTAAACTTAAATACAGTTTAAGTCCTTTCGATTAGGCACTTTACAGCCTTCTGGACTCAACATCGTGTTCAACAATTTCAGACCATAACCTCGGCCCCCGTTTTTTCAGATGGCAGCTGTTGATGATTCTGTTATTCCCATTTACACCTCCTCTAGACCCATCTTTTGTTTCTTTACTTGCCCCAGTACCATCTCCTTTTGCCTCGCACCATCATCCCTTTTGTCATTTAATCTCTCCTGCCTTCCACCCTATCACAGACCTTCCCTTTTGTTCTTTCCTCCCCTCCCTTTCCCTGCCCCTACACTTGCTTAAAAACCTGTTACATCTCCAACCTTTTCCAGTTCTGACGAAGGGTCCTAGACCTGAAACTTTAACTCTGTTTCTCTCTCCACGATGCTGCCTGACCTGCTGAGTGCTTTCCAGCATTTTCTGTTTATACGTAGACTCAAGCCCTTTGCCCGTACTGTAGCTGGAGTGCTGTGGCAGGTAGGTCTTGATAATTTTGGTAGCAGCATTGAATACAGCGAGTCAATGACAGCTGGTCGGAATAAACTCTACTCACCCTTGTGTTGGGACACGCGTTGCCTTTCTTGTACTCCTTGTGGTTGGCTTGCTTGTCAAGCTTGGTCCATAGGGCCTTGGCCTTCCATGTGTTGACCTTCGATTTCAGCATGGAGTAGAACATCCGATAGTCCAAAGGGTCAAGATCAAGGTGGCGGCAGAGGATGTGGAACGCCTGCAGTGTGCCTTTGAACGTTGAGGCCTGCACAAAGTTCTCAAACAGTTGTCCAGCTTGGCTGCTTTTATCAGCGTCATTTTCACCCATGGTCTAGTTGTGTCCCTCACGCAAGAGAAGTAGGTCGGACTCTCACAGCTCGTAGGCGACAGGATGGACTAACGTTTATTTTCAGACATTGTAAACCTGAAATGTTTCCAAAACAAAGGCACAATTAATCCATCGAAAATCAATCCGAGTGCGGCGATTTTACAGGAGGTTAAATCAGGGGCGTTCTGCATCTTGAGAACTATTTTCAACCGATAGAAAAAAACCAAGAAACTGAAAGTGTCAGAGGGCAGCACCCTCGCCTCTGAGTTAGAAGGTTGTGGGTTTGAGTCCCACTCCAGGGACTTGAGCACAAAAATCCAGGCTGCTCTCTCAGGTGGACGTAAAAGATCCCACGGCCACTATCTCGAAGAAGAGCAGGGGGAGTTATCCCCGGTGTCCTGGGCCAATATTTATCCCTCAATCAACATGACCTAAAAAAAAAATAACCAGATGATCTGGTCACGATCACATTGTTGGATCTTGCTGTGCGCAAATTGGCTGCCACGTTTCCTACATTACAACAGTGACTACGCTTCAAATTGGCTGTAAGGCGCTTTGGGACGTCCGGTGGTCCTGAAAGGCGCTGTAGAAATGCAAGTCTTTCTTTCTTTCTCAATCTCCCCTGAAACTTGTCTGCTCCAAGGAGAACAAACCCAGCTTCTCTAGTCTCTCCACCTTATATATGGCACCTTACAATGTCGTTAGGACATCTCAAAGCACTTTTTGAAGTGTAGTCACTTTGCTTATTGATGGAGGGAGATGTGTTGACCAGGACTCTCATTTAACTCCCGCATCAGTGAGGCAAATGCAGTCAAAAATGTCAGAAACCCTCCACTTCCAGGAGTCTTGCGGAGAAGAAGACCACAATCTGTGTTTGTTCCTCCAGTGTGCATAAAGGCAAGGCCTGTGTTTACAGCCAATAGGAACATGGGAAAGGACAGGACCAGAAGAGGCTCTGTAGTCCATCTGATCGAGGCTGACCAGATTTTCTAAACCAAATCCGGGGACGCACAGGGTGGGAGCACAGCAAAGTAGCCAGAACGGAAAATGTCGGTTGCGCAGCACAGCGAGGCAAATATTTTTAGCAGCCTATATTTTACCAGTTACAGAGATACACTACAAATGCTAAACAAATGTGTATATCATTACTGCGGGCGTGATGTCCCACTATTGAAACGCTTTCGAACACCGGTCACGGGACACTTGACCCCTCTCCCCAGTGACTGAGGTCACACCTGACCCCTCCCCCCCCAGTGACGGAGGTCACACCTGACCCCTCCCTCCCCGTGACTGAGGTCACACCTGACTCCTCCCTCCCCCAGTGACTGAGGTCACACCTGACCCCGCCCCCCCAGTGACTGAGGTCACACCTGACCCCTCCCCCTCCCAGGAACTGAGGTCACACCTGACCCCTCCCCCTCCCAGGAACTGAGGTCACACCTGACCCCTCCCCCCGAGTGACCGAGAGCACACCTGTCCACCCCCCCGCCTTCTCCCCGGAGACCGGGCCCACCTCGCGGCCTATCCCTCTCCGGTTGCCATGATCCCAGGCACTTTTGGGGGGGGGGGGGGGGGGACGCTCACCGCCCGGGGGGGGTGGTCGCTCACTGCCCGGGGGGGGGGTCGCTCACTGCCCGGGGGGTGGTCGCTCACTGCCCGGGGGGGGGGGGGGGGGGGGGGGGGGGGGGTCGCTCACTGCCCGGGGGGCGGTCGCTCACTGCCCGGGGGGGGGGGGGGGGGGAGGACGCTCACCGCCCGGGGGGGCACTCACTTCGGGGACGAGTTTAATGAACCGGAGACTCTTCTGGTGACATTGTTTGGCCAGGGACACAGCACCTCATCCCGGGTCTGTTCCTGAAAAACGGGGACGTACAGTCACCCCAATCTGATCGGTCCCATAATTCCACTCCCACAAACAGCTCTCCGATTCTCCCTTGAATTTGACCGTGTGTCTGCCTCACTCGTCAGTCTGTTCCACACAGTCACACCCAGACCCTGCAGAAAGAAAGACTCGCATTTCTACAACGTCTTTCACAACCTCAGGACGTCCCAAAGCGCTTTACAGCCAATGAAGTACTTTTTGAAGTGTAGTCGCTGTTGTAATGGAGGAAACACAGCAGCCAATTTGCGCACAGCAAGCTCCCACAAACAGCAATGTGATAATGACCGATAATCTGTTTTAGTGATGTTGGTTGAGGGATAAATATTGGCCCCAGGACACCAGGGAGAGCTCGCCTGCTCTTCTTCCCGAAATAGTGGCCATGGGATCTTTTACGTCCACCTGAGAGAGCAGACGGGGCCTCGGTTTAACGTCTGTTCCAAAAGATGGCACCTCCGACAGTGCGGCGCTCCCTCAGTACCGCACTGGGAGTGTCGGCCTGGATTATGCGCTCTGCGTCTAACGTACAAGGGCTCGATCGCGGTGCGACTCCTGAAACCAGCGCCAAGAAACAGCAGCGTTTCGGACGAGTCAGTTCCAGGACTAGAGCTTGCAGCCTTCTGTCCAAGAGTCTAGATTGGTGCTGGCAAGAGCTACCACGACTCAATGGTGACCTTTAACCCTGCCGAATGTTACCTGAATAGTCTCCTTAAATAATCCAGCAGCTCAGCTAAATAGGAACGTTGCCAATTCATTAACAAAATATTCTGAAGTAATTTTCCTTTGAAACTACTTGAAGAACCTCCGCTGCTCAACGTGCCTCTCCCTGAATTTAAGTACTTGTTACCATACTTCAGCTGAATGAAACTCATTACAAAGAAACTTCCTTTGGCCTCTTAACTCTTTCCTCACCTTGTTTCTTTGTCTGCACAGTGAATTAAAAGGCCGCTAGAACTCATTAAAGACACATTCAAAAGATCTAAAAAGGTTGCATAAATAATCTCGTGCAGCCACGGTGAGGACTCTCCCTCACCAGGAACGTACATCGGAAGGCCTCGTGTCCACCGCTCGCCATTTTAAGTCAGATCTTACATTTCTACAGCGTCCTTCATAACCTCAGGACGTCCCAAAGTGCTTTACAGTCAATGAAGTGCTTTTGAACAGTCGTCATGGTTTAATATCGGAAACGCTTCAGTCCATGACTCAAGAACTGTTGGCGGCCTTTGTGTGTTTCAGGAGCCGCACCGCGATCGCGCCCTCGGTCATTAGTTGCATAGCACATAATCCCAGCTGACACTCCATTGCAGTACTGAGGGAGTGCTGCTCTGTCGGAGGGGCGGTACTGAGGGAGCGCTGCACTGTCGGGGGGGCAGTACTGAGGGAGCGCTGCACTGTCAGAGGGGCAGTACTGAGGGAGTGCCCCACTGTCGGAGCGGCAGTACTGAGGGAGCGCTGCACTGTCAGAGGGGCAGTACTGAGGGAGTGCCCCACTGTCGGAGCGGCAGTACTGAGGGAGTGCCCCACTGTCGGAGCGGCAGTACTGAGGGAGCGCTGCACTGTCAGAGGGGCAGTACTGAGGGAGTGCCCCACTGTCGGAGCGGCAGTACTGAGGGAGTGCTGCACTGTCAGAGGGGCAGTACTGAGGGAGTGCCCCACTGTCGGAGGGTCAGTACTGAGGGAGCGCTGCACTGTCGGAGGGGCAGTACTGAGGGAGTGCTGCACTGTCGGAGGGGCAGTACTGAGGGAGTGCCGCACTGTCGGAGGGGCAGTACTGAGGGAGCACAGCACTGTCGGAGCGGCAGTACTGAGGGAGCGCTGCACTGTCGGAGGGGCAGTACTGAGGGAGCGCTGCACTGTCGGAGGGGCAGTACTGAGGGAGCGTTGCACTGTCGGAGGGGCAGTACTGAGGGAGCGCTGCACTGTCGGAGGGACAGTACTGAGGGAGCGCTGCACTGTCGGAGGGGCAGTGCCGAGGGAGCGCTGCACTGTCGGAGGGGCAGTACTGAGGGAGTGCTGCACTGTCGGAGGGGCAGTACTGAGGGAGCGTTGCACTGTCGGAGGGGCAGTACTGAGGGAGCGCTGCACTGTCGGGGGGGCAGTACTGAGGGAGCGCTGCACTGTCGGAGGGGCGGTACTGAGGGAGCGCTGCACTGTCGGAGGGGCAGTACTGAGGGAGCACTGCACTGTCGGAGGGGCGGTACTGAGAGAGTGCTGCACTGTCGGAGGGGCAGTACTGAGGGAGCGCCGCACTGTCGGAGGGGCAGTACTGAGGGAGCGCTGCACTGTCGGAGGGGCAGTACTGAGGGAGCACTGCACTGTCGGAGGGGCGGTACTGAGAGAGTGCTGCACTGTCAGAGGGGCAGTACTGAGGGAGCGCAGCACTGTCGGAGGGTCAGTACTGAGGGAGCGCTGCACTGTCGGAGGGGCAGTACTGAGGGAGCGCTGCACTGTCTGAGGGGCAGTACTTAGAGAGTGCTGCACTGTCAGAGGGGCAGTACTGAGGGAGCGCAGCACTGTCGGAGGGTCAGTACTGAGGGAGCGCTGCACTGTCGGAGGGGCAGTACTGAGGGAGCGCTGCACTGTCGGAGGGGCCGTCTTTCGGATGAGACATTAAACCGAGGCCCCGTCTGCTCTCTCAGGTGGATGTAAAAGATCCCAGGGCACTATTTCGAAGAAGAGCAGGGGGAGTTCTCCCCGGTGTCCTGGGGCAATATCTATCCCTTACCCAACATCACTGAAACAGATTGTCTGGTCATTATCACATTGCTGTTTGTGGGAGCTTGCTGTGCGCAAATCAGGCTGCTGTGTTTCCCACATTACAACAGTGACTACACTTCAAAACAGTAGTTCATTGGCTGTAAAGCGCTTTGGGACGTCCTGAGGTCATGAAAGACGCTGTAGAAATACAAATCTTTCTTTTAGGACTCAAGCACAGTGTACAGCCTCATTTAAAAAGTGCCAGAGGGTGGGGAGGGGGCCTGATTCTTTCTGTACTTAAGTACATTTTATTATAAAAAAGGAAAAGCGCGTGGACACTCTCACCCACTCTCCGAACACCGGTGAAATTTTAACCCGCATCTTATCAGAGTCCTGCACCTGCCCAGAACGCGCCCAGTAAAGAGCCCTCTCCTGGCCGGCAGGGCCACGGTCTCCGATAGACCGACCTACGATCAATAACTGAAAGTGCAACCGCAGTCTTCGTACCGCCCTCTTCTGCTTAACTAACCCTCTCCTCGAATGGACCATCACAGCTGTTAACAGGCAGAGTCGTGCGAAGGTGCCAAAAAAGTGGGGCAACAGATCAGAACAGTACAAAAATACCCAAAGCCACATAATCATTTACTTCACTTGTTAAAGACTTTCCCCAAACTTTTACATTTAGACTTCCGGTTTAATCAAAAAAAAAAGTACAAAAACTCAAAGTCTAAAGCCCAACGTTGCTTTCCCTTCGGGCTTCAGATTCTCCTCTTACCTTTATTTTTTGCCAATTTATATTCTCTCCAAGACAACAAACGTAACTTAAGCATCCCTCGCCTCTTGGTGAAGTGAGCCGATAGCAATACACCAATAAAAGGGGCCAGGCTCAGAGAGCTTTTCATGTCCTGCCCTGCGAATGGCCAGAGACGGCATGTGTTGTAACACGGCACATTGTTACGAGCTGATGTAATTGATCACAGAACCATGTTAGTCATCTCAAGTTTCATAACTGAGCGGGGATGGGTGTGTTACTCACTGCTTTGGCACCCCTCTGCTTCCTGAACTCAGCGCGATAAAGTTAATTCAGCAACAACGCCGCCGTGCCAGCCTTACGTTGAGCCCAGAGGCGGTCCTGGTTCTTCCAGCACCGAGGCTAGACTCGCACGACCGCAGCCGACGCTCTCCCTCGTCGAGGGAGGCTCAACAATTCCAGGTCATCGCGTGGGGAGGGAGAAAGTAGAGAGTGGGAGAGAGGAATCCCCGGGCCTGAGTACGGTGCTGCAGTGGGTTATTTTACTGGGCTAATAATGCCGAGGACGCCAGTTCAAATCCCATCATGGCAAGTTGAGAAATTGAATTCAGTTTTTAAATAAATCTGGAAATTAAAAAGCCGGTCTCGGTAAAAGTGACCATGAATCTGTCGGATTGTCATAAAAACCCAACTGGTTCACCGATGTCCCTTTAGGGAAGGAAACCTGCCGTCCTTACCCGGTCTGGGCCTATACGTGACTCCAGTCCCACACCAACAGTGGTTGACTCTTAACTGCCCTCTGAAGTGGCCCAACGAGACACTCAGTTTGTATCAAACCCGCTACCAGCGGTTCAACAAGGTGGCTCACCACCACCTTCTCAAGGGGCAACTTGGGACGGGCAATAAACGCCCGCCTGGCCAGCGACGTCCACATCCCGAGAGTGAATGAAGAAATGTTTTTACCTTGCAGCAACATGCGTGCCGCACTATTAGAAACAGCTGCACTTGTTCCCGTAGCAACAGAGAGGTCCCAAGCAGCTGGCGAGCACCTTGAAGCGCTTTGTACAGTGTCCCTCTGTAGGGAGGGGGTCACAGTACAGTGCATTGAAGCACCATTAGAGCACCCCACCACTAGAGTTTCAGTCCTCAGTCCCTGCCATGCCCGCTCTGAGGAGGTGCTGAGCGGAGGCCGGCTGTCCTCTCACAGGGAGGGTGGAGACAGTAAGAGGCAGGGCTGTCACCAATACTCACTGTAAGAGGATTGTTGCCAGTGTCCTGGGGGAAGGTTGGTTACAGAGCGTTCTTGGACCAGGGCCCAAAGATCCCCCTCATTGTTTTTTTTTGGGCTGCGCGGCCCCCCTTCACAGTTTCGCAAATTGAAAAAAATTGGGAGAAGAGCAGGGGGAGTTCTCCCCGGTGTCCTGGGGCCAATATTTATCCCTCAACCAACATCACTAAAACAGATTATCTGGTCATTATCACATTGCTGTTTGTGGGAGCTTGCTGTGCGCAAATTGGTTGCCGCGTTTCCCACATTACAACAGTGACCACACTTCAAAAAGTACTTCATTGGCTGTAAAGAGCTTTGGGACATCCTGAGGTTGTGAAAGGCGCTGGAGAAATGCAAGTCTTTCTTTTGTTTAGACATATAATATATTGTAATGTAGTAACATTGTAACCTTCAATATATTAACGTAGCAATTTTGTTCCACAGTAATAATTTAACAACCTAGTAAAAGTAAATTTAAACTCCACGGTCACGCAGCTTAGAGAGAACGTTGCCAGGGACATGGGGGAAAAGAGACACTCGGGGCGATGAAACCGATTCGGAATATACCCGGAAGCAAAAAAAATATATAAAAGCATTGTCCTGGACGAATCTTTCTGTAAAACGAACGGTGTGTTAACGACACACGCCGTTATTAATGCACAAATCATCCAGCGAGTTCAGGGGACGAGGAGATTTGCCGTGAGTTGCGAATCTCCAGAGCTTGCTGGATTTGCACATTAAACTCGCCGCAGACAGTTAAGTCTGCTAATTAAGAAGGCAAGCACCCTTTTAACGAGGTGCTAATTGTTGATGCGATGCCACTCAACCTCTCTGGCCCAGAAAGGGTACAATTTAAACTGTTCAGTTTCATTCCTACAGCTAGTCAATTGTTCCAAGAGATTTTTATAATTTCAAATTTTAAAATATAATTTTTTTCCCCTGTTGTTTCCTTTCTGTCTCTTTTTCTCTCTCTCTCTTAATCCAATCTTTCTTTCCCTCTCTTTATTTCTCTTTCTGTACCTGATTTGACTCTAATTCACCCGATTTCCTTCTCCGACATTCCTCTGTTTCTTTCTCAATCCTTAAATCTCATTGGTTAAGGGGATAGACTGTCGTTCAGCGAGGTCCCAGATGCCCCGCTGCCCTTGCCTTGCGGTATCAGCTCGCACTCCCAGCGAGTTACGGCGGAAATTATATATGAGAGCTGAAGGGCGCGGGAAAAAGTCTAACTAACGGGGAACGCTGTGAAATGAGGAAGAATTTCTTCTCTCAGAGGGTTGTAAATCTGTGGGATTCTCTGCCCCAGAGAGCTGTGGAGGCTGGGTCATTAAATACATTTAAAGGTGGAGATAGACAGATTTTTGAACAATGAGGGAGTGAAGGGTTATGGGGAGCGGGCAGGGAAAGTGGAGTTGAGGCCAAGATCAGATCAGCCATGATCTCATTAAATGGCGGAGCAGGCTCGAGGGGCCAAATGGCCGACTCCTGCTCCTATTTCTTATGTTCTTATGTCCCACTCCAGCAAGATTTGGCCCAACGTCCTGGAAAAATAACCCTGTTGTAGCACTAACCTACAACCTTTCTCCGTGACCTCCACGCCCCCACTGGGAATGCTCAACCACATCTCAAAGTCCCTGCCACAACACATGGAAGCATCAATGACCTGTGGACTTCCCAGTCACCTCAAGAACATACCGTACCATAAATTAGGGCTGTGTCAATGAATCAGACAGATGACATTTTAAGAGCATGAGATAATCAATGACCACGTCGTGAATTCAGGCAATCTGGATGTGATACAGAATTGGGATTCCCACACCTGATATTGCGATCCAGTCAATTAAGGACAAGACGGGAGGGTAATGGTCCACGAGGGGAGTCAACACCTTTAGGAGGGGAGGAAAGCTCTCAAAAAAAGGGGCGAGGGAAAAAAAAAAATGAGCAGGACTTATTTAAGAGACCTTGACGGAACACAAACATTGTGCAATGCTTACGGAATCCTCCCTTGGAGGGTGCAATTAGAGGTATAATTATAGCTCTCAATCGGAAGCAGTAATCACAAACTAGGCACGTATAATTCACAGCAGAAAATGTGACATTAGCTGCTTTCAATCGCACAGACTTCAGTTCCTTGCCAGGCAGAACCTTGGAGACATGAGCTCAGAGGTAAATGAAGGGGACTGACCCTTTAGGTCAGGGTCTGTATCTATGAACTGAGTAACATCTGAACGAGTAAATTTGCACAAGTTGGCGATCACTCACCGCGATGTCAGCGTTTACCGGTCAATACTTAACCAGTTCACGGTGCCTTCCAGTTCTAGTTAGAAGGAATGGGCCTGCATTAATACAGCACCTCATCACAGCGTCAGGACGTCCCAAAGTGCTCCACATCCAACTGGTTACGTTTTTACTTGAAGTGTTGTGTAAGAAAACACGGAAGCCAATTTGCCACAAACAGCCAATGGGATTGTCAATCTACTTCTGGTGGCTGAGGGAGTAATGTTGGCCAGGACAGCAGGGAGAACACCTCGACTCAACTTCAGCAATGCCAGGGGGGAACGGGCCCCAATAGACCCAATCCACCAGATCGCGGATGCAAGAAAGAATGAAAGACTTGCATTTCTACAGCGCCTTTCACGACCTCAGGACGTCTCAAAGCGCTTTACAGCCAATGAAGTACTTTTTGAAGTGTAGTCACTGTTGTAATGTGGGAAACGCGGCAGCCAATTTGCGCACAGCAAGCTCCCACAAACAGCAATGTGATGATGACCAGATAATCTGTTTTTGTGATGTTGGTTGAGGGATAAATATTGGCTCCAGTGAGAACTCCCCAGCTCTGCTTCCAAATACTGGCCATGGGATCTTTTACGTCCACCTGTGAGAGAGCAGACGGAGCCTCGGTTTAACGTCTCATCCGAAAGACGGCACCTCCGACAGTGCAGCGCACCCTCAGTACTGCCCCTCCGACAGTGCAGCGCTCCCTCAGTACTACCCCTCCGACAGTGCAGCGCTCCCTCAGTACTGCCCCTCCGACAGTGCAGCGCTCCCTCAGTACTACCCCTCCGACAGTGCAGCGCACCCTCAGTACTGCCCCTCCGACAGTGCAGCGCTCCCTCAGTACTGCCCCTCCGACAGTGCAGCGCTCCCTCAGTACTACCCCTCCGGCAGTGCAGCGCACCCTCAGTACTGCACCTCCGACAGTGCAGCACTCTCTCAGTACTGACCCTCCGACAGTGCAGCGCTCCCTCAGTACTGCCCCTCCGACAGTGCAGCGCTCCCTCAGTACTACCCCTCCGGCAGTGCAGCGCACCCTCAGTACTGCACCTCCGACAGTGCAGCACTCTCTCAGTACTGCCCCTCCGACAGTGCGGCGCTCCCTCAGCACTGCCCCTCCGACAGTGCGGCGCTCCCTCAGTACTGCCCCTCCGACAGTGCAGCGCTCCCTCAGTACTGCCCCTCCGACAGTGCAGGCGCTCCCTCAGTACTGCCCCTCCGACAGTGCGGCTCTCCCTCAGTACTGCCCCTCCGACAGTGCAGCACTCCCTCAGTACTGCACTGGAGTGTCAGCCTGGATTGTGTTCAAGTCTCTGGAGTGGGACTATGAACCCTCGACCTTCTGACTCAGAGGCGAGGGCGCTGCCCACTGAGCCAGGGCTGACACTGGGCGCAAATTGTCTGCCGCGCTTCCCTACGTCACAACAGTGACCACACTTCAGAAGTGCTTCGTTGGCTGTGAAGCGCTTTGGGGCGTGCTGAGGTTGTGAAAGGCGCTGGAGAAATGCAAGTTCTTTCTTTTTCTTTGGCTCGGTGTCAGATTTTGTCTGATAATCGCTCCTGTGAAGCGCCTTGGGAGGTTTCTCTACGTTAAAGGCGCTGTATAAATGCAGGTTGTTGTTGAAGCTTCCTACATGACTGCAGAGGTTCCCAAACACCAGCTTGTGCCATGGGCAATGTGTGTGCATTTGTGTTAAAGATATAAAATCAACCCCTCCCACCCCAAGCACCACTCTCGCGGTAACTATATTATCTAATTGGTGTTAAGTCGGGTATATTTGGCGACGGAGTTGCTGCTTACGGTTAATTGCAGCTCCGTAACTAAACTTTATTTGCTTACAACCCAACAGGAACATTGGAGAATGAGAATTCAGTTTACAAAACCTGGAAATAAAAAACTGGGATCAATAAAAGTGACCATGAAGCTGTGGGAAACTGAGGAAACCTGCTGTCCTGACCCGGCCTGGGACTGGATGTGACTCCAGTCCCTGCTAACGTGGCCTTTAACTCCCCTCTGAAGTGGTCCAGTGAGACACTCCACTGTATCGCCACCTTCTCAGGCAACTAGGGATGGGCAATAAATGCCGGCCTTGCCAGCGAGAATAGTGAAAAAAAATAGATTGGCAGCACCAGGAAAAAAACACACCGACAGGTCTTCCCGGTCGCTGGTTTGAATTAATCCGGTAAGTTTGCCTTACCTCGGGGAGGCCAGCTGCACCAAGCCCATGTAGCAGGAGCCAGTGTCGCAAGGGGCATAACAGAAAGTGAGAGAGAGACAGCGAGAGAGCGGGACAGAGCGAGACACACAGAGAGCGGGACAGAGAGAGAGAGAGAGAGAGACACACACAGAGAGAGAGAGAGAGACAGAGAGAGAGAGAGAGAGAGAGAGAGAGAGACAGAGCGAGCGAGACAGAGCGAGAGCGAGAGCGAGAGCGTGCGAGAGCGCGAGAGATACAGACACAGAGAGAGAGAGAGAGAGAGAGAGAGAGAGAGAGAGAGAGAGAGACAGAGAGGGACAGAGAGAGAGACAGTGTGAGAGGGAGACACACAGAGAGAGAGAGACACAGAGCGAGAGAGACAGTGAGAGAGAGAGAGAGAGAGAGACACAGAGCGAGAGGGACAGAGAGAGAGAGAGAGACACACAGAGAGCAAGACAGAGACACAGAGCGAGAGGGACAGTGTGTGAGAGAGAGAGAGAGAGAGAGAGAGAGAGAGAGAGAGAGAGACACACACAGAGAGAAAGAGCAAAACAGAGACAGAGACACAGAGAGAGAGAGAGAGACAGAGAGAGAGAGAGAGATCAAAGCAAGTAGCAGCAATTTGTAAAGCACAGTCGGTTTGTGTTGTTATCAATTATAGAATCTCTTCGGCAACTTAAATTACCAACCGGGCTGGACGATGGGATCAAAGCGAGAGTTGTAATGTCCCAGGGACAGATATGGATAGCGGTTACCCTTTTAATGGGCTGTGGGCATTCCAGCTTTAATTTCTGTAAACAAACACACGAGGAGGAGCCAATCATTCCCAAGGTGATAACCAGAGCCGGAGCCTGGGTACACTGGGTACACTGGGCACACTGGGCACGCTGCTCAGGACTAACGAGCAGCGCGTGTGAATCTGAATTGGCAATGTTTCACGGCATTGATGGATTTACTGCGCTAAACAAAGAGACTGAATCAACCCTTGCTGCACAGCCCAATTTAAACCGAGCGTATTCATTAACATTGGAAGCAAACGGAATGGCTGAAACATTCATTCAAATCAAAATGACACAGGTTTCTTTCAGAAAACCATATTTTGGGACAGAGTATATGATTAATTTGAGACATGATGTGTAGCGAGTCTAGCATCAACAACTATCTTGTTGTATTTATACAGCGCCTTTAAATTAGTAAAACGTCCCAGGGCGCTTCACAGGGGCATAAATCAGACAAAATTTGACACCGAGCCACAGAAGCAGATATTAGGACAGGCGACCAAAAGCTTGGTCAAAGAGGTCGGTTTGAAGGAGCGTCTTAAAGGAGGAGAGAGAGGCGGAGAGGTTTAGGGAGGGAATTCCAGAGCTCGGGGCCCAGGCAGCTGAAGGCACGGCCGCCAATGGTGGAGCGATGGGAGTGGGGGATGCTCAAGAGGCCGGAATTGGAGGAGTGCGGAGATCTCAAAATGACTTTGGACCTCTGGTTCCCAAAGCTTCCCACCACTGGGGGTTTTCCTCACCTCGTGTCTGGGTCTGTTGTAGACTCACTGATAGAGATTGATCGCTGTGATTGGTCAACAACTCCCATTATCGTTGGACCATGGGACTCCCGGGATGGTAGAGGCGAAGCAGATGGACCCTGGGTCTTTCTACGTCTAGTTATTCCGATGTCGCTATTCTCTCCGTTCCGGAAATCTATTAGTTTTGCCCAGAAATAGTATCCTTCCCCTAGGCCTCGGGATAAACCGTGGTACTGAGCCCAGCGGGCCAGGAGAGTTCCAAGGTGTTGAGAAACGCTCTGGGCTAGGTAGGTGGGGGGGGGGGGGGGGGCAGGGGAGGGAGGAAAGAAAACAAGCAAAGCTGCCAGAATTCCCACTTCTGCACGTTGCCTAGCGCCTCCTGATGGAACACGCATGGGGATGCCACCAGTTCAAGACTGGACTGGGCTCCGCTGTGATGCACATCACAGTCGAGCAGCCTGTCGACCGTCACATGCCCACGCATGAAGAATGGTCACTTGACAGATGTGCCGAATGGTCGGTGCCACCCGGGTAACCTCACTCATCACAAGTCAGCGCTGTCTAGAAAAGGGGGAGGTGGAGGACAGGGGGAGAAAAATGATTGGGTACAGTTGTCATGGCAACATGTTTGACTTTGGATTGGAACATGAAGGCTTAGCTGTCAGCCGTGGCTCAGTGCGGCGCGTTCTTGCCTCCGAGTCAGAAGGTCGGGGGTTCAAGTCCCACTCGAGCCCCAAAACCCCAGGCTGATACTCCAGTGCGGTACTGAGGGAGTGCCGCACTGTCGGAGGGGCAGTACTGAGGGAGTGCCGCACTGTCGGAGGGGCAGTACTGAGGGAGTGCCGCACTGTCGGAGGGGCAGTACTGAGGGAGTGCTGCACTGTCGGAGGGGCAGTACTGAGGGAGTGCCGCACTGTCGGAGGGGCAGTACTGAGGGAGCGCTGCACTGTCGGAGGGGCCGTACTGAGGGAGCGCCGCACTGTCGGAGGGGCAGTACTGAGGGAGTACTGCACTATGGGAGGGGCAGTACTGAGGGAGTGCTGCACTGTCGGAGGGGCCGTACTGAGGGAGCGCTGCACTGTCGGAGGGGCAGTACTGAGGGAGCGCTGCACTGTCGGAGGGGCAGTACTGAGGGAGCGCTGCACTGTCGGAGGGGCAGTACTGAGGGAGCGCTGCACTGTCGGAGGGGCAGTACTGAGGGAGCGCTGCACTGTCGGAGGGGCAGTACTGAGGGAGTACTGCACTATGGGAGGGGCAGTACTGAGGGAGCGCCGCACTGTCGGAGGTGCCATTAAACCGAGGCCCCGTCTGCCCTCTCAGGTGAACGTAAAAGATCCCACGGCCACTATTTGGAAGAAGAGCAGGGGAGTTCTCCCCCGGTGTCCTGGGGCCAATATTTATCCCTCAACCAACATCACTAAAACAGATTATCTGATCATTATCACATTGCTGCTTGTGGGAGCTTGCTGTGCGCAAATAGGCAGCTGTGTTTCCTACATTACAACAGTGACTGCACTTCAAATAAAAGTACTTCATTGGCTGTGAAGTGCTTTGGGACGTCCTGAGGTGGTGAAAGGCACTGGAGAAATGCAAGTCTCTCTTTCTTAGACTAAGGATGGAAAGTTGGTGCTGATCTGTTCCAGACTGGGCCAGCCTGGCTCCTTCCTTTGGATTTCCCTCTGCAGAACGCGTGGCTTAGGATCTACGACACAGTTGCCAGCAGGAACACACAGTGCGAGGGAGCTTACAACTGCAAACCCACATCCGACTTCCAGCACAGGATATTGCGAATCATTGCTATTATAGAACAGCTTGATAAACACCTTCTGCGACCACAGCTCGCAGCCAAAGGCAAATGCCTCGCTGCTGTCTCATTATCAAAACATCGCCTCCCCTCGAAAAGAAATAATCAAACGTCTCGCCAACGAGAATGGGCAGCGCCTCGAATCTCACAACGAGGCGAACAGAGGTACAGCGGGTCTCCTTTAAGAGAAAGTCTGCACCGAGTGTTGGATATTCCTCGGCCCTTCTCTGCCTCTGCCCTACACTCGCCCGTCCGCCAATACCTTGAACTTCCTGCTTGTCCAGTGCCCTGTGCTGACGGTGGGGAGGGGAAGGTGCCTCTGTCCATGGGAGGAGGGTGCTTCATGCTGCACAGCTGCTCAGAGTGAAGCATCGGGGGGGGGCGGGGCCATGGTTCCACCATCTCCTTTACTCGAAGTCATTGCACATGCCCAAAGCCAAAGGGAGTGGCCAATCCCCAACAGGAGCAAGCCTGCTCAAGCAGAGATGGAGAAGTGGTGGCAGTCCGACAGGAGAGCCGAGGACAGCCACCAGGGAGTGTACAAATGGGATTTGAGGGGGTTTTGTTTGGTTCATGATGGTTTGATTTTTCAACCAGCGTTGGATTCATGCCCGTTCCCAAAGGAGAATCATATTGGGAAAAAAAATAAAATGATGTGTTCAAGTCTCTGGAGTGGGATTTGAAACCCCAACCTTCGTGACTCTGAGCCCAGGCGAGAGGTCTATGCCCCTGTGCTTGTCGGTGGGGGCAGAGCTCCCCTCCTGGTAGAAGAGAATGTCTGCACACTGCAACAACATCGTCAACATTATACAGTAGCACCTTTAATGTAGAAAAATGTCCCAAGACGCTGCACAGAAGCCTAATCAGACAAAACTCGACACCAAGCCAAAGGAGATATTAGATGGGGTGAGCACAAGCTCATTCAAAGACTTATGGGCAAAAATTAGCGCCCCGAAAAAGTTAGCGCCCCCGTGCCTGAAATTCAATGGTAGCACCCCAAGGAGGAGGCGGGGCGCTACTGGAAGCACTCACCCTCCCTCTTGGGGCGCTCCCAGGGAATATCGAGGCGTTACGTGCAGCAGTGCCACACGCGTCGGCGCGTAGCGCCGCAGGTACTGCAGGCCTCCCTCCCCTGATTAATGGGGGGGAGGCCTAGCGCAGTGCGACCCGGGGCCCAGCTGGGCCACCAGGGAGCGGGGAGCCGGGAAAAGAGCCCGGCACTCAAGAGGGGACGGCAGAGGAGGCAGGTGCTGGCAGACGGCCAGCAAAAAAAATGGCCCGCCCAGCACCTCCCCTTTAATTTGCGCCGCCCCGGACGCACGTACGCCCCCCTGACCCTCTCGGACATAGCGTCCGGCGGCAAGTCAGGGGGCGCAACCCATGTTTGCGGCCGGGGCGCGAGCGGGGGCACTGTGCACGGTGATGACGTCATCGCCGGAGGCGCAGTGCAACGGGGCGCTACCGGCTACCGCCGCCGCTAACCTCCCGCTGAATTTCACGGGAGGCATTAGCGGCGCCGTCGCGCCCAGGCGCCAGTTGCTTTGCGCCCCGTTAGGGCGCTAACGGGAGGCGCAAAGCAACTGAACTTTGCCCCCTTAAGTTTTGAGGGTCGTAAGGAGCAGAGAGAGTTGGAGAGGTTTCGGGAGGGGATTCCAGAGCTCAGGGCCCAGAAGGTTGAAGACATGGCCGCCAATGGTGGAGCGAAGGATGTGCAAGAAAGACTGACTTGCAGCGCCTTTCACGGTCTCAAGACGTCCCAGAACATTTTACCGCCAATGAAGTACTTTTGAAGTGTAGTAACTGTTGTAATGTGGAGGCCAGAGTTGGTTAAATGCAGATATCTTGAGGGGTTGTAGGGCTGGAGGAGGTGACAGAGATAGGGAGGGCGGGGCGGAGGCCGCGGAGCGATTGGAACACGAGGATTGTTCCCGGACCATCGATAAACATTTAAACAAACCCGAGGACCGTTTAAAAAGTGCCCGGGACAAAGGGACCATTTGAACACTTTTTAAACACGGCAGCAGGGTTAGAGTCCATGTTGTGCTGAACCCAGGGTGATTGGCATTCTCACAATCTACCATCTACAAGATGCACTGCAGCAACTCGCCAAGGCTTCTTCAGCAGCACCTCCCAAACCCGCGACCTCTTCCACCTAGAAGGATAAGGGCAGCAGGCGCATGGGAACACCACCACCTCCAAGTTCCCCTCCAAGTCACACACACCATCCTGACTTAGAAATATATCGGCCGTTCCTTCATCGTCGCTGGGTCTAAATCCTGTAACTCCCTCCCTAACAGCACTGTGGGAGCACCTTCACCGCACGGACTGCAGCGGTTCAAGAAGGCGGCTCACCACCACCTTCTCAAGGGCAACTAGGGATGGGCAATAAATGCTGGCCTTGCCAGTGATGCCCACATCCCATAAGCGAATAAAAAACACCACTCCCTGTCTGGAGTGAGGTTGGGTCCTGACTCTGGGATTCGTGCATTCAGCTGAAACCACGTACAGTGATGGCGGAGGGCTCCCTAAACCCATCAGTTGTTCCACTGGGTGAATCCAGCACACATGGAGACCTCCATCAACACTGAAAGTCAAATCCATTATTCACCTGCAGCTTCAGCTGTGGCTCAGTGGGCAGCACTCTCTCTCGCCTCTGAGTCAGAAGGTCGTGGGTTCAAGACCCACTCCCGAGACTTGAGCACAAAAATCTAGGCTGACACTCCCAGTGCGGTACTGAGGGAGCGCCGCACTGTCAGAGGTGCCATCTTTCTGATGAGGCGTTAAACTAAGGCCTCGTCTGCCCTCGCAGGTGGACGTAAAAGACCCAATGGTCACTATTTTCAAGACGAGCAGGGGAGTTCTCCCTGGTGTCCTGATCAATATTTATCCCTCAACCAACATCAGTAAAAAAAAAATTGGCTGCCCCGTTTCCTACATTACAACAGTGACTACACTTCAATTTGCGCACAGCAAGATCCCACAAACAGCAATGTGATAATGACTAGATCATCTGTTTTTAGTGATGTTGATTGAGGGATAAATATTGACCAGGACACCGGGGATAATTCCCCGTTCTTCTTCGAAATAGGATGGGATCTTTTACGTCCACCTGAGGGGGCATACTGGGCCTCGTTTAACGTCTCATCCGAAAGACGGCCCCTCAGACAGTGCGGCGCTCCCTCAGTACGCCCCTCCGACAGTGCGGCGCTCCCTCAGTACGCCCCTCCGACAGTGCAGCGCTCCCTCAGTCCTGCCCCTCCGACAGTGCAGCAATCCCTCAGTACTGCCCCTCCGACAGTGCAGCGCTCCCTCAGTACTGCCCCTCCGACAGTGCAGCAATCCCTCAGTACTGCCCCTCCGACAGTGCAGCAATCCCTCAGTACTGCCCCCCCGACAGTGCAGCAATCCCTCAGTACTGCCCCTCCGACAGTGCGGCGCTCCCTCAGTACTGCACTGGGAGTGTCAGCCTGGATTTTGTGCTCAAGTCTCTGGAGTGGGACTCGAACCCACGACCTTCTGACTCAGAGGCGAGGGTGCTCCCCACTGAGCCACGGCTGACACTCTGAAGCCAGCCATCCAAGTGTGAACAATCAACATGCAGATCAGTAATATCAGTGTGTGGAATGCCATCATCGAAAGGGCTATGAGGAGTGGGTAATAAATGTAGCAAATCCAACATTACACCCCTCCTGGGAACGAATACGTGTGAATTAATGACTGCATCACATAACATGAGATAAAGACCGTGTACACAGCGCGCATGAAGATCTGATTCCACTTGGAATCTTGGAGGCCTCAGAGAGGCTGCAGAGGAGATTTACTAGAATGGTGCTGGGGATGAGGGACTTCAGTTACGTGGAGAGACTGGAGAAGCTGGGATTAGAGCAGAGAAGTTTCAGGGGAGATTAATGGTAGGATACTGAGACATGTGGGGGAACAGAGGGACCTTGGAGTGCATGTCCACAGATCTTGAAGGTAGCAGGACAGGTAGATAAGGTGGTTAAGAAGGCATACGGGATACTTGCCTTTATTAGCCGTGGCATAGAATACAAGAGCAGGGGGGTTATGCTTCAACTGTATAAAACACTAGTTAGGCCGCAACTAGAACACTGCGTGCAGTTCTGGTCACCACATTACAGGAAGGATGTGATTGCACTCGAGAAGGTACAGAGGAGATTTACAAGAATGTTGCCAGGTCTGGAGAACTTTAGCTATGAGGAAAGATTGGATCGGCTGGGGTTGTTTTCTTTGGAACAGAGGAGGCTGAGGGGAGATTTAATTGAGGTGTATGAAATTATGAGGGGCCCAGATGGAGTGGATAGGAAGGACCTATTTCCCTTAGCAGAGAGGTCAATAACCAGGGGGCATAGATTTAAAGTAATTGGTAGAAGGTTTAGAGGGGAGTTGACGAGAAGTTTTTTCACCCAGAGGGTGGTGGGGGTCTGGAACTCACTGCCTGAAAGGGTGGTAGAGGCAGAAACCCTCATCACATTTAAAAAGTACTTGGATATGCACCTGAAGTGCCGTAACCTACAGGGCTACGGACCGAGAGCTGGAAAGTGGGATTAGGCTGGATAGCTCTTTGTCGGCCGGCACGGACAAGATGGGCTGAATGGCCTCCTTCTGTGCTGTAAATTTCTATGATTCTATGATTTAATAGAGGCATTCAACTGTTTCCAGTGGCAGGAGGGTCGGTAACCAGAGGACACAGATTGAAGGTGATTGGCAAAAGAAACAGAGGGGAGATGAGGAGAACATTTTTTTACGCAGCGAGTTGTTGTGATCTGGGACGCGCTGTCTGAAAGGGCGGTGGAAGCAGATTCAATAATAACTTTCAAAAGGGAATTGGATAAATACTTGAGAAGGAAAATCTGCAGGGCTGTGGGGAAAGAGCAGGGGGAGTGGGACTAATTGGAGAGCTCTTTCAAAGAGCCGGCACAGGCATGATGGGCCGAATGGCCTCCTTCTGTGCTGTAACATTCTATGATATGATCCAAAAGTGTTTTTTTAAAAAAAACATCTGCAATGATTAAATACAGAAACAGCACAGTGCCTCGGTATTATTGTTTTTTGAAACTCTTAAGAAACCAAATATGTGACACTTAATCTGGTAATTATTAGATAAAGACTGCACTGCCTGACCCTGCATTCCAGCCCTTCACTCGCAGGCCGACCTCATCGCAGGCTCCCCCGTTTATAAACTTTCAGTGTCCGCAGAAATACTTCAGATCTTTTGTGGCTGAGCTGGGAATTTAAAACAGTTCCTCCCTTCCCCCCGCCCCCCCCCCACCCGATCTGCAGCCTGCCTTTGAACTGTCTGGCATGCTGTGATTATGACGGTAGGGAGTTCTCAGCCAAGATAGAGAGACTGAGCTTCAAAAACATTGTCCCACAGCAGATACCATGTCTGCAGGACAGGTGGGGTCTTCTCAAACACTTAAACACCGCAACATTACAACAGCAAATACACTTTAAAAATACACTTCATTGGCTGTAAAGCGCTTCGGGCCAGCAGCAACAACAGCTGTATTTATATAGCGCCTTTAACGTAGTAAAACGTCCCAAGGCGCTGCACAGGAGTATTGTAAGACAACAAGTTTGACACCGAGCCACATAAGGATAAATTAGGGCAGGTGACCAAAAGCTTGGTCAAAGAGGTCGGTTTTAAGGAGCGTCTTAAAGGAGAAGAGAGAGGTAGAGAGGTTTAGGGAGGGAATTCCAGAGCTTGGGGCCCAGGCAGCTGAAGGCACGGCCTCCAATGGTGGAGCGATTATAATCAGGGGATGCTCAAGAGGGCAGAATTAGAGGAGCACAGATATCTCAGGGGGTTGTGGGGCTGGAGGAGGGCACAGAGATAGGGAGGGGGCGAGGCCAGGGAGGGATTTGAAAACAAGGATGAGAATTTTAAACATCCTGAGGTGGTGAAAGGCGCTATATAAATGCAAGTCTTTCTTTCTTTACAGCAATGTATCAATAGATCGGGGGCCGGAGATGGAGGAGGGGGGGCCGGAGATGGAGGAGGGGGGCCGGAGATGGAGGAGGGGGGGCCGGAGATGGAAGAGGGGGGGCCGGAGATGGAGGAGGGGGGGCCGGAGATGGAAGAGGGGGGGCCGGAGATGGAGGAGGGGGTGCTGGAGATGGAGGAGGGGGGGCCGGAGATGGAGGAGGGGGTGCTGGAGATGGAGGAGGGGGGGCTGGAGATGGAGGAGGGGGGGCTGGAGATGGAGGAGGGGGGGCTGGAGATGGAGGAGGGAGGGCTGGAGATGGAGGAGGGGGGGCCGGAGATGGAGGAGGGGGGGCCGGAGATGGAGGAGGGGGGTGCTGGAGATGGAGGAGGGGGGGCCGGAGATGGAGGAGGGGGGGCTGGAGATGGAGGAGGGGGGCCGGAGATGCTGGAGATGGAGGAGGGGGGGCTGGAGATGGAGGAGGGGGGGCTGGAGATGGAGGAGGGGGGGCTGGAGATGGAGGAGGGGGGCCGGAGATGGAGGAGGGGGGGCTGGAGATGGAGGAGGGGGAGGCCGGAGATGGAGGAGGGAACTCAGAATGTTATTCCACCTAGCTCGGATTTTGATATCAGTGTATTACCAGTCTTGGCTCAATGGGAGCACCTCTCAGTCAGAGGGTCCTCAGGAAGGATAGACTGGCCTTGGAGGGGGAGCAGCGCAGATTCACCAGAATGATACCCGGGGCTAAAAGGGTTAAATTATGAGGCCAGGTTGCACAGACTAGGCTTGTATTCCCTCGAGTTTAGAAGATTAAGGGATGATCGAATTGAAGTGCTTAAGATGGTTAAAGGAGTTGATGGGGTAGATAGAGAGAAACTATTTCCTCTGGTGGGGGGAGTCCAGAACAAGGGGGCATCACCTTAAAATTAGAGCCAGGCCGTTCAGGGGTGATGTCAGGAAGCACTTCTTCACACAAAAAGCTGTTGAGGCTGGGGCGTCAATTGAAAATTTCAAAACTAAGATTGATAGATTTTTGTTGGGTAAGGGTATTAAGGGTTACAGAACCAAGGCGGATAAATGGGTCTGAGGTACAGATCATCCATGGTCGAATTGAATGGCGGAACAGGCTGGAGGGGCTGAGTGGCCTCCTCCTGGTCCTGTGTTGTGGAGCGGAGGTAGCGGAGGTGAAAGGTCAGCACCGACCCAGTACACCACCCAGCTCGCCGTCTTAGTTTCTAAACAAAGACGCAGAGATAAAATATTCTAGCGCTTCTTGTCCTGTTATGGTAGATACAGGTCTCACAGTAGTACACTTCTCAGTGCATTTAACACGACTTGTATTTAATATGGGGTCTTGAATGTAATCATAGATAAGCCAAGGAATGGCGGGGGAATGGGCTAACGGAGGGAAAATTTAAATTGTAGGATTTTGAATGTGTGCAGGTGAGGACCTTGGGTTTTAAGTTTACACTGTGCTTCAGTGAGAAAGAACGGATTGTGGTTAATGAACTCCTAAAGAGAGGCAATCACAATCCCTCAGTTTAGATAAACAGGTTTTTTTGGAAATGATCGTGCTAATTAGCGGTCCCCAGGGATTCGTTCCTAATCTGTTCCTAAATCAGTGCTTCCTGTGAAATGATATGGAGAGTCAGTTCTTGCTGCGTGCTTTTTTACTCTTTCGCTTAATACTGCCAAATAAGGAAGAGCGAGCTTGAAATTATAAGATCAGAAATAGGAGCAGGAGTCGGCCATTCGGCCCCTCGAGCCTGCTCCACCATTCAATAAGATCATGGCTGATCTTCGACCTCAACTCCACTTTCCCGCCCGATCTCCATATCCCTTGATTCCCCACGAGTCCAAAAATCTATCGATCTCAGCCTTGAATATACTCAAAGACTGAGCATCCACAGCCCTTTAGGGTAGAGAATTCCTAATAATACTGCATTTCAAATCTTCATGGGCGTCGCAAAGCACTTCAGTCAATGAAATACTTTTGAAGTGCAGTCCCTGTTGTTACCAAGGCAATTGTGCCAGTCACTTTGTCCACAACATAGGAACAGGAAGAGGCCATTCAGCCCCTCAAGCCGATTCCACAATTCAGTTGGCTCATGGCTGATCTGTAGCTCAACCCCATTCACCCGCCTCTGCTCCATATCCCTTGCCCAACAAAAATCTATCCACCTCGGTCTTGAAGATTTTAATTGACCCCGGGCACCCACTATCCTGCGACCACCTCCCCCCCCACCCCGGGAATGTTCGATAGCTCCTGTGCATTCCTGCCCGACTGCCAAAACCCCCGGGGCAATGGCCAAGGAGATGCTGAAGAGTGTGACACTGTTACACAAGTACGTACAACTCTCGGAACAAGTTCACCAACTGCCCTTGTAAAGGCTACAAATGTTAGCAAAATGCATAAACTTGCTGATATAAGATTCTACATGAGGAAGATCAAAACCGGCAACAGTGTGTCCGCCCTGGCTCAATGGGTAACACCCTCACCTCTGAGTCAGAAGGCTGTGGGTTCAAGTCCCACTCCAGAGACTTGAGCACAATAAATCTAGGCTGACACTCCCAGTGCAGTGCTGAGGGAGCGTTGCACTGTCGGAGGGGCAGTACTGAGGGAGTGCTGCACTGTCGGAGGGGCAGTACTGAGGGAGCGTTGCACTGTCGGAGGGGCAGTACTGAGGGAGCGTTGCACTGTCAGAGGGGCAGTACTGAGGGAGAGCCGCACTGTCGGAGGGACAGTACTGAGGGAGCGCCGCACTGTCGGAGGGACAGTACTGAGGGAGCGCCACACTGTCAGAGGGGCAGTACTGAGGGAGCGTTGCACTGTCGGAGGGGCAGTACTGAGGGAGAGCCGCACTGTCGGAGGGACAGTACTGAGGGAGCGCCGCACTGTCGGAGGGTCAGTACTGAGGGAGCGCTGCACTGTCGGAGGGGCAGTACTGAGGGAGCACTGCACTGTCAGAGTTGCCGTCTTTTGGAAGAGAGTTTAAACTCTGCTCTCTCAGGTGGACGTAAAAGATCCTGTGGCACTATGTCGAAAGAAGAGCAGGGGAGTTCTCCCCGGTGTCCTGGGCCAATATTTATCCTTTAATCAACATCACTAAATCAGATTATCTGATCATTATCACATTGGTGTTTGTGGGAGCTTGCTGTGCGCAAATTGGCTGCCATGTTTCCTACATGACAACAGTGACTACACTTCACAAAGTACTTCATTGGCTGTAAAACGTTTTGGGACATCCGGTGGTCATGATAGGCGCTATAGAAATGCAAGTCTTTCTTTCTTTAACAATCATAAAATCAAACAGTGCAGCTCTTTGAAGGAGCTCTCCAATTAGTCCCACTCCCCCCACCGCTCTGTCCCCACAGCCCTGCAAATTGTTCCTTTTCAAGTATTTATCCAATTCCCCTTTTTCAAACCACATATCCACAAACTTTTGCTTTGAATGAAAAGCGAGATATATGCGCCTAAATTCCAGCGAATCTTCAATAATAAAATATTTTCAGAACGGACAAAGCAACGGAATCAGCCCTCAAATTTCTGCCACAACTTGACGTCCGTTTTGATTCAGTTCTTTTGAAGAAAGCTGTTTTCTCGTTGATTTTTTTTCACCTGGACTGCCCCCCGCCGATCCCCCCCCAACACAGCCGTAAATTCCCCCAGTGTGAGCAAATCTTCAGTGGAGGAGAAGGGAGTGAAATTGCAGCTGGGATTTCTCCTTTGACATTGACTGACTGCTTCGCTTAGATGATCAATCGAATGAATTTCACTCTGTCTCTCCTGTTTAAGGTGTTCATTGACAAGCCTGAACCGAGCAGGACTTCCTCCCAGGTTTCCCCTTCCTCGCCCAGATATTCGGACAAGCCCTCCTTCCGGCAGGATCCCAACTCTTTGAGAGTTAATCACTTCGTTTCAGATCCGCCCTTTCACCCGAGGAATTTTCCACCTCTTCAGTACAGTGCTTGCAGCCTCCCCACCCTGCTCACAGGACGATACATGCCCTTCAACAATCGCACGAACCTTCCTTCCTTCCTTTGCGAGAACTGGTCAGGTCACGCCTGGGTTCCTGCGCTAATGTGCTGAGCCTCAGGACGGCTGCAAACAGCACTCAGGAAGCTCGACACCATCCAGGACAAAGCAGCCCGCTTGATTGGCACCCCATCCACCACCTTAAACATTCACTCCCTCCACCACCGGCGTACCGTGGCTGCAGTGTGTCCCATCTACAAGATGCACTGCAGCAACTCGCCAAGGCTTCTTCGGCAGCACCTCCCAAACCCGTGACCTCTACCACCTAGAAAGACAAAGGCAGCAGGCGCATGGGAACATCATCACCTCCAAGTTCCCCTCCAAGTCACACACCATCCTGACTTGGAAATATATCGGCCGTTCCTTCATCGTCGCTGGGTCAAAATCCTGGAACTCCCTCCCTAACAGCACCTGTGGGAGCACCTTCATCACACGGACTGCAGCGGTTCAAGAAGGCGGCTCACCACCACCTTCTCGAGGGCAATTAGCGATGGGCAATAAATGCTGGCCTTGCCAGCGACGCCCACATCCCATGAGTGAATAAAAAAAAATCTCTATCACACACACACACACACACACACACGTGTCAAACTTCTCGCTCCACCATGTTTTAACGTTGCCAATAAACTGTTTTAATTTAAAAGCAAAATTCTGCGGATGCTGGAAATCTGAAATGAAAAGCAGAAAATGCTGGAGACGCTCAGCGGGTCAGGCAGCATCTGTGGAGGACGAGAAACAGAGTTAACGTTTCAGGTCGACGACGAAAGGCCCTCGAGCTGAAACGTTGACTCTGTTTCTCTCTCTCCCCGGAGGCTGCCTGGCCCGCTGAGTAATTCCAGCATTTTCTGCTTTTATACCTGTTTTATCTAAATGGATTTGTGCCTCCGTTTGTGTCCCCTTTTGATAGCGCTACAATCAAATTAAGGTCGAGAAAGCTAAAGTTTTCACCACAGAGGTCACGAGATCTTTGTGGGCAGCTTTCTTCGAGGTCAACAGCGATCGCCGTCACTTCGCCGCTGACCACACATTCCAGGCCAATAATTTTTACATCTGCATACGCTTCCTGCCTGCAAAACCTTACTTCCTGTTGTTACTTTTTCTCTCACACTTTTTGTGTCATCGTATCATTATGAAATCCAATGTCCACATTTATAATGCAAATATCCTATGTAAACATGTCACGCTGTAATCACACCATCCTGCCAGTGGTGGCGCCGTGGCGACTCGGTTTTATATCTCCCAGCTGCGCAGCCTGTACGCGAGAGAAACCCCTCTGCCCCAACCAACTCTGCTTCTCTGCTTTCCAAACTGTTGTAAGTTTTGCTATTTAACTATAAAGAATAACAATAATATAAAATAAAGTATTATACAAAATAAGGGAAGAATGTATGAATTTAAAATAGGCACTGAATTGCATCTGGTCGGATACACTCTAACCCCGCTGCACCTGAAGGCGATACTTACTCGACTTCCCACGCGCAATGCCAGAGGAGATTGACTAGTTTATTTTAAATGTGTTTGTGCCTCCGTTAAGATAATGACGAGTGGACTAGGATACGAAGGCATTAAACGTTTGTACAGTAACATTACAACAACACCACCAAAAACTTGCATTTAAATAGCGCCTTTAACGTGGTAAAACGTCCCAAGGTGCTTCACAGGAGTGTAAATCAGACAAAATTTGACACCGAGCCACATAAGGAGATATTAGGACAGAAGAGGTGGGTTTTAAGGAGCATCTTAAAGGAGGACAGAGAGGCGGAGAGGTTTAGGGAGGGAATTCCAGAGCTTAGGGCCCAGGCAGCTAAAGGCACAGCCGCCTATGGTGGGGTGATTAAAATTAGGGGATGCGCAAGAGGCCAGAATTGGAGGAGCGCAGAGATCTCGGAGGGCTGTAGGGCTGGAGGAGGTGACAGAGATAGGGAGGGGCGAGGCCATGGAGTTCCTCGATCTGTATACAAGCTTATAATTACATAATTTCACTCGTTCATCACAGAACACTTGATATTAGTATGAGTGCGATGGCCACCGACCTCAACAAGCGAGAAGCCACAAGGACAAGCAATGTCTAAAATGCAGTCAACCTTCATCGAAAGGCCACTCACACGAACTATAACTTAAGTTCACATATGTCACAAACAGCAGATGAGATGAATAACCAGTTAGTCTGTTGTTGGTGCTGTTGACTGAGGAAGGAATGTTGGTACAAGTCAACTCCCTACTGTTCTGTGAACAACACCATGACACCCAACCCAGCTTAACGTCTCATCCAAAAGTCAGCACCTCCAACACTGTAGCACTGGCCCCCACTGAAGTCTCAAAAAGTAAACAAGTCTTGCATTTCTACAGCGTCTTGCACGACCTCAGGACGTCCCAAAGCGCTTCACAGCCAATGAAGTACAGTCACTGCTGTACTGTAGGAAATGCGGCAGCCAAACTGCACAAAGCAAGATCCCACAAACAGCAATGTGATAGTGACCAGATAATCTGTTTATTAAGTGATATTGGATGAAAGATAAATATTGGCAAGGACACCAGGGAGAACTCCCCTGCACTTCTTCAAATAGTGCCATGGGATTTTTTACATCCGCCTGAGAGGGCAGATGGGACCTGGGTGCAACATCTCATCAGAAAGACGGCACCTCTGACAGTGCAGCGCTCCCTCAGTAGTGCACTGGGAGTGTCAGCCTAGATTTTGTGCTCATGTCTACTGGGTTGGGACTGTGAACCCACAGCCTTCTTGAACTTAGAACCTAAGTGTGCTACTCACTGAGCCACAGTCCTAGATTGGGGCTCAAACCTACCTTGGAATCACGGAACCAGAATCCTACAGCACAGAAAGAGGCCACTTGGCCCATCATGACTGTGCCGGCTCCTTGAAAGAGCTAATGACCTTATACTACCAATTCAGCCAAATTGGCGCCGATCTACAGCAGCTCTTGGCCTACCCATACATTCTGAAAATGACGGGCAGGAAAAGATCAGCCTGCCCGGAAAATTCCTCTCATATCCCCTCGGGCGATCGAAACCAGTCCAGGAGATCACATGGACCAAGCGTCCGTTAACTAATTGAATCCCCAATATTGGGTTCTTAACTTTTTGTGGGAATGTTCCCCGACATTGTCAAGAGTCATTTGGACACAAGCTTTTGTTTGTGAGCGAAA
The DNA here is from genome assembly GCA_030390025.1 of Squalus acanthias. Taxonomy (NCBI): domain Eukaryota; kingdom Metazoa; phylum Chordata; class Chondrichthyes; order Squaliformes; family Squalidae; genus Squalus; species Squalus acanthias. Next base: position 4,413,515 of record CM059434.1, on the reverse strand, counting down.
TGTCGTAACGTTTGACAAACAAGATTTGGAAACAAGAACGTGCAGATATTTTTAAAATCATAACTGAAGCAATAAATATCTCCAGCAGGTCAAGGCACCACTATCTCCAGGGGGTATTTACCTGTACAGTCATTTTGAAAGAGATTATTATTCTTTGCCCAACCCAAGGCACTCCCAACCTAATTGGTTACCAAAATAGTTTTAAAGAAGGTCACTGCTGTCAAGTTAATTTATCAATTCAGTTCATTGCTTTTATTATATGTGCAAACAGATCTCCCGTGGCATTGCTCATAGTGAGTGGCCATGATTAAAGTGTGACGCCTCTGTGACAGGAAGCAAGTATGACACTTACAGGAAGTGTGCACGATACACAAGGCTTTTTAATACTTCACTACTGCATCTCCCACCGCGTCGCACATGAGGAATGGAGACCAAGTGTAGTCTCCGTCTTTCGGATGAGACGTTAAACCGAGGCCCCGTCTGCTCTCTCAGGTGGGCGTTAAAGATCCCACAGGCACTATTTCGAAGAGGAGCCTAGGAGTTATCCCCAGTGTCCTGGGGCCAATATTTATCCCTCAATCAACATCACAAAAACAGATTATCTGGTCGTTATCACATTGCTGTTTGTGAGAGCTTGCTGTGCACAAATTGGCTGCCGTGTTTCCTACATTACAACAGTGCCTATACTTCAAAAAGTACTTCATTGGCTGTAAAGCGCTTTGGGATGTCCGGTGGTCGTGAAATGCAAGTCTTTTTTCTTTCTAACAGGTGAAAGGAGGATAGGGTGCGGGGGATAGTTGGGCCAGAGCTTGCAGACGTAATTCAGTTCCCACTTTAATGTCTTACATTCTTTCTTTACTTCTACAAAAGGCTTCACCAAGTAAATGTAGCGATGGTTCCAGCCTAGGTGATTCTCTGCAGTATAAATTGAGGAGCTGGAAGACACATAACTGAGTTTATTATAGCACCATCACTGGTGGGAGGGTGTAATTACAGCGTGACAAGTTTAGATAGCAGTTCCCATGAAAATTTCATGATGTGGAGATGCCGGTGTTGGACTGGGGTGGACAAATGTGAGAAGTCGCACAACACCCAGGTTATAGTCCAACAGCTTTATTTGAAATCACAAGCTTTCGGAGCGCTGCTCCTTCATCAGGTGAAGTCACCTGACGAAGGAGCAGCGCTCCGAAAGCTTGTGATTTCAAATAAAGCTGTTGGACTATAACCTAGTGTTGTGCGACTTCTCACATTATAAATGTGGCCACAGGTGTCAGTCTTGCTCAGTGGGTAGTATTCCCACCTCTGAAGATTGTGGGTTCAAGTCCTGCTCTATGGCACGTGGGCACATAATCCAGGCTGACACTCCCAGTGTGGTACTGAGGGAGTGCTGCACTGTTGGAGATGTCATCTTTTGGATGAGACGTTAAACCAAGGCCCTGTCTGTCCTCTCAGGTGGACGTAAAAGATCCCATGGTGCTATTCGAAGAAATGCAGGGGATTAATCCCCGGTATCCTGACCAATATTTATCCCTCAATCAACATCACTAAAACAGATTATCCGGTCATTATCACATTGCTGTTTGTGAGAGCTTGCTGTGTGCAAATTGACTGCTGCATTGCCTACATTACAACAGTGACTACACTTCAAATGTACTTCATTGGCTGTAAAGTTTGGGACATCCTGAGGTTGTGAAAGGCGCTATAGAAATGCAAGTCTTTCTATCCAAATCAAGATGGTGTGTGACACGGAGTGAACTTGGAGCTCATGGTGTTGCCACTCTCGTCCTTCTCAGTGATAGAGGGCGCAATGTTTGGAGGTGTTGTCTTTTATAGAATCATACAATGATACAGCAGAAATGGAGGCCATTCGGCCCATCATGCTTGTGCCGGCTCTTAAGTAGAGCTATCCAATTAATCCCACTCTTTCCCCGTAACCCTGCATTTTTTTCCCTTCAGGTATTTATCCAATTCTCTTTTGAAAGTTACTCTATCAAAACCCCTCATGATTTTGAACACCTCTATTAAATCTCCCCTTAGCCTTCTCTGCTCTAAGGAGAACAATCCCAGCTTCTCCAGACTCTCCACATTAACTGAAGTCCCTCATCCCTGGTATCCATTCCAGTAAATCTCCTCTGCACCCTCTCCAAGGCCTTGACATCCTTCCTAAAGCGCGGTGCCCAGAACTGGACACAATACTCCAGCTGGGGCCGAACTAGTGATTTAGAAAGGTTCATCAGAACTTCCTTGCTTTTGTACTCTATGCCTCTATTCATAAAGTCAAGTATCCCGTGTGCTTTTTAACAGCCTTCTCAACCTGTCCTGCCACCTTCAAAGATTTGTGTACGGACACCCCCAGATCTCTCTGTTCCTGCAACCCCTTTAAAATTGTCCCATTTAGTTTATATTGCCTCTCCTCATTCTTCCTACCGAACTGAATCACTTCACACTTCTCTGTGTTAAACTTCCTCTGCCGTGTGTCTGCCCATTTCACCAGTCTGTCTGTGTCCTCCTGAAGTCTGTTACTATCCTCCTCACTGTTTACTACATTTCCCAGTTTTGTGTCATCTGCAGATTTTGAAATGATGCCCTGAATACCCAAGTCCGGGTCATTAATATATATCAAAAAGAGCAGTGGTCCCAACACCGACCCCTGTGGAACAGCACTGTACACCTCCCTCCAGTCTGTAAAACAACCGTTCACCACAGCTCTCTGCTTTCTGTCTCTTAGCCAATTTTGTATCCATGCTGCCACCGTCCCATTAATCCCACAGGCTTTAATGTTGCTCACAAGTCCTTTCACAGGTAAGGTAGATCCCCAAGGGGTTGTACGGCTCATACAGTGCCAGATAACCATCACTTCCAGTTTCAACAGCACCCAGACAGGAAGTCCATATTTATTCAGGAGTTGTGTTGTTTACTCTGACAGTATCTCTCACCAACTATCACTTTCATGCAAATGTTTCAGCTCCTCATGTGGGTAGAGTGGAACGATGCTGAAGGTCTAAGCTGTGGCTCAGTGGGCAGCACTCTCTCTCTCTCTCGCCTCTGAGTCAGAAGGTGCTGGGTTGAAGTCCTGCTCCAGAGACTTGAGCACAAAATCCAGGCTGACACTCCCAGTGCAAGAGAGAGGGAGTGCTGCACTGTCTTTTGGATGAGATGTTAAACCTTTCACACTGTCCCAAAGCACCTCACACCCAATGAAGTACCCTTTGAAGTGGAGGAACTGCTGTAATTTAGGAAACGCGGCAGCCAATTTGTGATTTCAAATAAAACTGTTGGACTATAACCTGGTGTTGTGCGACTTCTCATTTTTGTTTTAGTGATGTTGATTGAGGGATAAATATTGACTCCCCTGCTCTTCTTCGGAATAGTGCCCTGGGATCTTTTACATCCACCCGAGAGGACAGACTCAGTTAAACCAAACTTGGTTTAACGTCTCATCTGAAAGACGGATTATAGTTTGTTATGATGGTGTTGCTGAGCTGCAGGTTTTCAGTGGCGGTTGGTGCGGTGTTTATAAGGGCCTAACCCTGGGCACAGACCTTTACTTTACAGGGTCCCATTGGTCCCTGATAAATATTGGCCCAGGACGAACTCCCCTGCTCTTCTTCAAAATAGTGCCATGGGATCTTTTACGTCCACCTGAGAGAGCAGACGGGGCCTCGGTTAAATGTCTCATCGAAAGATGGCACCACCGACAGTGCTGCGCTCCCTCAGTACTGCCCCTCCGACAGTGCGGCACTCCCTCAGTACTGCACTGGGAGTGTCAGCCTGGATCATGGGCTCAAGTCTCTGGAGTGGGACTATGAACCCACAACCTTCTGACTCAGAGGCGAGAGAGAGAGAGAGAGAGAGAGAGAGACAGAGAGAGACACACAGAGAGAGAGAGAGAGAGAGAGAGAGAGAGAGAGAGAGAGAGAGAGAGAGAGACACACACACAGAGAGAGAGAGAGAGAGAGAGAGAGAGAGAGAGAGAGAGACAGAGAGAGACAGAGAGAGAGAGAGCGAGCTGCCCACTGAGCCACGGCTAACAGAGCTAACTGGAGAATGTGAAATGGAGGCGGACTTCCCCAAAGTCGCGTTGGCTGACCTCACAATGATTGGGGGCGCCGGGGTGGTGGGGGGTTTGTGACCCCCTCCCCCTCCCCCCTGGCTCCACCACCGCTCTCTACATCACTCCGACCAGCTCTATGCTCTTTTGTGTGTTGCAAGGGCTCCCTGGCTTTGGCGGCTCTTCATGCTTGGCCTTAATAACTCTCCAAGAGGGACGAGGGGGAGGTACCCGGGGCGAACACATGACTGTACAAAAACAATGTGTTTATTTGTTGTTATACGGATCTCCCTCCGGTGCCAGAACTCCCAAGGATTAACTGCAGCAGAGAGAGCCGCGTTCCAATATATTAAATACCAAGACTCAGCCGGATCAATCAGCAACTACATTGCACAGTTTTTTTTCTGTTTTAATGAAACTTCTGCCAGATCCTGCAGGATTACAATTATATTAAACAAATCCTGCTGCATGTCGCTAGCTCGCTGAACTCTGCCAGGGTTTAGAAAGTAGTCACGTAATCCGCAATTAAAGTAAAGCCGCGATGCAGCATTCATTTAGAGGCACATCCACTTTCTGTAAGAGGGCAGTGTTTTCATGGAACAGTCTCACTTCAGTTTTCCCTAACTTGTAGGTCAGGCCGTGGCTCAATGGGCAGCGCTCTCGCCTCGGAGTCAGAAGGTCGTGGGTTTGAGTACCCGCTCAAGAGACTTGAGCACAAAAATCTAGGCTGACACTCCCGGTGCAGTACTGAGGGAGCGCCGCACTGTCGGAGGGGCAGCACTGAGGGAGCGCCGCACTGTCGGAGGGGCAGCACTGAGAGAGCGCCGCACTGTCGGAGGGGCGGCACTGAGGGAGCGCCGCACTGTCGGAGGGGCGGCACTGAGGGAGCGCCGCACTGTCGGAGGGGCAGCACTGAGGGAGCGCCGCACTGTCGGAGGGGCGGTACTGAGGGAGCGCCGCACTGTCGGAGGGGCGGTGCTGAGGGAGCGCCGCACTATCAGAGGGTCCTGGGCCAGTATTTATCCCTCAACCAACATCACTAAAACCAGATAACCTGGTTGTTTATCACATCTTACTCCCCACCCCACCCTCTGCACCATTGCCGCTGGGCGGGGGAGGGGCGGTTAAAGTCGGCCCTGTTTTATCATCTCCTCGTGCACACGCTTGTTTCTGCGCATCGACTATGATGGGATTGAAGCCAATGGAAAGTAAACATCATTTAAGAAACCTGTATTGGTGGTTGGGAAAATATTTACTTCCCACCGCATTCAGACACAGACCTGTACCTGTTCACAGAGACAGACGCACTTCGAGCCAAAACTCCAGCATCGCCTCACTTGGCTCCTGTCGACACTTTCACAGTTCGAAGACACCAGAGAGGTGGGGCAGGGGAGGGGTTGTCAGACATTTGACAGTGTAGACCCCCCCCGCCCCTTCCCTTTCCCCCCGCCCTTTCCCCGCCCCCCCCAACCCCCCCACCCTTTCCCCCGCCCCCCCCAACCCCCCCACCCTTTCCCCGCCCCCCCCCCAACCCCCCCACCCTTTCCCCGCCCCCCCCCAACCCCCCCACCCTTTCCCCGCCCCCCCCAACCCCCCCACCCTTTCCCCGCCCCCCCCCAACCCCCCCACCCTTTCCCCGCCACCCCCACCCTTGACCCGCCCCTTCCCTTTTCCCCCGCCCTTCCCCCCCCCCACCCACCCCACACTTCCCCCGCCCCCACCACCCTTCCCTTTCCCCCCGCCCCCCCCACACCCCTCACCCCACTGGGAAACCATGGCGACTCGCCCTGACGGTCAGTCAACAACGACGCAAAATAAGGAAGTGTAAAATTACTGCAATTTGCAAAAACACACCAGACACCACAAGCGGGTAAACAAAGACCTGCAAAGTCTGACAGAAAGAAAGAACTTGCATTTATATAGCGCCTTTCACAACCTCAAGACGTCCCAACGCGTTTCTCAGCCGATGAAGAGTAGAGAAGGAGAAACTGTTTCCAGTGGCAGGAGGGTCGGTGACCAGAGGACACAGATTGAAGGGAATCGGCAAAAGAACCAGAGGGGAGATGTGGAGACATTTTTTTTTTTTTTTTACACAGCGAGTTGCTGTGATCTGGAACGGGCTGCCTGAAAGGGCGGTGGAAGCAGATTCAATAATAACTTTCAAAAAGGGGAATTGGAGAAATACTTGATAAGGTGAAATTTGCAGGGCTGTGGGGAAAGAGCAGGGGGAGAGTGGGGCTAATTGGAGAGCTCGTTCAAAGAGCCGGCACAGGCACGATGGGCCGAATGGCCTCCTTCTGTGCTGATACAAAAGCAAAATACTACGGATGCTGGAAATACTCAGCAGGTCAGGCAGCATCTGTGGGGAGAGAAACAGAGTTAACGTTTCAGGTCAATGACCCTTCGTCAGAACTGGAAAAAGCTGAAGATCGAACAGGATTTTAAGCAAGCGCAGGGACAGGGAAAGGGGGGAGGGGAGGAAAGAACAAAAGGGAAGGTCTGTGAGAGGATGGAAGGCAGGAGAGAATTAAGAGATGGTGCGAGGCAAAAGGAAAGGGTAATGGGACAAGTTAAGAAACAAAAGATGGCTCTAGATGAAGTGTAAATGGCAGAAGGAGAGACAGCTGCCATGTGGAGAGAGAGAAAAAATATAAAAAATAAAATAGCTGAGAAAAAAACCAAGGATAGGGGCAGAGGTTATGGTCTGAAATTGTTGAACTCTGATGTTGAGTCCAGAAGGCTGTAAAGTGCCTAATGAAAGATGAGGTGCTGTTCCTCGAGCTTACGTTGAGCTTCATTGGAACAGTGTAAGAGGCCGAGGACGGTGAGGTCTGAGTGGAAGTGGAGAGGTGAATTAAAGTGACAGGCGACCGGAAGCTCGGGGTCACCCTTACGGACTGAATGGAGGTGTTCCGGGACATAGCGGTCACCCAATCTGCGTTTGGTCTCCCCAATGTAGAGGAGACCCGCATCGTGAGCAGCGAATACAGTATACTAAATTGCAAGAAGTACAAGTAAATCGCTGTTTCACCTGGAAGGGTTGTTTGGGGCCCTGGACAGTGGGAAGGGTGGAGGGAAAAGGGCAGGTGTTGCATCTCCTGCGCTTGCACGGGAAGGTGCCGGGCGAAGGGGAAGTGGTGTTGGGGTGATAGAGGAGTGGACCAGGGTGTCGCGGAGGGAGCGGTCCCTTCGGAATGCTGAAAGGGAAGGTGAGGGGGAAGATGTGTTTGGTGGTGGGATCACGCTGGAGGTGGCGGAAATGGCGGAGGATGATCCGTTGAATGATCCTATCTCTGTAACCTCCTCCAGCCCCACAACCCTCCGAGATCTCTGCGCTCCTCTAATTCTGGCCTCTTGAGCATCCCTGATTTTAATCGCTCCACCATTGGCGGCCGTGCCTTCAGCTGCCTGGGCCCCGAGCTCTGGAATTCCCTCCTAAATCTCTCCGCCTCTCTACCTCTCTCTCCTCCTTTAAGACACTGCTTAAAACCGATCTCTTTGAACAAGCTTTTGGTCGCCTGTCCCAATATCTCCTTATGTGGCTCGGTGTCAAATTTTGTTTGATAATCGCTCCTGTGAAGCGCCTTGGGACGATTTACTACATTAAAGGTGCTGTATAAATACAAGTTGATCAAATAAGCCTCCTGGACACTGGACTTGTGACTTCAATAAAACTATGTGCACTTATTTTTTTTAAAAGAAAGAATGACTTGCATTTCTACAGCGCTTTTCACAACCTCCGGACGTCCCAAAGTGCTTTACAGCCAATGAAAAACTTTTTGAAGTGGAGTCACTGTTGCAATGTAGGAAACGCGGCAGCCAATTTGTGCACAGCAAGCTCCCACAAACAGCAATGAGAGAATGGTTGAGGGATAAATATTGGCCAGGACACCAGGGGATAATTCCCCTGCTCTTCAAAATAGTGGCCATGGGATCTCTTACGTCCATCTGAGGGGCACTCAGTACTGCCCCCGACAGTGCAGCGCTCCCTCAGTACTGACCCTCCGACAGTGCAGCGCTCCCTCAGTACTGCCCCCGACAGTGCGGCGCTCCCTCAGTACTGCCCCTCCGACAGTGTTGTGGTCCCTCAGTACTGCCCCTCCAACAGTGTGGCGCTCCCTCAGTACTGCCCCTCCGACAGTGTGGTGGTCCCTCAGTACTGCCCCTCCAACAGTGCAGCGCTCCCTCAGTACTGCCCCTCCGACAGTGCAGCATTCCCTCAGTACTGCCCCTCCGACAGTGCGGCGCTCCCTCAGTACTGCCCCTCCAACAGTGCGGCGCTCCCTCAGTACTGCAGTAGGAGTGTCGGCCTAGATTTTTGTGCTCAAGTCTCTGGAGTGGGACTTGAACCCACGACCTGAGTGCTACCCACTGAGCCACGGCTGACAAAAGCTTTAATTATTGTCCTGGTTTCTCACACATGCAGGAGCAGTGTTTCCTGTTCAGAAGTTGCTGCACTTAATCTATGTTTCTGAAAGGAACAGGTTTACTTTTGCAAAACCTTTTTTTTAATGTTACAAACTGTCTCCAAGATACGGCACGTTTTAGTCGGCAATATAAATCAACCTGCCTTTGTGTGAAAAGGGCAAAATCATTTTAAACTAATCCCGCTTTATGTTTGATAGTAAGCAACAGGTCAACTCGGCACTAAATCATAACACACGAGGGTAAGTCATAGATCACAACTCCAGCGCGATCCGACGCTTCAGCGCCCAGCCATAATCGAACAAGCATCCGACTTTAGCAAATGGTGTGTTAAACGAGAACAGACAGCGAGTCCTGGCCTCTGGGGTCTCACAGGCGCTGAACACATACCACTTCGCCGTTCCTCACTCATGTGTCAGCACCCTGGAATCTTGGCTTCACTTTTACAAGCGGCTGGATTAGCTCATCGTTCGTCCCCTCTCCACGTCCCGCGGGTTTCCAGCCAGCCCTTCCTTCGCTCACCATGCAACAAGCGGGAGCAGCGGCGCCACCGCCGCACACCCACCTTGCCAACCCCGACTCAAAAAAAAGCTGTTTCTCCTCTTGACGGTCGTGCTCACAGGTCTGGGAGTTCAGCGGCGGGTTAACTCCCTGATTACAATCGGGCAGTTGGATCAAAGAGAATTAAAATGCAATTTCAACCGAAAGGGAGTGGAGTTTGTCGAAGTGTGGGGGGGGATTTTTTTTCGAGGTACGATCATTTCTGACCTGGAATTCGTACTTCGCGGGCACGGAGAGTTCCCCGATAAATTTCAGACATCTCCACCACCCTCCCCTTGGTACAGTCCCTTCTGACTTCTCACAACTCTACGGCAAGTTGGAGTGTAACTTTTGTCGGGGAGCTTTAGCATGGGCCTATTGCGAGAGCTCGTTGCAAGTGAGGCGTTTGGTTACACGATCGCTGGGAGAACAATGAGGCTGGTCAAATGTGGTTCTAAGGCTCAACATAAATATCTTTAACCCTGGCTCTGCTGGTTATAGAATCATAGCATCATAGACTAGTACAGCACAGAGGCGGAAATTCGGCCCATCGAGTCTTTCGAAGAGCGATCCAGTCAGTCCCACTCCCCCCGCTCTTTCCCCATATCCCTGCAATTTTTTCTCCTTCAAGTATTTATCCAATTCCCTTTTGAAGGCTACTATTGAATCTGTATCCACCGCCCTATCAGGCAGTTTTTTGTATTAGTACCTGGGATGTGGGAGTCGCTGGCAAGACCAGCATTTATTGCCCATCCCAAGTTGCCCTCGAGAGGGTGGTGGTGAGCCTCCTTCTTGAACCGCTGCAGTCTGTGTGGTGAAGGTACTCCCACAGTGCTGTTAGGGAGGGAGTTCCAGGATTTTGACCCAGCGACGATGAAGGAACGGGCGATGTATTTCTAAGTCGGGATGGTGTGTGACTTGGAGGGGAACTTGGAGGTGGTGGTGTTCCCATGCGCCCGCTGCCCTTGTCCTTCTAGGCGGTAGGGGTCACGAGTTTAGGAGCCAATGTGATACCAATGTGGTCAATGCTCTGCACATGTGACACTTTCAAGTGTGACCTGTTGAGGTGTGATGGGCCTGCGCATCGCACAAAGACTTTTATTGACAGGATCAGCTCAGCTCCCCATTCAGAGCATCTGAACGGAAAGCCCAGATTTAATTGCTCGCTGAAGTCAATTCTTCTCAACGTTGCCAGTTTTTGCCTAGTGTGCTCGAAGGAACAGCCTCAGGGGCGAGACTCGCCATGTCAGTGGTAGACAAGAAGCTTGGCCGACCAGTCCTATTTTGCAGACGTGTACCTCAGTGGAGCCTCACTAAGGGAATCCCAGAATCAAATACCCAGGAGGAAGAAGCCCAACACTCAATCGATTTGGTGGTCGATTTATTGCGTAACAAGTGAAGAGGCTGCAGAGGAGATTAACCAGAATGGTTCCAGGGGGATGAGGGACTATAGTTACGTGGAGAGACTGGAGAAGCTGGGGCTGTTCTCCTTAGAGCAGAGAAGGTTAAGGGGAGATTTAATGGAGGCGTTTAAAATCATGAAGGGTTTTGAAAGAGTAGATAGAGAGAAACTGTTTCTAGTCACAGGAGGGTGGGTAACCAGAGGACACAGATTGAAGATAAATCGGCAACAGAACCAGAGGGGAGATGAGGAGATTTTTTTTTACACAGCGAGTTGTTGTGATCTGGAACGCGCTGCCTGAAAGGGCGGTGGAAGCAGATTCAATAATAACTTTCAAAATGGGAATTGGATAAATGCTTGAAAAGGAAAAATTTGCGGGGCTATGGGGAAAGAGCAGGGGGGAGTGGGACTAATTTGGAGAGCTCGTTCAAAGAGCCGGCACAGGCACGATGGGCCGAATGGACTCCTTCTGTGCTGTAAGAATCTATGATTCTATGAAGTGAAGGATAAAAATGTAAATTTATAAAATGGTTGCAGTATTTCCTGGCCTCTTGCGCATCCCCCACTCCCTTCGCTCCACCATTGGCGGCCGTGCCTTCAGCTGCCTGGGCCCTAAGCTCTGGAATTCCCTCCCGAAACCTCTCTGCCTCGCTCTCCTCCTTTAAGACCCTTTCGAAAACCCGCTTCTTTGACCAAGATTTGGGTCGCCCCTCCTGAAATCTCCTTCTGTGGCTCAACGTTTGTCTTTGTTTGATCAGGCTTCTGTCAAGCGCCTTCTACGGGTTAAAGCGCTGCACAAATGTGAGCTGTTGTCAGTGTTTAATGAAATCTAAAAGCCGGGAGATCAGCGTTACAAATATTAATGGAGAAACACTTAGAGCATTCGAGTGACATTCCTCTAGCTGTTATCTTAATGGAGGGGTTAATCTATTTCTTTTGATAGAGTTACTGCCCACACTAAAACACAGGATGCAAGGAATGCCACAGGAATGCATTGAATATTCCTGCACTCAGCACAGTAACTTCTAAGTAAGGAGGTTTAACTATTGCCGACCTGCTATCAATTTATCCACAATCCATGTAATTGTGCATCGCTCATTAACCCTGTCACTAAATTTTAAATGAGTTCGATTAGCTCACAGCCAACGTTCTCTGTGAGCTGCGTTTTGTTCTGCTGCGGCCTGATTCTTTTAGTGCGCGGTCCCTTTAAATTTCTGCGCGTGCGCGCGGTGTCGACAGTGTAAAAGCCGGTGAGCGGCCTGCGCGGGACCTTGCAGATTACTGCGCGACTGCGCCGCGTTCTCACGTTGCTCAGAACCCCCGCCTAGGTCTGAAACGGCTCACGTCGAATCGAAAACCCATCGCGTTTACCTGTAAAACCTTCTCTCGCCGTGAAACTCAAAATGTTAACGGCAACAATGGAAAACTTACATTATTTTGAAAGTTGCGGCACATCGGAGGTTTACCTTTGGAATTCTCTGCCCCAGAGGGCTGTGGAGGCTCAGTCCATGAGTATATTCAAGACCGAGATCGAGAGACTTTTGGACATTAAAGGAATCAAGGGATAGGGCGGGAAAATGGAGTTGAGGTCGAAGGCCTTGATCTTATTGAATGGCGGAGCAGGCTCGAAGGGCCCTATGGCCTACTCCTGCTCCTATTTCTTATGTTCTTATGTTAGACTAGCAACAGCTACGCAAACAGACTGTACTTAAACTCGGTGAAGATAGGCTGTGATGTCCAAGCTATGATGCTGTGTATCTATGTACGACACTGTAGCAATTTCAAGACAGGCACATTACAAAATGCACAGGACAGAACACGGCAAACACAATCTCCCTCATCAAGCAGGATAAAGTAGCATAAAGTAAAAGTAATGCTGAGCTGGGAAAGAACTCTGGCTTTGTATGTTCAAGCATTAACTATTCTCCTACATAAGAAATAGGAGCAGGAGTCGGCCATTCGGCCCCTTCAAGCCTGCTCCGCCATCCAATAAGATCATGGCTGATCTCCAACCTCATCTCCACTTTCCCGCCCAATCCCCGTATCCCCATATCCCTTAATATTCAATAATCTATCGATCTCGGTCTTGAATATCCTCAACGACTGAGCCTCCATAGCCCTCTGGGGTAGAGAATTCCAAAGATTCACCGCCCTCTGAGTGAAGAAAGTTCTCCTCATCTCAGTCCGAAATGGCCGACCCCTTATTCTGAGACTGTGATCCCTGGTTCTCGACTCCCCAGCCAGGGGAAACATCCACCCTGCATCTACCCTGTCAAGCCCTGTAAGAATTTTGTATGTTTCAATGAGATCACCTCTCATTCTTCTAAACTCGAGGGAATATAGGCCTAGTCTACTCAATCTCTCTCATAGGACAATCCCCCCCATCCCAGGAACCAGTCTGGTGAACCTTTGTTGCACTTCCTCTATGGCAAGTCCCTCCTGGTCTTGATTTAGCCCAGGTTGGCTTCTTTGCTGTGAATGTTTGTCCGTTATCTTCTGTTCAAAGAGCGGAACTGGTCTGAAGTGAGTCAAAGGAAACCCTGTTTGTGAGAAGTCTGACAGGGAAAGCGTCACGAGGAGAAAGAGTTTGTATTTCTATAGCGCCTTTCACAACCTCAGGACGTCCCAAAGAGGTTTATAGCAATGTGATAATGACCAGGTCATCTGTTTTAGTGATGCTGATTGAGGAATAAATATTGGCCAGGACACCAGGGAAAAACTCCCTCGCTCTTCTTCAAATAGCACCCTGGGATCTTTTACGTCCACCTGAGAGAGCAGACGGGGCCTCAGTTTAACATCTCATTTGAAAGACGGCACCTCCGACAGTGCAGCACTCCCTCATCAGCACTGCACTGGAGTGTCAGCTTAGAGTTTTGTGCTCAAGTCCTTGGAGTGGGACTTGAACCCACAACCCCTACCCACTGAGCCATGGCTGAAACAAATGTGGGTACCTAACGTGTGTACCGAACGTGGGTGCTATACCAGAAGGCTGTGAGATGTAGATGGCATTGTACTTGGGGAGTTGACCAAATGTAGTCTTCAGGTGAAATGTGTGGAGGATAGTTAGAGCACGGCACCCAGTTTTAATTTAGTCCCCCTTTTAAAGTCATAAATTCTGTCCTCATTTTTATATAATACTTTGATGTGATAGTAATATTTATTGTTAAATAGTCAAACCTATGGCAATTTGGGGATTTGAGTTGCTTGGAACAAAGACGTTTTTCTGCAGTACAGGCTGAGGAGCTGGGAGATGCAAAACTGAGATGCAACAGCACCACCACTGCTGGGAGGGTGTAATTACAGCGTGACTTGTTTACATGGGCAGTTTCTCATTATAAATGTGGGGACAAGAAATGATGGAAAAAGTTGATAGACATGGAGATTTTTAATGAATTTTTTTATAGATTAAAAGTAGACATGGATAGATGTAAATGCAGAATTACTAAAAAATAAGACTTAATATTGTATGGCAACCCCTGTAAACATGGTTAGTTTTTCTCAAAACGAAAATAAAGTTAATGGAAGAATGCAGTGTTGCCGATATTGTGACTTTTCATTTAGTGGGTTTTTTGCCATCATTTTAATCCACCCAATTCATGCTCTCTCTCTCTCCCTTTAAACCAGATGAATCACATACATTAAAATACCGCACAGTACAGTCAGCCGTGGCTCAGTGGGTAGCACTCCTTGCCTCTGAGTCACAAGGCTGTGGGTTTAAGTCCAATCGAAAGACTTGAGCCCATAAATCCAGGCTGACACTCCCAGTGCAGTACTGAGGGCGCGGAGCACTGTCAGAGGTGCCGTCTTTCGGATGAGACGTTAAACCGAGGCCCCGTCTGCTCTCAGGTGGACGGAAAAGATCCCACGCCCACTATTTCGAAAGAGCAGGGGAATTCTCCCCAGTGTCCTGGGGCCAATATTTATCCCTCAACCAACTTCACTAAAACAGATTATCTGGTCATTATCACATTGCTGTTTGTGGGAGCTTGCTGTGCGCAAATTGGCTGCCGCGTTTCCTACATTACAACAGTGACTACACTTCAAATAGTACTTCATTGGCTGTAAAGCACTTTGGGACGTCCTGAGGTTGTGATATATAAATGCAAGTCTTTCTTTTTTTGATTTTGTGTAAGTAAATCGTTAATTAAATTGTGTTGGCAACATAATAATCTCTATAACTAACTGCATTACATTGGTGCGAGGCAGGTAAGCAACTTGAAGCTGTTCTAAGTCACTGTTAGTTCTTTGCTGGGACGGCTAATCTGTGTCCTGAACTGAGAACAACGTAAATTCACACATTAGAAAGGTATTTTCCAACACTGCTTCCACTTGGGGGGGTCCAGGTACACAGATCATTAAAATATCACAGACAGGTAGAGAAAATAATCAAAAAGGCTAATGGAATGCTGGGCTTTATACCTAGAGGACTAGAATACAAGGGGGTAGAAGTTATGCTGCAGCTGTACAAAACCCTGGTTAGACCACACCTGGAGCACTGTGAGCAGTTCTGGGCACCACACCTTAGGAAGGATATATTGGCCTTGGAGGGAGTGCAGCGTAGGTTTACCAGAATGATACCTGGACTTCAAGGGTTAAGTTACGAGGAGAGATTACACAAATTAGGGCTGTATTCCCTAGAATTTAGAAGGTTAAGGGGTAATCTGATCGAATTTTTCAAGACATTAAAAGGGAACAGATAGGGTAGATAGAGAGAAACTATTTCAGGACTAGGGGACATAGTCTAAAAATTAGAGCCAGACCTTTCAGGAGTGAAGTTAGGAAACACTTCTACACACAAAGGGTGGTAGAAGTTTGGAACTCTCTTCCGCAAACGGCAATTGGTGCTCGATCAATTGTTAATTTTAAATCGGAGATTGATAGCTTTTTGTTAACCAAAGGTATTAAGGGATATGGGCCAAAGGCGGGTATATGGAGTTAGTTCATGGGTCAACCATGATCTCATTGAAAGGTGGAACAGGCTCGAGGGGCTGAATGGCCTCCTCCTGTTCCTATTGCACAAGTTTGCCGAAACGATGTCGTACGGCAGGCCAGCGGGTTTAGCTCTGGAGGAGCAACTCAGAGGCCGAGAGTTCAAATCCTGCCACGGTGACTCGTGAAATTCAAACTGGTCACCTGGAGAATGGCATCAAAGTGGTCGGATGTTGTCTGATTCAACGAGATCATGGCTTTGAAGTTATGCCGTGAGATACTAGCCAGTGAATACTAAACATGTTTGCCTGAAATTCCTCGCTCCGCTATTTAAGCTAACCCATTTCTTGGCGAAATTGCACCATGTTGTTTCAATGTTTTTAGAATCATAGAATCGTGGAAATTTACAGCACAGAAGGAGGCCATTCGGCCCATCGTGTCTGTGCCGGCCGACAAAGAGCTATCCGGCCTAATCCCACTTTCCAGCTCTTGGTCCGTAGCCCTGTAGGTTACGGCATTTCAAGCGCATATCCAAGTACTTTTTAAATGTGATGAGGGTTTCTGCCTCTACCACCCTTTCAGGCAGTGAGTTCCAGACCCCCACCACCCTCTGGGTGAAAAAAGTTCACCTCAACTCCCCTCTAATCCTTCTACCAATTACTTTAAATCTGTGCCCCCTGGTTATTGACCTCTCTGCTAAGGGAAATAGGTCCTTCCTGTCCACTCTATCTAGGCCCCTCATAATTTTATACACCTCAATTAAATCTCCCCTCAGCCTCCTCTGTTCTGAAGAAAATAACCCCGGCCCATCCGATCTTTCCTCATCGCTAAAATTTTCCAGACCTGGCAACATCCTCGTAATCCTGGTTTCTGTGTAATCCTGTCTAAAAACATGAAAATGTATTTTTTCTCTCGTCACAATGAAAGGAAGAAATTGAACTGGTCTGAACAGCTGCTGCCAATTTCATCAGACAAACATTCAATTCATTAATCCTTGTCTGCCCAGTTGATCAGAGACACTGGGTGCCAGCGTCTGATATACTTGTCCCATCAAGTCTTTCTTATCCATTAAAGGTTAGCGGCCGTCTTCAGGAGCTACAACCAACTAAAGCTGGGAGCAACATAATGGTCCAATTATTACAGTTCCGACACAATGCATTAAAACAACACACACCAGAATCTCACACCCAAACATAATACATCTTGTGTCAGTTGTGGCTCAGTGGGCTGGACTCTTGCATCTGAGGCCGAAGGTTGTGGGTTCAAGTCCCACTCCAGAGACTTGAGCACAAAAATCTAGGCTGACACTCCCAGTGCAGTACTGAGGGAGCGCTGCACTGTCGGAGGGGCAGTACTGAGGGAGTGCTGCACTGTCAGAGGGCGGTACTGAGGGAGCGCCGCACTGTGGGAGGGGCAGTACTGAGGGAGTGCTGCACTGTCAGAAGGCGGTACTGAGGGAGCGCCGCACTGTGGGAGGGGCAGTACTGAGGAAGCGCTGCACTGTGGGAGGGGCAGTACTGAGGGAGCGCTGCACTGTGGGAGGGGCAGTACTGAGGGAGTGCTGCACTGTGGGAGGGGCAGTACTGAGGGAGCGCTGCACTGTCGGAGGGGCAGTACTGAGGGAGCGCTGCACTGTCGGAGGGGCAGTACTGAGGGAGCGCTGCACTGTGGGAGGGGCAGTACTGAGGGAGCGCTGCACTGTCGGAGGGGCAGTACTGAGGGAATGCTGCACTGTGGGAGGGGCAGTACTGAGGGAGCGCTGCACTGTCGGAGGGGCAGTACTGAGGGAGCGCTGCACTGTGGGAGGGGCAGTACTGAGGGAGCACTGCACTGTCGGAGGGTCAGTACTGAGGGAGCGCTGCACTGTCGGAGGGGCAGTACTGAGGGAGTGCTGCACTGTCGGAGGGGCAGTACTGAGGGAGCGCCGCACTGTCGGAGGGGCAGTACTGAGGGAGTGCTGCACTGTCGGAGGGGCTGCACTGTCGGAGGGGCAGTACTGAGGGAGCGCTGCACTGTCGGAGGGGCAGTACTGAGGGAGCGCTGCACTGTCAGAGGGGCAGAACTGAGGGAGCGTTGCACTGTCAGAGGGCGGTACTGAGGGAGCGTGCACTGTCGGAGGGGCAGTACTGAGGGAGCGCTGCACTGTCGGAGGGGCAGTACTGAGGGAGCGCCGCACTGTCGGAGGGGCAGTACTGAGGGAGCGCCGCACTGTCGGAGGGGCAGTACTGAGGGAGCGCCGCACTGTCGGAGGGGCAGTACTGAGGGAGCGCCGCACTGTCGGAGGGGCAGTACTGAGGGAGCGCTGCACTGTCGGAGGGGCAGTACTGAGGGAGCGTCGCACTGTCGGAGGGGCAGTGCTGAGGGAGCGCCGCACTGTCGGAGGGGCAGTACTGAGGGAGCGCTGCACTGTCGGAGGGGCAGTGCTGAGGGAGTGCCGCACTGTCAGAGGGACAGTACTGAGGGGGTAAACTCTCGGAGGCTCCACTCCCGCCGCAGAACCTTGTTTGGCGGGCGAGCGGATTGGAGGATTGCTCACTGTGCGCGACCAGTCACTCTCAGTGAGGGTTATTTTTCTTAATACACAAATTCAGCTGCTCCGCCAGCTCCTCGTTTGTGTTCGACTGATTTGCAACTCAAAACCCAGCATTGAGAAACAAGACTAAAGGTTACTGTGTCAAATGGGGAACGGGGGAGGGAAGGTTAGAGTCCGTACAACACACAAGGACATTAACTGCTTTCTGAAAGGCAATAAATAACGTAGGTTGCTAAGATAAGTACGAATGAGACAGGCCATTCGGCCCATCTGGTTCATTCTGCTGTAGAAACCAATGATTCCCCCCTTCGCCGCCCCTACCCACCTCCTGAATAACTCCAGAGGTTTTCCCTCCACTGCCCGTCCTCCGCGGAGACTACAACAAACAACAAGTGTTTCTATAGCGTCTTTAACGCAGTGAAAGGTCCCGAGGCGCTTCACAGGAGCGAATATCAGACAGAATTTGACACCGAGTCACATGAGGAGATATTAGGACAGGTGACCAAAAGCTTGGTCAAAGAGGGAGGTTTTAAGCAGCGTCTTAAAAGGAGGAGAGAGAGGCGGAGAGGTTTAGGGAGGGAATTCCAGAGCTCAGGGCCCAGGCACCTGAAGGCACGGCCACCAATGGTGGAGTGATGGAAATCAGGCGGGCGGGGTGTGAGAAGATGCGCAAGAGGCCAGACTATTGCGGGTATTGCTCGCTGTCGTGGGTCGATCTTGACTTTTGGGTGGAGTGCGGCGTTCAGCCGCCCGTTTCCGTGGCAATAAGGCTCCGGCCTCGTTAACATCGATCCTACATGGGCCGTGGCAGGAAACGAGGCTGATCGCCTGATCGAGGCCTCCCAATACCAGACCGCCCCAGCCACCAGCAAAGCAACTGCAGCGGGGGTGTGGGGGGAGAGAACACGATCGCGGAGCGGGGGTGCGTGGGGTCAAGGGGCGGGGGTGCGTGGGGTCAAGGGGCGGGGGTGCGTGGGGTCAAGGGGCGGTGGCGGCCTAGATTATTTTTTGTAGGGCCCTGGAGGAGCTTCCCTGCTCTAAAGTAATTCCAAACTTACCTTTGACCTCTTCGACTCCATCACCCGTGGAGCGGGTCGGAGTTTGTACGCTGCACATTCATGAGGGGTTCTGATAGAGTAAATAAAGAGAAACTGTTTCCAGTGGCAGGAGGGTCGGTAACCAGAGGACACAGATTGAAGATAATCGGCAAAAGAACCAGAGGGGGAGATGAGGAGACATGTTTTACGCAGCAAGTTGTTGTGATCTGGAACGCGCTGCCTGAAAGGGCGGTGGAAGCAGATTCAATAGTAACTTTAAAAAGGGAATTGGATAAATACTTGAAAAGGAAAAATTTGCAGGGGGGGGGGGGGACTAATTGGAGAGCTCTTTCAAAGAGCCGGCACAGGCACGATGGGCCGAATGGCCTCCTCCTGTGCTGTATCATTCTATGACCCCCCATTTGCATATTTAAAGGGGCCTCCCGCCAGAAACAGGCGGGTGCTTCGGGTCTTTGTCGGCGTTAACGGAACGATAAGGCAGCTGACCACAATTTGAGGCTGTTCCCCCCCCACCCCCCCACTCCATAACGGCAGACGTTAGAAGTGAAAATTGACCCCTTGTGAGCGAAGACTTGCCTCCCGACTATCGCTCCTGAATTTGCCTCGTCCCAGTTTACTAGCTTCTCCCTGCAGTCGTGGTTTAACTTGAAACAGAGCTCGGGATGACCCCTTCCTATTCCGCTCAGCGTGATCAATCAGGCCCCCTCCCATTGGCCTCCTCTCAAGTTTAAAGGTCGCCAATAAATCCATTAACGGTTTAAATTAATCAGACAACAGATTTGCTGATTAACCCTGCGAGACGCAGACTGTTCTAATTTCAGTTGATTTGAATGGCGGGGCTGCGGAATGGTGGGTGAAATGAGGTTACATTCTGGCGGGCGCACTTCATTGGCTGTAAAGCGCTTTGGGACGTCCGGTGGTCGCGAAAGGCGCTGTAGGAATACAAGTCTGTCTTTTTTTCTATCCTATTTCACACAGGGAGGGGTGTGCGTGTGAGAAGAAATCACTCATCACGTTAAGCGATGCAACGGTTAGGAACCTCCCCGAGGAATCTTTCGGTTCAATGATTCTCGTGTCTGGTTGATATGCTCCCTCTCTCGGGATCCCTTCCAGTGAAAAACACATTTCCAATTTTAAACAGTTACACTTGGCTTCTGCTTTGAAAAGGAAACTTCAGTCAATTTCCCGAAAGTTTATGAAAATCCGTTTGCTCTTTAAATTGCTGCTAAGTAGTTTACTTTATCTTTTATTACCTCACATTAGTCACAGTGTAATATGACGCCTGGAGACTGACACCAATTCATAAATTATAAATCTTTCCCAGCAGTGTTCGAATTGTAAAAGCAATTATGCATGAGGACCCGAAATGAATACTGTCGGATTGTGGAGTGGCATTCTGATCCGGTAATCTGGCACTGCGCACACTCACTGCACACACTCACTGCTCACACACACTGCTCACACTTAAACACTCACTGCTCACACTCACAAACACACTGCTCACACTCACAAACACACTCACTGCTCACACTCACTGCTCACACACTGCTCACACTTAAACATACACTGCTCACACTCACTCTCAAACACTCACTGCTCACACTCACTGCTCACACTCAAACACACACACTGCTCACACTCAAACACACACACCACGCACAACATGCATGCACACACACGTACACACATTCACTCACACAGGCAGTGCACACACGCCCTACACTGCACACACACATACACATGTACAGGAGAAGCAATAGAATCAGGGCCAACAGCACTGTCTGCTGTCCATCGATGGAGCTCAGCGACCCGTGTGTACCGATTAAGTCACCAGGCCCATTCCCCCCATTCACACTCCCAGACGGTGAAATCCCGGGCGCGCTTTCTCCTTTGGGTGGAACATCGAAAGCAGCACAGTCGCGATTTCCCAATACACCACTCACTGGGAGCGCAAACTCTGTAAAATCAGCCCCGTCCTTCTCCTTTAAATTCAACTCAAATTTTTTATTTATTAATTCTCGGGAGGCGGGCGTCGCTGGCAAGGCCGGTGTTTATTGCCCATCCTTAGTCGCCCTGAGAAGGTGGTGGTGGGCCGTCTTGAACCACTGGCAGTTTAATACAACTGAGGGTCTTGCTGGGCCCCTTCAGAATCAACCACATTGCTGTGGGTCTGGAGTCACACAAAGGCCCAGACCGGGTAAGGACGGCAGGTTTCCTTCCCATTAGTGAATCAGTTGGCTTTTTACGACAATCTGACAGCTTCATGGTCACTTTTACTGATCCCAGCTTTATATTTCCAGATTTTTAAAAAACTGAATGCAAATTCTCAACCTGCCTGCAGTGGGATTTGAGCTCCGGTAACACAAGCGCTACACTATCACACCCATCAGTTAATAATGTTAAATTACACGTTCCAAAATTTTGCATCGTATAAACCTTTCACACCTCAAAACATCTTATGAAATGGCGTGCTAGAAGCAGTTGATTTTTTATTGTGTTGCTTATTCAAGCAGTAGTAGAAGAGAGTTTGTTGCACCAGGTAACTTTCCTACAGCACTGTGAAGGGGTTAAAGAGATGTCCTGCCAACGATTAACAACCTCCGGGAGCACAAGTGGTCAGTCTCAATGTGGTCAACAGGCATGGCAAGGGCCGAGGTGGTACTAATGTCAAAGGTCGCACAGCTCCACCCGAGTCTGCGAGCGGCAGAGGAGATTGTTTGTGGTCCCAGAACTGAACTGTTCGGTTAAGGTCCAGCCTTTTAAAGCAACGGGCGGCCGGGCAAACCCCGAGCCATACTGCAGGCTGCGCCTCGGCGCGGAGAACGCGCTCGAGCCTCCAAACGCTAGTTAACTCTAGAGTGAGGGCGGCAGTCACCTCGCTGCCGAGACCTCACGGGTTAAATGTGGAGTTTGAAAAGTTTCCAGACAGCTGAAATCAGCCCTGCAGAAACTTTGGAAACTTTACTTCCTTCATTGGTCGTAGCTACAATGCAACCCGCACAGAGCTGAAGTGGGCTGGGAAATAACTGCACCACGATCGCTGGGAGTCATTGCTGGATCATAAATAGCTCGTTGCTCATAAATACACGTTGCCACGGCTTTAGTTGTGACAGAGAGTTTGAAAGGATCAATGTGACAGGCAGATTATAGAGAAGACAAGAATTCCAAAATAAAACCTCGCAGAAGGGAAATAACAGATGGCACAAATGTCCGTACATGGAAATGGCCAGTTGTAATAATGTGAAGCACTGGTCGTCACGTAACGTCACACCTGAGTCACACGATTGAAAGCCACCGCCACTTTGAATTGGTACAAAAGGGGCAGTGTGGCTGGCCAGGTTTTCAAACTGGGATCCCAAGAGCCCAGGGCTGTCCTTGAGGGGGGTGCTAGGGTTTCCCCAACATCATCAGCCTACTGCGTCTGTCGTCAGATATTGTTTGTCGTATCTTCCCCTTGGAGAACAGTGTGGAGTAGCGGGAGAATTCCTGGGCTGATTAACAGACCGTGACGTGAGCACTCCTTCCATGTCCATAACCATCTTTATCCCAGTCGATGGGGGGGATTAGTCTTATACGGGGGGGGGGGGGGGGTTTATGGGCTCCCACATCCCATACGATGATGGGAGGTGTCACCCACACCCACCGGACACGAGGATCCCATTGGATGTCCACCTAGGATTCCGGGGCTGGAGCTCCGGTCTCCACTCGCCGGGACTGTCTGGAGCGGGGTTCGAAGCAGGGAACTTCTGACTCCGAGGCGGGCATGGCTAGCAGTGAGTCAAAAGCTCCATCACTGACCTCTTCCCATGCCTTTACTAACAAAACTTCCAAGACTCTCCAAGCGCAGGCTGCCCTGGGAAGAAACAGGGATCCATCAGACTGCGCTGACACCCTCGCTGTAGCGTCAGTGTGCAGCAGTTTCACTTCGCGCGCACACACACACACACACACACTAAGACGCTGTTGTGCAAATCCACACTCGGAGCCTGAACCTTACTCCAAGCCAAAGTGGAGTGAGATTCCCTGCACCCAATCAGTCCCGGACTCTGCATTCATACTACAACCTACTAACGACCATTGTCGGGCAAAGCGGATTCCCACTAACACTGCACGTGTTGGTGAAAATGCGCTCTGACACTAACACGAGTCCTGCGTGGAATCATGTCCATAAGCTGTGAGAAATTAAACACAAATGGCTTAAACAGAAGGTTCATCCCACACTTGCAGAGGGACTGACCAGTTCTCCCTGGCCTGTGTCAGGATTGTTGAAAGTTATTTGGCTCCCTTTCTGGGATATATCCATACTTAAAGAGCAAGCAGCAGAGAACTCCTCCCCCCACCCCCCCGCCCCCACCCCCCGCCCCACCCCGCCGCTTTAATCTGAACAAAGATTCCAGTAATGCTGCAAAATGACGGCAGTACAATTTTAAACATACTGTCATTTTCACTCAAGCTCACACAAATTACAGTTGTCTGTCTGCATTCAAATCCCTCCATGGCCCTCGCCCCTCCCTATCTCTGATCTCTGAAACCTCCTCCAGCCCTACAACCCCCTCCGAGATCTCTGCGCTCCTCCGATTCCAGGCCTCTTGAGCATCCCCGATTATAATCGCTCCACCATTGGTGGCCGTGCCTTCAGCGGCCTGGGCCCTAAGCTCTGGAATTCCCTCCCTAAACCTCTCCGCCTCTCTCTGCCTCCTTTAAGACGCTCCTTAAAACCTACCTCTTTGACCGAGCATTTGGTCACCTGTCCCCAATATCTCCTTATGTGGCTCTGTGTCAATTTCTGTCTGATTTATGCCTCCTTAAGGCACCTTGGGACTGTTTTACTACGTTAAAGGCGCTATATAAATGCAAGTTGTTGTTGTTCTCCCGGGTAATGTTCTCCAATCGAGTGCTCCCGACGTGGAGCAACACTGGCAACGGGCGCTCCTGACGGGAATTATCAGGGTCCAGTGGGACCCTGTAAAGTAAAGGTCTGTGCCCAGGGTTAGGCCCTTATAAACACCGCACCAACCGCCACTGAAAACCTACAGCTCAGCAACACCATCATAACAAACTATAATCCGTCTTTCGGATGAGACGTTAAACCGAGGCCCCGTCTGCTTCTCAGGTGGACGTAAAAGATCCCACGGCCACTATTTCGAAGAAGAGCAGGGGAGCTCTCCTCGGTGTCTCGGGGCCGATATTTATCCCTCAACCAACATCACTAAAAAAAAACGATGATCTGGTCATTATCACATTGCTGTTTGTGGGAGCATGCTGTGCGCAAATTGGCTGCCGTGTTTCCTACATTACATATCAATTACATGGAATGTACAGCACAGAAACAGGCCATTCGGCCCCACTGGTCCGTGTCGGTGTTTATGCTCCACACGAGCCTCCCCCACCCTCTTCATCTCACCTTATCAGCACATCCTTCTGTTTCTCCCTCATGTGTTTATCCAGCTTCCCCTTAAATGCATCTATACTATTCGCCTCAACCACTCCCTGTGGTAGCGAGTTCCACATTCTCACCACTCTCCGGGTAAAGAAGTTTCTCCCGAATTCCCTATTGGATTTATTAGTGACTATCTTATATTTATGGCCTCTAACAGTGACAAAATTTCAAAAGTACTTCATTGGCTGTAAAATATTTTGGGACGTCCTGAGGTTGCAAAAGGTGTTGTAGAAATGCAAGTCCGTCTTTCTATAATCATATTCCTATAGAAATAACTATCAGCGAAGTCAGTGGGTACACCTTTGAGGCATTCGTGTAACATCTCCTCTTCCACCTCTCTCCACCATTTAAAAGGCAGGTGTTAACCCGTTTATGTTAAATGGGCGAACTCCTCTGCCAAAATATCAGGTCGAGAACGATAACCCTTCAACCCAGGAAAACATCCCCCAATAGTAATTCCTAAATGCATTATTGCCTCCAACAGTGACCAGCCCATAGCGGGCACAAACATACCCGCAACCAAAGCACAAGCAACATCGAGCCTGTCCTGTAGCCTGACTTACTTAAACTTCTGCTGCAACACGTGGTGCCTGTGGCTGTTTCACCATCACAGTAAACATAGGGCACGTTAACGCTGTAGCAAGAGTTTTGAAAGAAAGACTCTCGCCTCGGGTCAGAAGGTTGTAGGTTCAAGTCTCACTCCAGAGACTTGAGCCCATAATCCAGGCTGACACTCCAGTGCAGTGCTGAGTGAGCGCTGCACTGTCGGAGGGGCAGTACTGAGGGAGCGCTGCACTGTCAGAGGGGCAGTACTGAGGGAGCACCGCACTGTCGGAGGGGCAGTACTGAGGCAGCGCCGCACTGTCAGAGGGGCAGTACTGAGGCAGCGCCGCACTGTCGGAGGGGCAGTACTGAGGGAGCGCCGCACTGTCGGAGGGGCAGTACTGAGGCAGCGCCGCACTGTCGGAGGGGCAGTACTGAGGCAGCACCGCACTGTCGGAGGGCCATACTGAGGGAGTGCCGCACTGTCGGAGCGGCAGTGCTGAGGGAGCGCTCCACTGTCGGAGGGGCAGTACTGAGGGAGCGCTGCACTGTCGGAGGGACAGTACTGAGGGAGCGCTGCACTGTCGGAGGGGCAGTACTGAGGGAGCGCTCCACTGTTGGAGGGGCAGTACTGAGGGAGCACCGCACTGTCGGAGCGGCAGTGCTGAGGGAGCACTACACTGTCGGAGGGGCAGTACTGAGGGAGCGCTCCACTGTCGGAAGGGCGGTACTGAGGGAGCGCTCCACTGTCGGAGGGGCAGTACTGAGGGATCGCTGCACTGTTGGAGGTGCCGTCTTTCAGATGAGACGTTAAACCGAGGCCCCGACTGTTCTCTCAGGTGGACATAAAAGATCCCACGGCCACTATTCAAAGAAGAGCAGGGGAGTTCTCCCCGGTGTGTGGGGCCATTATTTACCCTTCAATCAACATCACTAAAAACAGATTATCTGGTCATTATGATATTGATGTTTGTGGGAGCTTGCTGTGCGCAAATTAGCTGCCGCTTTTCCTACATTACAACAGTGACTCACCCTCCTGTATGCTTCAGAGACATGGACCATGTACAGCAGGCACCTCAAAGCACTGGAGAGGTACCACCAACGCTGTCTCTGCAAGATCCTGCAAATCCATTGGCAGGATAGGCGCACCAATGTCAGTGTTCTCGCTCAGGCCAACATCCCCAGCATCGAAACTTTGACCATGCTCGATCAGCTCCGATGGACGGGCCATATCGTCCGCATGCCCGATACGAGACTCCCAAAACAAGCGCTCTACTCGGAGCTCCGACACGGCAAGAGAGCCCCAGGTGGGCAGAGGAAACGCTTCAAGGACACCATCAAAGCCTCCTTGAAAAAGTGCAACATCCTCACCGACACCTGGGAATCCCTGGCCCAAGACCGCACAAAGTGGAGGAGAAGCATCCGGGAAGGCGCCAAACACCTCGAGTCTCTTCGCCGGGAGCAAGCGGAAGCCAAGCGCAAGCAGCGGAAGGAGCGCACATCAACCCAAGCACCCCACCCACCCGCCCCTTCAACCACCGTCTGCCCCACCTGTGACAGAGACTGTAGGTCCCGCATTGGACTCATCAGTCATCTGAGAACTCATTCTTAGTGTGGAAGCAAGTCATCCTCGGTTCCGAGGGACTGCCTAAGAAGAAGATGACGACAACAGTGACTACACTTCAAAAAGTGCTTCATTGGCTGTAAAGTGCTTTGGGAAGTCCTGAGGTGGTGAAAGGCGCGGTAGAAATGCAAGTTCTTTCTTTCAGAGTTTTAAATGAATCCCAATGACGGTTACAGTATCGGAGTTGATGTATTGACACAGGCTCCCAGCCCCACCCCGCCCCCCCTGTAAAACTACCAGCAGATTTGGTGTATTTATAGCAGGCAGCAGAAATAGCCGTGCTGAGCTGTTTATTTCTACTGAGAAAAATGCAAGATAAGGTCGCTCGGAGGGTTAATTATTAAACGGCAGCTGTACTTTAAATGGTAATAAGTCTGGCCCGCAGTAACTCCATACAATACCAGGGAAACCTGACACAGCGCGGAAACTCAATGCTCCTTGTAAACTTAGCTGCTCCCCTAGCTTAACAAATAAAATTGCATTTCTAATGAACAGAGGTGCAACTGCGTAAGTTTAATTAGCCCGACTTGACTGAGTGACACTTGTTTGAACCGAAAAAAATTAAAAGTCGCTTGTTTCGTTACTTACATCAGCGCTGCCCGGGAACTGCTTCCTGTCACTTGCTGATTCTTTACAAGGCAGATGTTTTTTTTAAAAACAGGTTTTTAAAAATATATCTTTTAGCACATTTCACTCTCGTAGCGAATATCCGTCCCCCTCACTGTGGGGGAAGCACCGGGCTGAGAGAACTCTGCTCCCAGTTCAGCCCTAATAATAAGCAGTTCTGTGCGTTTCACACACACACACACTAACAAGTTTGAAAGGCTGTTCTCTTCCCAGCTCTGGGCTGGGCTAATCACAGAGACAGAGTCCAATCAGCAGTCAGGGAGTGTGACAGCAGACGTCTCCCAGCCACTGTCAGCAAGTTAGGAGATGTCATGAGCAGGGGTA
The DNA here is from genome assembly GCA_030390025.1 of Squalus acanthias. Taxonomy (NCBI): domain Eukaryota; kingdom Metazoa; phylum Chordata; class Chondrichthyes; order Squaliformes; family Squalidae; genus Squalus; species Squalus acanthias. The sequence continues at coordinate 4,386,019 of CM059434.1, read as the reverse complement.
GGGAGTTGTATATTCCAAAAAAAAACCTTTCTATCCTGGGCACTTGACAGTCCTGCCTGTGTACTTCTTAAGTGGAAGTTTCCAGAACTGGTAAGAATCTTTCCAAGGAATTTAATTCATGATCTTCCAATGATGTCACTACATGTCCAAGTGGAACAGCCAGGAGCGTTTTTCCTGCTCCACTTACCCACAACAAACATCCCAGCGCTGCGACACCCACACTAATGTTTGGGGGCAAAATAGAAACATCGCTGGTAATTATTCAGTTTAAGGCAGTGTGGGTAACCCTGGCACAAAAGCAAAATAGTGCGGACACTGGAAATCTGAAATATGAACAGGCAATGTTGGAAATACTCAGCAGGTCAGGCGAGAAAGAAAGAAAGAAAGGGCTTGCATTTATATAGCGCCTTCCAGCCACTGAGGTAGAACAGGGGGCAACACGGTGGCATAGTGGTTAGCACTGTTGCCTCACAGCGCCAGGGACCCGGGTTCAAATCCGGCCTCATTGACTGTCTGTGTGGAGTTTGCACATTCTCCCCGTGTCTGCGTGGGTTTCCTCCGGGTGTTCCGGTTTCCTCCCACAGTCCAAAGATGTGCGGGTTAGGTTGATTTGGCTATGATAAATTGACCCTTAGTGTTAGGGGGGGATTAAATACGTGGGGTAACGAGGATAGGGTGGGATATGTGTCGGTGCAGGCTCGATGGGCCGAAATGGCCTCTACCTGCACTGTGGGGATTCTGTGATTCTGAGTGACTACACTTCACAAGGACTTCATTGGCTGAAAGGTGCGAGATAACTGCAAGTCAGCCGTGGCTCAGTGAGCATGGGTAGAAAGAGGGATGAGGTCCTGCAACAAGAATTTAGGGAGCTAGGTAGCAGATTAAAAAGCAGGACCTCAAAGGTTGTAATCTCTGGATTACTCCCGGTGCCACGTGCTAGTGAGTATAGGAATAGGAGGATAGAGCAGATGAATGCGTGGCTAAAGAGTTGGTGCAGGAGGGAGGGCTTTAGTTTCCTGGATCACTGGGTCTGCTTCTGGGGAAGGTGGGACCTGTACAAGTCGGACGGGTTGCACCTGAACCGGAACGGGACCAACATCCTTGCGGGGAGGTTTGCTAGTACTGTTGGCGGGGGGGGGAGGTTTAAACTAACTTGGCAGGGGGATGGGATACGGAGTGGAGCTATAGTAGGGGGTGATGCACAGCCAAATATAGAGGAAAAAACAAGTCAGCCTGGAAGGCAGAGCAAATATGTAACGGCACAAGGGAGTATGGCAAGGCTGGATGGCATTTATTTTAATGCAAGGAGTCTTGCGAGATGAATTGAAGGTGTTGATGAACACATGGGAGTATGATATTGTTGCTATCACAGAGACATGGTTGAGGGAGGGACAGGACTGGCAGCTCAATATTCCGGGGTATAGAATCTTCAGGCGAGACAGAGGGGTGTAAAAGAGGAGGGGGTGTCGCAATATTAATCAAGGAGTCAATTACTGCTGTAAGGAGGGATGATATCTTAGCAGGTTCCTCTAATGAGGCCATATGGGTAGAACTTAAAAACAAAAAGGGGGCAAGCACTTTGCTGGGAGTGTACTATAGGCCCCCAAACAGTCAGGGGGAGATAGAGGAACAGATATGTTGGCAAATCTCAGAGAAGTGTAGAAATAATAGGGTAATAATAGTAGGGGATTTCAACTTCCCCAATATTAACTGGGATAGTCAGAGTGTGAAAGGCTTAGAGGGTGCGGAATTCTTAAAGTGCATCCAGGAGAGCTTTTTGAGCCAGCATGTAGAAAGTCCTACAAGAGAGGGGGCGGTACTGGACCTAATTCTAGGGAATGTAGCTGGGCAAGTGGTAGAAGTGTTAGTAGGAGAGCATTTTGGTGACAGTGACCATAATTCAGTGAGATTTAAGGTAGTCATGGAAAAGGACAAAGATGGACCGGAAATAAAGGTTCTAAATTGGGGGAAGGCCGATTTTAATATGATAAGGCAGGATCTGGCCAAAGTGGACTGGAATCAGCTACTTTTAGGAAAATCCACATCAGAGCAGTGGGAGTCTTTCAGAAACGAAATAGAGAGAGTACAACGCCAACATGTTCCCGTAAAGGTCAAGGGTGGGACCAACAAGCCCAGGGAACCCTGGATGTCAAGGGATATACAAGAAAGGATTAGGAAAAAAAGGGAGGCTTTTGGCAGATACAAAGGACTAAAAACAGTGGAAGCCCTAGAGGAGCATAGAAAGTGCAGGGGGGTACTTAAAAAAGAAATTAGGAGAGCGAAGAGGGGGCATGAAAAAACACTGGCGGGCAAAATAAAAGAAAATCCCAAGGTGTTTTATAAGTATATTAAGGGCAAGAGGATAACCAGAGAAAGAGTAGGGCCCATTAGGGACCAAAGTGGCAATCTGTGTGTAGAGCCGGAAGATGTAGGTGAGGTTTTAAATGATTATTTTGCATCTGTGTTCACGATGGAAAAGGACAATGTAGGCATAGAAATCAGGCAGGGGGATAGTGATATACTTGAACAAATTAGTATTGAGAGGGAGGGGGAACTAACGGTTTTAGCGGGCTTAAAAGTGGATAAATCCCGAGGCCCAGACGAGATAGAAACATAGAAACATAGAAGATAGGAGTAGGAGTAGGCCATTCGGCCCCTCGAGCCTGCTCCGCCATTCAATGCGATCATGGCTGATCATCCAAATTCAGTACCCTGTCCCTGCTTTCTCCCCATATCCCTTGATCCCCTTAGCCTTAAGAAATATATCTAACTCCTTCTTGAATATATTTAATGAATTGGCCTCAACTGCCTTCTGTGGTAGAGAATTCCACAGGTTCACCACTCTCTGGGTGAAGAAATACCTCCTCATCTCAGTCCTAAATGGTTTACCCCTTATCCTTAGACTGTGACCCCTGGTTCTGGACTCCCCCGCCATCGGGAACAGCCTTCCTGCATCTAGTCTGTCTAGTCCTGTTAGAATTTTATAAGTTTCAATGAGATCCCATCTCATTCTTCGAAAGTCTCGCGAATATAAGCCTAATCGACCCAATCTCTCTTCATACGTCATTCCTGCCATCCCAGGTATCAGTCTGGTGAATCTTCGCTGCACTCCCTCCATGGCAAGAACATCCTTCCTCAGATAAGGTGACCAAAACTGCACACAATACTCAAGGTGTGGTCTCACCAAGGCCCTGTACAACTGCAGCAAGACATCCTTGCTCCTGTATTCGAATCCTCTCGCTATGAAGGCCAACATACCATTTGCCTTCTTAACCGCCTGCTGCACCTGCATGCTTACCTTCAGCGACTGGTGCACAAGGACACCCAGGTCTCGTTGCACTTCCCCTTTTCCCAATCTATTGCCGTTCAGATAATAATCTGCCTTCCTGTTTTTGCCACCAAAGTGGATAACCTCGCATTTATCCACATTATACTGCATCTGCCATGCATCTGCCCAATCACCCAACCTGTCCAAATCATACTGGAGTTTCTCTGCATCCTCCTCACAGCACACACGCCCACCCAGCTTTGTGTCATCTGCAAACTTGGAGATATTACATCTAGTTCCCTCGTCTAGATCATTAATATATATTGTGAATAGCTGGGGTCCTAGCACCGATCCCTGCGGTACCCCACTAGTCACTGCCTGCCACTCGGAAAAAGACCCGTTTATTCCAACTCTTTGCTTCCTGTCTGCCAACTAGTTCTCTATCCAAGTCAATACCTTGCCCCCAATCCCATGTGCTTTAACTTTGCACGCTAATCTCTTATGCGGGACCTTATTGAAAGCCTTCTGAAAGTCCAAATACACCACATCCACTGGTTCTCCCTTATCTATTCTATCAGTTACATCCTCAAAAAATTCCAGTAGATTAGTCAAGCATGATTTACCTTTTGTAAATCCATGTTGACTTTGTCCGATCCTGTCACTGTTTTCCAAGTGCTCTGCTATTACATCTTTTATAATGGACTCTAGCATTTTCCCCACTACCGATGTCAGGCTTACCGCTCTATAATTCCCCGTTTTCTCTCTACCACCTTTTTTAAATAGTGGGGTTACATTAGCTACCCTCCAATCCATGGGAACTGTTCCAGAGTCCATAGAATTTTGGAAGATGATCAGCAATGCATCTACTATTTCTAGGGCCACTTCCTTAAGTACCCTAGGATGTAGTTTATCAGGCCCTGGGGATTTATTGGCCTTCAATCCCGTCAATTTCCCTAACACCATTTCCCTACAAATACTGATTTCATTCAGTTCCTCCCTCTCATTAGACCCTATGTTCCCCGACATCTCTGGGAGTTTATTTGTGTCCTTCTGTGTGAAGACAGAACCATTTAATTGGTCAGCCATTTCTTTGTTCCCCATTATAAATTCCCCTGATTCTGACTGCAAGGGACCTACGCTTGACTTCACCAATCTTTTTCTCTTCACATATCTATAGAAGCTTTTACAGTCAGTTTTTATGTTCCTTGCAAGCTTACTCTCATACTCTATTTTCCCCTTCTTAATTAATCCCTTTGTCCTCCTTTGCTGAATCCTAAACTGCTCCCAATCCTCAGGTTTGCTGCTTTTTCTGGCCAATTTATATGTCCTCTCCTTGGATCTTATGCTATCCCTAATTTCCCTTGTTAGCCACGGTTGAGTCACCTTTTTTGTTTTATTTTTATGCCAAACAGGGATGAACAAATTCTGTAGTTCATTCATGCGATCTTTAAATGTTTGCCATTGCCTATCCACCGTCAACCCTTTAAGTAACATTCCCCAATCCATCCTAGCCAACTCGCGCCTCATACCATCGTAGTTTCCTTTATTTAAATTCAGTACCCTAGTCTCTGAGTCAACCATTACTTCACTCTCCATCTTAATGAAGAATTCTATCATATTATGATCGCTCCTCCCCAAGGGGCCTCGCACAACAAGATTGCTAATTAATCCTTTCTCATTACATAATACCCAGTCTAAGATGGCCTGATCTCCAGTTGGTTCCTCGACATATTGGTCCAGGAAACCATCCCGTATACACTCTAGGAATTCCTCTTCCACAGTATTGTTACTAATTTGGTTAGCCCAATCTATATGTAGATTAAAGTCACCCATGATAACTGCTGTGCCCTTATTGCACGCATCTCTAATTTCCCATTTAATGCCATCCCCAACCTCAGCATTACTGTTTGGGGGTCTGTATATAACTCCCACTAACATTTTCTGCCCCTTGGTATTTCTCAGCTCTACCCATACAGATTCCACATCATCAGAGCTAATATGCTTCCTTACTATTGTGTTAATCTCCTCTTTAACCAGCAATGCTACCCCGCCTCCTTTTCCTTTTTTCCTGTCCTTCCTGAATATTGAATACCCCTGGATGTTGAATTCCCAGCCTTGGTCACCCTGGAGCCATGTCTCCGTAATCCCCATTGTATCATATCCGTTTACATCTATTTGCACAGCTAATTCATCCACCTTATTACGAATGCTCCTCGCATTAAGACACAAAGTCTTCAGGCTTGTTTTTTTAACACTCTTAGACCTTTTAGAATTATTGTTTACAGTGGCCATGTTTGATTTACACCCTTGATTTCTCTGCCTTCCACTTTTGCTTTTCGCCTTCCTGTCTTTTGCTTCTATCCTTGCTTCCCTTTCCTCTGTCTCCCTGCACAGGTTCCCAACCCCCTGCCATTTTAGTTTAAACCCTCCCCAACAGCACTAGCAAACATTTCCCCTAGGACATCGGTCCCGGTCCTGCCCAGGTGCAAACTGTCCAGTTTGTACTGGTCCCACCTCCCCCAGAACCGATTCCAATGTCCCAGGAATTTGAATCCCTCCCCCTTGCACCATTCTTCTAGCCACATATTCATCTGAAATATCCTCCTATTTCTATTCTGACTTGTCCGTGGCACCAGTAGCAATCCTGAGATTACTACCTTTGAGGTCCTATTTTTTAATTTACCTCCTAACTCCCTATATTCAGCTTTTAGGACCTCATCTGTTTTTTACCTATATCGTTGGTACCTATATGCACCACGACAACTGGCTGTTCACCCTCCCCCTCCAGAATGCCCTGCAGCCGCTCCGAGACATCCTTGACCCTTGCACCAGGGAGGCAACATACCATCCTGGAGTCTCGTTTGCGGCCGCAAAAACGCCTATCTATTCCCCTTACAATAGAATCCCCTCTCACTATAGCTTTCCCGCTCTTTTTCCTCCTGTCCTGTGCAGCAGAACCACCCATAGTGCCAGGAAGTTGGTTGCTGCTGCCTTCCCCTGATAAGCCATCTCCCTCAACAATATCCAAAGCGGTATATCTGTTTGAGAGGGAGATGGCCACAGGGGACCCCTGCATTACCTGCCTGTGCCTACTACTCTGCCTGGCAGTCACCCATTCCCTTCTTGCCTGTGCAGCCTTTACCTGCGGTGTGACCAACTCATTAAACGTGATATCCACGAGGTCCTCAGCATCGCGAATGCTCCAGTATGCATCCATTCGCAGCTCCAGCGCCTCAATGCGGTCTGCCAGTAGCTGCAGCTGGATACACTTCCTGCACACATGGTCATCAGGGACACAGGAAGTGTCCCTGATTTCCCACATAGTGCAGGAGGAGCATGCCACGGGGCTGAGCTGTGCTGCCATGACTTACCCTTTAATTAATTTAAATTAAATTAAATCAAACCAATACCACAAATTATACTACAATTAAATGATAGTACCATTATTCAAGAAGGGTAGTAGGGATAAACCAGGGAATTGCAGGCCAGTGAGCCTAACATCAGTGGTAGGGAAATTATTGGAAAAAATTCTGAGGGACAGAATTAGTCTCCACTTGGAGAGGCAAGGGTTAATCAAGGATAGTCAGCATGGCTTTGTCAGGGGGAGATCATGTCTGACCAATTTGATTGCATTTTTTGAGGGGGTGACTAGGTGTGTGGATGAGGGTAGTGCAGTTGATGTGGTTGACATGGACTTCAGTAAGGCTTTTGACAAAGTCCCGCATGGGAGACTGGTCAAGAAGGTAAAAGCCCATGGGATCCAGGGCAACTTGGCACATTGGATCCAAAATTGGCTTAGTGGCAGGAGGCAGAGGGTGATGGTCAAAGGTTGTTTTTGTGACTGGAAGCCTGTGTCCAGTGGTGTACCGCAGGGATCGGTGCTGGGTCCTTTGCTGTTTGTAGTGCACATTAATGATTTAGATATGAATGTAGGAGGTATGATCAGTAAGTTTGCAGATGACACAAAAATTGGTGGGGTGGTAAATAGCGAGGAGGGAAGCCTCAGGCTACAGGATGATATAGACGGGTTGGTCAGATGGGCAGAACAGTGGCAAATGGAATTTAACCCTGAAAAGTGTGAGGTGATGCATTTTGGGAGGACTAACAAGGTAAGGGAATACACAATGAATGGTAGGACCCTAGGAAGGACAGAGGATCAGAGGGACCTTGGTGTACATGTACATAGATCCCTGAAGGCAGCAGGACAGGCAGATAAGGTGGTTAAAAAGTCATATGGGATACTTGCCTTCATTAGCCGAGGCATAGAATATAAGAGCAGGGAGGTTATGATGGAGCTGTACAAAATGCTAGTTAGGCCACAGCTGGAATACTGTGTGCAGTTCTGGTCGCCACACTACAGGAAGGATGTGATTGCATTGGAGAGGGTGCAGAGGAGATTCACCAGGATGTTACCTGGGCTGGAGCGCTTCAGCTATGAAGAGAGACTGGACAGGCTGGGGTTGTTTTCCTTAGAGCAGAGAAGGCTGAGGGTGGACCTGATTGAGGTGTACAAAATTATGAGGGGCATAGATAGGGTGGATAGAAAGGAACTTTTCCCCTTAGTAGAGGGGTCAGTAACCAGGGGGCATAGTTTCAAGGTAAGGGGCAGGAGGTTTAGAGGGGATTTGAGGAAAAACTTTTTCACCCAGAGGGTGGTTGGAATCTGGAACTCACTGCCTGAAAGGGTGGTAGAGGCAGGAACCCTCACAACATTCAAGAAGCATTTAGATGAGCACTTGAAACGCCATAGCATACAAGGCTACGGACCAAGTGCTGGAAAATGGGATTAGAATAGATAGGGCTTGATGGCCGGCGCGGACACGATGGGCCGAAGGGCCTCTTTCTGTGCTGTATAACTCTATGACTCTATGGCAGCGCTCTCGCCTCTGAGTCAGAGGGTTGTGGGTTCAAGTCCCACTCCATGAGACTTTGAGCACAAAAATCTAGGCTGACACTCCAGTGCAGTGCTGAGAGAGTGGTGAATGTCTTTCAGGTCAGATGAGATGTTAAACTGTAAGCTTTGTCTGCTTGCTTGGGTGGAAGTAAACGATCTCCTGGCCACTATTTCGAAGAAGAGCAGGGGGGAGTTCTCCCCGGTGTCCTGGGGCCAATATTTATCCCTCAATCAACATCACTAAAACAGATTATGTTGTCATTATCACATTGCTGTTTGTGGGAGCTTGCTGTGCGCAAATTGGCTGCTGCGTTTCCTACATTACAACAGTGACCACACTTCAAAAAGTACTTCATTGGCTGTAAAGCGCTTTGGGACGTCTGGTGGTCGTGAAAGGTGCTACAGAAATGCAAGTCTTTCTAATGCCTGACCTGCTCAGTATTTTCTGTTTTTATTTTGGGTAATGCTGGCACTTTGTGTGGGCTTTTAATAAAAAATAAATGTGGTGCTTGTTTCACACACCCGTCCAGAGCAGATAGCCTCCAGTCAGAGCAGCTTTATTTCTGATTGCAGGAAGAAACATTGAGACACCTTGTCATTTGTTCCACGTCCTCTGCCAAACTGCGGATGAAAATAAAACTCGAAACATCTGTTGACGCACAAAACAGAAAGTTGTGTTTCTGTGTCCGCGCTACTGGCAATTCTTTCCGAGTTCTTCCAGATGGTTGTGGACGATGCGACTGGCTTCTAATGCTCCTGTCTAGAAGGTCCCACCAGCCCGTCACACCGCTGGGCCTGGGAGCAACATCAAAAAGAAAGGGCTCCTACCGACCGGGCAGCTGCTGCGACAGCTCTGGCCTACAGAGGGAGAACAAGGGGACAAGTGCATAACTTATATAAGCATAGCCCAGATAGAAAGACATACTTGCATTTCACGACATCCCAAAGCACTTTACAGCCAATGAAGCACTTTCGAAGTGTAGTCACTGTTGTAATGTAGGAAACGCAGCAGTCAATTTGCGCACAGCAAGCTCCCACAAACAGCAATGTGATAATGACCAGATCATCTGTTTTAGTGATGTTGATTGAGGGAAAAATATTGGCCCCAGGACACCAGGGATAACTCCCCTGCTCTTCTTCAAAATAGTGCTGTGGGATCTTTTGAGAGACGGCACCTCCAACACTGCAGCGCTCCCTCAGTACTGCCCCTCCGACAGTGCGGCACTCCCTCAGTACTGCCCCTCCGACAGTGCAGCGCTCCCTCAGTACTGCCCCTCCGACAGTGCGGCGCTCCCTCAGTACTGCCCCTCCGACAGTGCAGCACTCCCTCAGTACTGCCCCTCCGACAGTGCAGCACTCCCTCAGTATTGCCCCTCCGACAGTGCAGCACTCCCTCAGTACTGCCCCTCCGACAGTGCAGCACTCCCTCAGTACTGCCCCTCCGACAGTGCAGCACTCCCTCAGTACTGCCCCTCCGACAGTGCAGCGCTCCCTCAGTACTGCACTGGGAGTGTCAGCCTGATTTTTGTGCTCCAGTCCCTGGAGTGAGACTTGAACCCACAACCTTCTGACTCAGGGGTGAGTGTGCTGCCCACTGAGCCATGGCTGACACCACCACTCTGCAGCCTGAAGGTTAGAAGAAAGATATCGATCATGGGTTCCTGCTCCCGCTTGCTGGCCAGTGACGTCCACTCCAGTTGTGCGAATGGGTGTTGGGTGAGGTCAGCATGAGCTGGGTTGCAATGCACTCTGTGGTAGGGTAGCTTGCTGACACCCACTGGCAGGACCCTCACATGAAGATCAGACACCTAGGGACTGATGCCAAAGGCAACAATACTGTCCCCCCAGCAAAGGGAGGGAGGGGAACTCTGAGCACAGCTAACTCACCGAAATACATCAAAATGTAAAAGAGCCCATGGCACTATTTCGAAGAAGAGTAGGGGTGTTCTCCCCAGTGTCCTGGCCAATATTGATCCCTCAACCAACGCTTAAAAAAACAGTTTATCTGGGTCATTGTCACATTGCTATTTGTGGGATCTTGCTGTGCACAAATTGTCTGCCGCGTTTCCTACATTACAACAGTGAATACACTTCAAAAAAAGTACTTCATTGGCTGTGAAGCGCTTTGGGACGACGTGAAAGGTGCTGTAGAAATGCAAGTCTTTCTTTCTTTTATTAGGACAGGCGACCAAAAGCTTGGTCAAAGAGGTCGGTTTCAAGGAGCATCTTAAAGGAGGAGAGAGAGGCGGAGAGGTTTAGGGAGGGAATTCCAGAGCTTAGGGCCCAGGCAGCTGAAGGCACGGCCGCCAGTGGTGGAGCGATGAAAATCGGGGGATGCGCAGAAGGCCAGAATTGGAGGAGCGCAGAGATCTCGGGGGGTTGTGGGGCTGGAGGAGGTTACAGAGAGAGGGAGGGGGCGAGATCATGGAGGGATTTGAAATCAAGGAAGGGAATTTTAAAATCGAGGCGTTGCCGGACCGGAAGCCAATGTAGGTCAGCGAGCACAGCGGGTGATGGGCGAACGAGACAACATGGAAAAAGGCCATTTGTCCCATCCAGTCCGTGTCAGCCTTTACCCGCCACATAAGCCGATAGTTCTATCCACGTTTACCCGCCCTGTTCCCATTATCCCTCCAACCCCCTTTCCTCCATCCTCCCCCCCAATCTAATCCTCAATGTTGACACAGTTTCTGCCTCCACCACTAACCCTGGGAGTGAATCCCACAGCCTCACAACTCCCCGTGTGTGAAGAGGTTTCTCCCGCCCTCTCGTCCAAACCTCTTAATGTTTGATCTTGTATCTCTGGCCCCTCAAGTACAGACTAGCGCGGGGAAAGGAGACTGATTTCCTCCAGTCCCTGTGTCAGTGATGTTGTAAGCACTGTGGAAAGATTTGCCTAAGCCTCATTTATATCAGAATTATAAACCCATTCCATTCCAGTGCCTTTGCATTGCAGCATCAGGCAAAGGACATCTCCTGGTTTCAGACTTACTGTTGGGCCATTGAAATATTGATTTTTTTTTGTTTTGTCAAAAGTTGTAAGAAAAATATTTTTAACTGCAAAATAACTTGAAATACTAAAGAATTATTTTTTAACCCACTCTTCCGAACAAATTAAACAACGGTAGGAGTGGGGGTGTCCCTTTAACTGTACAGTGCAGTAAGATAAACATAACCGCAGCCCCTCCCACTGGTGAATGATGGAATAGCCTTTTACACGGCCTGGCCTGTCCCATTCTTCCAGAGGAGTGGAATAGTAGCGATGAGCAAAAGAAAGACAAGCCCTTATACAGCACCTTTCACCACCCCAGGACGTCCCAAAGCGTTTCACAGCCAATGAAGCACTTTTTGAAGTGTAGTCACTGTTGTAATGTAGGAAATGCGGCAGCCAATTTGTGATAATAATCAGATAATCTGCTTTTTAGTAAATAATGACCCAGGGAGAACTCCCCTGCCCTTTTTTAAAATAGTGCTGCAGCATCTTTTATGTCCACTCCCTCAGTACTGCCCCTCCGACAGTGCAGCACTCCCTCAGTACTGCCCCTCCGACAGTGCAGCGCTCCCTCAGTACTGCCCCTCCGACAGTGCAGCACTCCCTCAGTACTGCCCCTCCAACAGTGCGGCGCTCCCTCAGTACTGCCCCTCCAACAGTGCGGCGCTCCCTCAGTACTGCCCCTCCAACAGTGCAGCGCTCCCTCAATACTGACCCTCCGACAGTGCAGCGCTCCCTCAGTACTGCCCCTCCGACAGTGCGGCGCTCCCTCAGTACTGCCCTTCCGACAGTGCGGCGCACCCTCAGTACTGCCCCTCCGACAGTGCGGCGCTCCCTCAGTACTGCCCCTCCGACAGTGCGGCGCTCCCTCAGCACTGCACTGGGAGTGTCAGCCTGGATTTTGTGCTCAAGTCTCTGGAGTGAAGCTTGAACCCACAACCTTCTGATACAAAAGCAAGAGTGCTGTCCACTGAGCCACTTATCAGAGCTCGAAAGTTGAGTTTAAAAAGAGGAAAATAATGACAGGTTATGGAATACCCTCCACTTGCCTGGATGAGTGCAGCTCCAACAACACTCAAGAAGCTCGACACCATCCAGGACAAAGCAGCCCGCTTGATTGGCACCCCATCCACCACCTTAAACATTCACTCCCTCCACCACCGGCTCACCGTGGCTGCAGTATGTACCATCTACAAGATGCACTGCAGCAACTCGCCAAGGCTTCTTCGGCAGCATCTCCCAAACCCACGACCTCTACCACCTAGAAGGACAAGGGCAGCAGGCGCATGGGAACACCACCACCTCCAAGTTCCCCTCCAAGACACACAGACACACCACCCCGATTTAGACATACATCAGACGTTCCTTCATCGTCGCTGGGAATAATCCCTCCCTAACAGCACTGTGGGAGCACCTTCACCACACGGACTGCAGCGGTTCATGAAGGCGGCTCACCATCACCTTCTCAAGGGCAATTAGGGATGGCCAATAAATGCTGGCCACAATTCAAGAATGAAATTATAAAAAGTATTTGCTCAAAATACATATGAGAAATTATAATTCCATTATTCTTTCATTATCCTGGAAAAGAAATTCACCAGCTGATAGTCTGTGGTCTGGACCACAGGTGTGAGATTTAACTGCTAAACATATCTGTCCCAATAAGGGGTATTTCTCAAAATCTATAGACCCAGGATGTGAACATCTCTGGCAAAGCCAATGTAACAAAGTGTGAATTCTCATGTGACGTCTAGAGAGAGATGTCTGGAGTGAGATGTCTGGAGTGAGATGTCTGGAGTGAGATGTCTGGAGTGAGATATCTAGAGTGAGATGTCTGGAGTGAGATGTCTGGAGTGAGATGTCTAGAGTGAGATGTCTGGAGTGAGATGTCTGGAGTGAGATGTCTAGAGTGAGATGTCTGGAGTGAGATGTCTGGAGTGAGATGTTTGGAGTGAGATGTCTGGAGTGAGATATCTAGAGTGAGATGTCTGGAGTGAGATGTCTGGAGTGAGATGTCTAGAGTGAGATGTCTGGAGTGAGATGTCTGGAGTGAGATGTCTAGAGTGAGATGTCTGGAGTGAGATGTCTGGAGTGAGATATCTAGAGTGAGATGTCTGGAGTGAGATGTCTGGAGTGAGATGTCTGGAGTGAGATATCTAGAGAGAGATGTCTGGAGTGCGATGTCTGGAGTGAGATATCTAGAGTGAGATGTCTGGAGTGAGATGTCTGGAGTGAGATGTCTGGAGTGAGATATCTAGAGAGAGATGTCTGGAGTGCGATGTCTGGAGTGAGATATCTAGAGTGAGATATCTAGAGTGAGATGTCTGGAGTGAGATGTCTGGAGTGAGATGTCTGGAGTGAGATATCTAGAGTGAGATATCTAGAGTGAGATGTCTGGAGTGAGATGTCTGGAGTGAGATGTCTGGAGTGAGATATCTAGAGTGAGATGTCTGGAGTGAGATATCTAGAGTGAGATGTCTGGAGTGAGATGTCTGGAGTGAGATATCTAGAGTGAGATGTCTGGAGTGAGATGTCTGGAGTGAGATGTCTGGAGTGAGATGTCTGGAGTGAGATGTCTGGAGTGAGATATCTAGAGTGAGATGTCTGGAGTGAGATGTCTGGAGTGAGATGTCTGGAGTGAGATGTCCAGTATTTATTGCCCATCGTGTGCTACTCCTTTAAGGCTGGGTATCTTGGTGTAAATGGAAAGGTTCGTGAATCACAAAGGACATCACCGTTGCCCTCATTAATATCCACATACACAAACTTCCCAAGGTGGTCGATGGATTATGATTAGGAGTCGGAGCCCTGACAGATTTCTCTTTCCCCTAGCCCAGGTAGACTTGTTGTCGACTTGTTCTCACAGCTGGTCCAGCTGAGAGCAGCAACCTCAGAATGGCCCAGGGACTGATGCCGGGACCTTTTAGGTGCGAATAGCTCAGCTACAGAATGTATTTTCCAACAGTTACCCCTAGGGGTAGCTGACACTTTAATTGTTGCTCTATTTTTCCTCCTTTTATCCCATCCTCTCACGGACTGCTCAATCATTTCCCAACGACTTTGGCAAAACCTCTCACGAAAGACCACACTGAGCTAATTTAATACTTTCCTCCAATATGCTCCTCGTTATATTTACTTATGTTGAGATGATGTGGCAAAGAAGGATAATAAATTATCCATTCCGTGCTAGCAACCATCCTGAGTTCTACAACAGTCTAAAATAAGGCTCCAGACACATTGCGTAATGCCTCAAAATTCTCAAATATCAAAAATAAGGGACTGAAAAATTGGCTTAAACATTCACTCCCTCCACCACCGGAGTACCGTGGCTGCAGTGTGTACCATCTACAAGATGCACTGCAGCAACTCGCCAAGGCTTCTTCGGCAGCACCTCCCAAACCCGCGACCTCTTCCACCGAGAAGGACAAGGTCAGCAGGCACATGGGAACACCACCAATTCCAAGCTCCCCTCCAAGTCACACACCATCCCGACTTGGAAATATATCGCCGATCCTTCATCGTCGCTGGGTCAAAATCCTGGAACTCCCTCCCTAACAGCACTGTGGGAGTACCTTCACCACACGGACTGCAGCGGTTCAAGAAGGCGGCTCACCACCACCTTCTCGAGGGCAATTAGGGATGGGCAATAAATGCTGGCCTTGCCAGCGACGCCCACATCCCGAGAATAACTATTTTTTGAACCGCTAGATTTCAATTACATACAAAAATATTCGGATTAAGTAAGTCATTCCTTTTATGTGTGCGGATTGCTTAAGTGTTGACAGGGCATAATGTCAGGAGTGAGCTATTAAGAACGGCCTGTGTTTCACGTGCAGTGCTAGTGCCACAGGCAAAACAGCTGCCAAAGGATGGGCTCATTCGACAGCGTGTAAATCATTTTCAGAGAAATATGGATGGATTAAAAAAAGAGATTCATAACTTAGCAACGTAAACTTGTATAAAGATTGAAGAGTGTTTTTGGTGGGAAAATAATCAGATTAAGAGGCCAAACCTCAGAGATGCTAAAGCTTTAATTATGACCAAGTGGCTGAGATGTCTACCCTCTTCGCAATAAATCCCACGGGCTGAGCTAAAAGGGGTGCCGGCTTGACGTAATACACTCAGGAATTCTTAGTCAATAAACTAGAACAGAATCTCAAAAACAAAAATAATAAGTGCAGGACAAGTATAGTAGAATGAAAACATCTGGCACCATCTGTACATGAACAGTTTGTTCTTAGAATCATAGAATCTTACAGCACAGAAGGAGGCCATTCGGCCCATCGTGCCTGTGCCGGCTCTTTGAACGAGCTCTCCAATTAGTCCCACTCCCCCCTGCTCTTTCCCCATAGCCCTGCAAATGTTTCCTTTTCCAGTATTTATCCAATTCCTTTTTGAAAGTTATTATTCAATCTGCTTCCAGGCAGCACATTCCAGATCATAACAACTCGCTGCTTATCTGTTACATAGGAACAGGAGGAGGCCATTCAGCCCCTCGAGCCTGTTCCGCCATTCAATTAGATCATGGCTGATCTGTACCTATTCTCGGGATTGTGGGCAAAATTCACGGTCTATAACTTGGTGAAAGGACAGCCTTTTTTTCCTGTTTCAATGCTGATGGTCAGCTGTACATTTCCAGCATTTTCTGCTTTTACTCCAGATTTTTTTTTAAATTCATTCTCGGGATGTGGGCGTCGCTGGCAAAGCCAGCATTTATTGCCCATCCCTAATTGCTCTTGAAAAGGTGGTGGTGAGCCGCCTTCTTGAACCGCTGCAGTCCGTGTGGTGAAGGTGCTCCCACAGTGCTGTTAGGGAGGGAGTTCCAGGATTTTGACCCAGCGACGATGAAGGATCGGCCGATATATTTCCAAGTCAGGATGGTGTGTGACTTGGAGGGGAACTTGGAGGTGGTGGTGGTCCCATGCGCCTGCTGCCTTTGTCTTTCTAGGTGGTAGAGGTTGCGGGTTTGGGAGGTGCTGCCGAAGAAGCCTTGATGAGTTGCTGCAGTGCATCTTACAGATGGTCCACACTGCAGCCACGGTGCGCCGGTGGTGGAGGGAGTGAATGTTTAAGGTGATGGATGAGGTGCTGATCAAGTGGGCTGCTTTGTCCTGGATGGTGTCGAGCTTCTTGAGTGTTGTTGGAGCTGCACTCATCCAGGCAAGTGGAGAGTATTCCATCACACTCCTGACTTGTGCCTTGTAGATGGTGGAAAGGCTTTGGGGAGTCAGGAGGTGAGACACTCGCTGCAGAATACCCAGCCTCTGACCGGCTCTTGTAGCCACAGTATTTATGTGGCTGGTCCAGTTAAGTTTCTGGTCAATGGTGACCCCCAGGATGTTGATGGTGGGGGATTCGGCGATGGTAATGTCAAGGGCAGGTGGTTGGACTCTCTCTTGTTGGAGATAGTTATTGCCTGGCACTTGTGGTGACGCAAATGTTACTTGCCCAAGCCTGTTTTTTTTCTCTCCTTTTCCCCTGTATCTGTCGATCAGTGAAACACAAATACTCGCAGAGGACTGAGAAAACCAGCTGCCTTGAATATAACACCACCTCACGCAGCTGCACTCCCAGCTAAACAGAAAGTCCGACTAACCTTTTCATCTTCTTGTTGTCACAGCAGAAGGAGATAGAAACATAGAAACATAGAATCTAGGAGCAGGAGTAGGCCATTCGGCCCGTCGAGCCTGCTCCGCCATTCAATATGATCATGGCTGATCATCCAAATCCAGTACCCTGTCCCTGCTTTAATCCCCACAGTACACATATCCCACCCTACCCCCGTAACCCCACGTATTTAATTCCCCCTAACATATCCCATCCTATCCCCATAACCCCACATATTTAATCCCCCCTAACACTAAGGGTCAATTTATCATATCCAAATCAACCTAACCCACACATTTTTGGACTGTGGGAGGAAACCGGAGCACCCGGAGGAAACCCACGCAGACACGGGGAGAATGTGCAAACTCCACACAGACAGGCACCCGAGGTGCCACTCCCCTCAGTCTCGCGAACCTCACCCCATCCCTTCTACACTGTGAAATCCCACTAAAGTCATTTAAATGTTACAGGAGGAGGGCGGAGATTGGGTGTCAGGAACACACGAAGAATTTTCTGGGCCGTGTAATCTGTTTCGGTCGCCTGCCAGAAGCGGGATGCGCAAACGGTATACTTTTTTTTTAACCCCCTAAAGAACTGCTCATACTTTTTTCTTCTCAGTCCGTCAGACGTCAGATAGACTTCACGAACCCTGTCAGAAGGTCAAAGCATCATCTCCAATGGCAACGGCTCCGACCTGCCTGTTACGTTAACGGATAAAACCAAAAATAGAGACAGCAATTGAAGGGGGCCATTGCGCTGCGGAATTTTGGGTATGCAAGCCAGAAATTCTTGTTTTTTTTAATGGCGCCAGTTCTAGGCGCCGAAAATACCAAAGAGAGTCTTAGTGGAAACTTCAGCCTTAATTTGGTGCTATTAGTCGCAGACTCACCCCAACACTCCCACTCAACCCTATAAAACCTGCCATTTAAAGGGCAAGTGGCAGAGAAGGCTAAGAGGAGATTTGATAGAGGCGTTCAAAATCAGGAAGGGTTTCGATAGAGTAAAATAAAGAGAAACTGTTTCCAATGGCTGAAGGGTCGGTAACCAGAGGGCACAGATTGAAGGTGATTGGCAAAAGAACCAGAGGGAGGCATGAGGAAAAACTTTTTTACGCAGCGAGTTGTTGTGATCTGGAACGCGCTGCCTGAAAGGGCAGTGGAAGCAGATTCAATAGTAACTTTCAAAAGAGAATTGGGTAAATATCTGAAGGAAGTGGGACTAGTTGGAGAGCTCTTTCAAAGAGCCGGCACAGGCACGATGGGCCGAATGGTCTCCTGTTGTGCTGTATCATTCTATGATTTTAAACAAATAGCCCTCCTGATATTGTGCCAGGACTGTTGATACGCTGCTGAGCACGCTGAGGTTTCGTGTCCTTCACCTACAGCCCCACTCCCTCCTTACAGGCCAAGCAAAGCCCAGCCTCACCAACAACGTCTCGTATTTATACAGCACCTATAACGTAGTAAAACATCCCAAGGCGCTTCACAGGAGCGATTATCAGACAAAATTTAACACCGAGCCCCAGAAGGATATATTAGGACAGGCGACCAAAAGCTTGGTCAAGGAGGCAGGTTTTAAAAAGCGTCTTAAAGGAGGAGAGAGAGGCGGAGAGGTTTAGGGAGGGAATTCCAGAACTCAAGGCCCTCGGCAGCTGAAGGCACGGCCGCCAATGGTGGAGCGATTACGTAGCCCTTTTCACCACCTCAGGACATTCCAAAGCGCTTTACAGCCAATGAAGTACTTTTTGAAGTGTAGTCACTGTTGTAATGTAGGAAACGCGGCAGCCAATTTGCGCACAGCAAGCTCCCACAAACAGCAATGTGATAATGACCAGATCATCTGTTTTAGTGATGTTGGGTAAGGGATAGATATTGACCCAGGACACCGGGGAGAACTCCCCTGCTCTTCTTCGAATAGTGTTGTGGGATCTTTTATACCACCTAAGAGGGCAGACGGGGCCTCGGTTTAATGTCTCATCCGAAAGACGGCACCTCCGACAGTGCAGCACTCCCTCAGTACTGCACTGGGAGTGTCAGCCTGGATTTTTGTGCTCAAGTCCCTGGAGTGAGACTTGAACCCACAACCTTCTGACTCAGAGGTCAGTGGCCACAGCCACTATTTCGAAGAAGAGCCGGGGAGTTCTCCCCCAGTGTCCTGAGCCAATATTTATCCCACAATCAACATCACTAAAAACAGATGATCTGGTCATTATCACATTTCTGTTTGTGGGATCTTGCTGTGCACAAATTGTCTGCCGTGTTTCCTGCATTACAACAGTGACTACACTTCAAAAAAGTACTTCATCGGCTGTAAAGCGTTTTGGGACGTCCTGAGGTGGTGAAAGGTGCCGGAGAAATGCAAGTGTCTCTCTTGCTCTACAATTAAGTTAAAACTCGACAGAAACGTGAAAGGGTTAATGACAATAAGCTGCTGGCATTTTAACCACACCAGCAAATACCTTCTGAAGAGAAAACTCTGGGCCCGCTAAAGCTGAAGAGATGTTAAATCTGATCATCCACTAACGAGTTTGCCAAGAAATGCTGAACTTGTACCAGGATTCCACTTGATCCTGATGAATCGTCTGCAAATATAAACATGTTTGAAAGGTTACCCTTCCAGAATGTGCTGCTGTCTTATTTGAAGGGCAGGATTGACACCACCTGCTTTGCTGTACACGTTTCATACCTGACATGACGCATCTGAGTGACATTCCTGGATCAAGCGTTCTGTGGGAGCGAGCGTTGTGTTATCTGATCAACTGATATTGACGTAGGCATTCGGTCCCCACGCAGTCAAGAGGCAGTGATGGGAAGATCAGGAGCATCAGCCAGCGAGTCTCCTGCACCCTCTACTGACAGTCCGCACACACACAGCCCATATCACACAGCCCATATCACACAGCAATACTCCGTTAAAAACAGGAGCCGCGATCTTGTTGTTGATGGTATTAGCAGGTCAAGGATTAATGCATTTATTTCACATTGCTGTTTTCCCGACTTTAACAGAGAAATATATTTATTTAACGTAATCGGGTCGATGCCTGTGTTAGAATAGTGGACACAGGAATGTTCTGCAAAGCTTTGTTCATTTGCGCGTAGACCCATAGCTGTTAACAGCGCTGAAGGTGGCCATTCGGCCCATCGTGTCTGTGCCAGCTCTTTGCTAGAGCAATCCCAAACTAATCCCACTGCCCCGCTCTCTCTCCATAGCCCTGTATCAATCCCAAACTAATCCCACTGCCCCGCTCTCTCTCCCCATAGCACTGTAACAATCCCAAACTAATCCCACTGCCCCGCTCTCTCTCCCCATAGCACTGTAACAATCCCAAACTAATCCCACTGCCCCGCTCTCTCTCCCCATAGCACTGTAACAATCCCAAACTAATCCCACTGCCCCGCTCTCTCCCCATAGCCCTGTATCAATCCCAAACTAATCCCACTGCCCCGCTCTCTCCCCATAGCCCTGTATCAATCCCAAACTAATCCCACTGCCCCGCTCTCTCCCCATAGCCCTGTATCAATCTCAAACTAATCCCACTGCCCCGCGCTCTCCCCATAGCCCTGTATCAATCCCAAACTAATCCCACTGCCCCGCTCTGTCTCCCCATAGCACTGTAACAATCCCAAACTAATCCCACTGCCCCGCTCTCTCCACATAGCCCTGTATCAATCCCAAACTAATCCCACTGCTCCGCTCTCTCCCCATAGCCCTGTATCAATCCCAAACTAATCCCACTGCCCCGCTCTCTCCACATAGCCCTGTATCAATCCCAAACTAATCCCACTGCCCTGCTCTCCCCCCACAGCCCTGTATCAATCCCAAACTAATCCCACTGCCCCGCTCTCTCCCCATAGCCCTGTATCAATCCCAAACTAATCCCACTGCCCCACTCTCTCCCCATAGCCCTGTATCAACCCCAAACTAATCCCACTGCCCCACTCTCTCCCCATAGCCCTGTATCAATCCCAAACTAATCCCACTGCCCCGCGCTCTCCCCATAGCCCTGTATCAATCCCAAACTAATCCCACTGCCCCGCTCTCTCTCCCCATAGCACTGTAACAATCCCAAACTAATCCCACTGCCCCGCTCTCTCCACATAGCCCTGTATCAATCCCAAACTAATCCCACTGCTCCGCTCTCTCCCCATAGCCCTGTATCAATCCCAAACTAATCCCACTGCCCCGCTCTCTCCACATAGCCCTGTATCAATCCCAAACTAATCCCACTGCCCTGCTCTTCCCCCACAGCCCTGTATCAATCCCAAACTAATCCCACTGCCCTGCTCTCCCCCCACAGCCCTGTATCAATCCCAAACTAATCCCACTGCCCCGCTCTCTCCCCATAGCCCTGTATCAATCCCAAACTAATCCCACTGCCCCACACTCTCCCCATAGCCCTGTATCAATCTAAAACTAATCCCACTGCTCTGATCTCTCCCCATAGCCCTGTATCAATCCCAAACTAATCCCACTGCCCCGCTCTCTCCCCATAGCCCTGTATCAATCCCAAACTAATCCCACTGCCCCGCTCTCTCCCCACAGCCCTGTATCAATCCCAAACTTATCCCACTGCACCGCTCTCTCCCCATAGCCCTGTATCAAACCCAAACTAATCCCACTGCCTCACTCTCTCCCCATAGCCCAGTATCAATCCCAAACTAATCCCACTGCCCCGCTCTCTCCCCATAGCCCTGTATCAATCCCAAACTAATCCCACTGCCCCGCTCTCTCCCCATAGCCCTGTATCAATCCCAAACTAATCCCACTGCCCCGCTCTCTCCCCATAGCCCAGTATCAATCCCAAACTAATCCCACTGCCCCGCTCTCTCCCCATAGCCCTGTATCAATCCCAAACTAATCCCACTGCCCCGCTCTCTCCCCATAGCCCTGTATCAATCCCAAACTAATCCCACTGCCCCGCTCTCTCCCCATAGCCCTGTATCAATCCCAAACTTATCCCACTGCCCCGCTCTCTCCCCATAGCCCTGTATCAATCCCCAAACTAATCCCACTGCCTCGCTCTCTCCCCATTGCCCTGTATCAATCCCAAACTAATTCCACTGCCTCGCACTCTATGCCCCCTAGTTCTAGACACTCCAGCCAGGGGAAACAGCCTCTCAGCATCTACCCTGTCAATCCCCTTCAGAATCTTGTGTGTTTCAATGAGATCACCTCTCATTCTTCTAAACTCCAGAGAGTATAGGCCCATTCTACACAATCTCTCATCATAGGACAGCCCTCTCATCCCAGGAATCAATCTAGTGAACCTTCGTTGCACCACCTCCAAGGCAAGTATATCCTTCCTTAGATAAGGAGACAAAAACTGTGCACAGTACTCCAGGTGTGGTCTCACCAAGACCCTGTACAATTGTAGCAAGACTTCCTTACTCTTATACTCCAACCCCCTTGCAATAAAGGCCAACATACCATTTGCCCTCCTAATTGCTTGCTGTGCCTGCATGCTAGCTTTCTGTGTTTCTTGCATGAGACACCCAAATCTCTCTGAACACCAACATTTGAAAGTTTCTCACCATTTAAAAAATATTCTGTTTTTCTATTCTTCCTACCAAAGTGAATAACCTCACATTTCCCTACATTATACTCCATCTGCCACCTTACTGCCCACTCACTTAGTCTATTAGTCTATCTATATCCATTTGCAGATTCTTTGGGCTGGATTGTACCAGCCCTGAGGAGGCGGGTTTGAAGGCGGGTCAGGTGGGAAACTGTGAAAAAATGGCGTCAGGTTCCGATCCCGCCGTCGACCCACCTCCGTGCGACTTTGCCAGAGACGGGCTTGCAGACTCCGTTTCGGTCGCGCCTCCAAGCAGCGGGATAGGCCCTTAAGGTACTTAACTACCACTTAAGGACCTCTATAATCCCATTTTGAGAGGCCTTTCAAATTTTCCCACATTTCCAGCGTGCTGCGCGGCTCTCCTGAAACACGCCAGCTAATCTTGTCGGATTGACAAATGGCTGGCTTCCTAACAGCTGCAGCTCCACCATAAAAACCGAGCTCTCAACAAGGATCAGTTGCAGGTGGCAGGACTTTGTTTTTTCAGGTCTTGGAGAACTTTTTGCAGGTCTACTCATTTTGGAAGTGATGAAGCTTAGATCCATCTCCACTGTGACCTCCTGGGAAAACCCTCTCCCCACATCGACTGAGCGCTTCCTCAACTGAGGTATTTACCAGCAGCATGGGAGCCATTTATTTCCTTTCATCCTAGACCTCAGATTCGGATGAAGACCAGCCGCGGCAGCAGCAGAACCCGGAACAACAGCAGCAACAGCAGCAGCAACAACAGGAGCGCCAACCTGCTGCTCACCCACCTGATGGTGCACAGGGCAGAAGGTGCCAGCGCAGGAAAGCACGTCGCCGCAGGAGATACCCCCAAAACAGGGTTTAGAGGATGAGCTTCCTCAACATGAGTGAGCAGCAGTGCCAAAGGAGGCTGAGACTTTCGCGAGAGGTTGTCAGAGACATCTGCGCAATGCTGCACCAACACCTGGAGCCCAGAGGAGCGGGTGGACACCCCTTACCAGTGGCTGTCAAAGTCACCACCGCACTCAACTTTTTTGCTTCAGGCTCCTTCCAGGGATCATCAACAGACATCAGCGGCATCTCCCAGTCGGCCGCGCACACTTGCATCACGCAGGTTACCGATGCCCTCTTTGCAAAGGCGCACAATTACATCCACTTCTCCACGGATCAAGCAAGTATAACCGTGCATGCTGTTGGCTTTGCAAATATGGCAGGCTTGCCAAGGGTGCAGGGCGTCGTAGACTGCACACATGTGGCCCTTAAGGCACCCCATCACAGCCCAGCTCTTTTTGTCAACCGCAAGGGCTTCCACTCCCTCAACGTGCAGCTGATGTGTAACCACAAGAAGGACATTTTGCATGTTTGCGCCAAGTACCCTGGCAGTTGCCATGACTCGTTCATCCTGCGGCAGTCTAGTGTGCCTCCGCTCTTCAATCCGCCAAACCAACTTTCGGGATGGCTACTTGGAGACAAGGGCTATCCCCTGAAGGCATGGCTAATGACACTGTTCAGGAGGTCATCGAATGAAGCTGAGGAGCACTAAAACTCCAGCCACATTTCGACCAGATCCATCATCGAGTAAACCATCGGCTTGCTGAAGATGCAATTCAGATGCCTTGACAGAGCAGGTGGAGCCCTGCAGTAGTCAGCAGCCAGGGTCTCCAGAATCGTCATGGTCTGCTGTGCACTGCACAACAGCGCACAGCATCGTGGCTTGCAGCTGCCTGAGGAACAAGTGGCTCAGCGCATAGCCTCCTCAGATGAGGAGGAGGAGGAGGAGAATGAGAACGAAGACCTTGCGGATGCGCATCAACCAGCGACAGCAGCACGCGAGCACATTGCTGCCCAGGATGCAAGGGATGCACTCATCTTGGCCAGATTGGCTTAGGTTGCCCAATCAAACACATGTGCCTGGCACCTTCTTACCATACCATAGACAATGGACAAGAACCTGTGGCTTCCTATCACTCTGACCACCATCATGACAAATCCAATTCGCCCTGAGCACTCAACGTGGAACCTCCATTTCTGAAATGACAGAGGCCAGATCTTCAACAGTTTGCCATCACTTCATTTTAATACACTGACTAAAGGATGGCATTTAACAATTAAACACAACAGAACACCCAAGTGACTACCCTTGTGACTACTTGTGCTTTATTTTCCTCTTACGTGTGCTCCTACGTGGTGCTTCCCCTGTGGCTTCAGCAGATGTTGAGGCACCTTGCTCACTTTCATGCTGCTCCTGCCTCGACACCTTTGGCGGGCGTCCTCTGGGGTTGCGAGCCTGCGAAGGCTCACCAATAGTCTGCTCCTCCTGCGGCTGTGCAGGGGCTGACATGCCCATCTCAGTTGGGTGAGGACTCTGGTGGGGCTCTGACCGAGGGCTCCGCAGTGGCATGGGAGTGTGAGCACTTTGAGAGGAGCCCCCACTTCCTTGTTGTCTGCCACCAACATCCCTCTCATGGGTCAGCCCCACTTCAGTGCTAGCAAGTGGCTTGACAGCACCTTGCTGCACATCAGGGGGGCCATGAGGACCCATTTCTGCACTGGAAGTCCTACTCCAGAAGACTTCCATGAAGGTCTGGTTTCTCTGATCAATAGGTGCCCACCACTCCTCCAGAGATGTCAGTCTATTCTGAACATTCACCATGTTTTCAACACTCTGGCGACTTAGCTCCTCCATGGCCATAGCCATCCTCTCCTCTACCGTAGCCAACCTTTCCACGGAGGTTGCCATCCTTTCCGCGGTGATGCGTTCATGCGCTAATGCCTCCACAAAGGCTCTGCTCATGTTAGCGATGGACTCCTCCATCCTCTCCACACTCACAGTGACCCTGGAGACAAAACCTGCCAGAGACTCCTGCACCTGTTCCTGGAGTTCCAGCACCGCTCTCCTTCTGGATGGACCCGGAGGCACAGGGTCCACATGCAGCTGAGCAGAGCTGGGAGCGTCCTCTCCACTGCGACGAGATCTCTCCACTGCTGTCCCTGTCTCCACCATCTGCTGATGCTCACTTGTGAGCTGTGATACAACAGGTGACAACTCTACTCTATCTCGCGAAGGTCCCACCGATGTGTGAGTGTCTGCGCTGGTGCTGGGTGCGCTTAATTCTGCTGACGCTGCAGGTTCCTCTGAGTAGTCTTCTGGTTCCGGCTGTTCCTCCTGGACAGTGGGGAGGGGGGCTGTCGATGGCCCTGTGGGGGAGTAAAGGCATGAGTTAGACATGTGATATAAACGTAGCATGTACATAGAATTGTGCAGATGATCATAAGTCAATCTGTATGAGCATCAGAAGGCATATCAGTCACTCATGCAATCTAAATGAGAGAGATGCAAATCTATTCTGTCACCAGCTTGCTCTGATGTGCCTGTCTGTCCATCCCCCACTTCCACATCCTCCTCGGTGCCAACGATCTCTAGGGCCGCCTCCTCAGCGCTGGTAAGATGGGCTATTGAGGGTGGCCCTCCTCCTGTCCTCGCCCTTTCCCTCTTATTGTGGGCTCTCTTTTCCTGCAATGAGGGACACAAGTGGAGTTTGAGTGAGAATGATGGAGTGAGTGTAGATAATCCATAGCATAGATGCTTAGAAGGACACAAAGATGGAGTGAGGTCCCAATACTAAGGGCCCTCCCTGTGTGTTGTTAGTTGTTGTCATTGCATAACAGTGATAGGGAGTGTGAGGGCAGCATAGTCGAATAGTTAAGTGATTGTGTACATCGAGAGGGAGGGAATGGTTAAGGGTGCAAGGGATGTAAGGGTAAAGTGGGATGTGTAGGAGTAGGTTGACAATGCAGAGTGCTGGTGCTGAGTGGAGATGGGGAGCAGAATGAGGGTAAAGGTGATGGTCTACTCACTTTTCCTGTTCGGACAAGGTCATTGAACCTCTTTCGGCACTGCAGCCAGGTTCTGCTGCACATCGATCTGGAGCTGACCTCCTGGGCCAGTTGCAGCCACACAGCTTTGGTCTGCTGGGGAGGTTTTTTCCTCCCAGAGGAAGGAAACAGCACCTCCTTTTGTGCTCTGGCTCCCTCCACCAGAGCATGGAGGGATTCATCATCGAACCGTGGTGAGGCCTTGAAGTAGACATCCCACGAGCTTCAAACACTTTGAAGAGAAGCAAGGACAAGTGTAGAGGCTGAAGACGAACCAAGGCTGCTTGGAGCCCTTAAATACAGCTGGAGAAATGACATCATCAGAGGCGAGTTTCAGGCCCGAAAGACTCATTGGGCCAGGGGTGCGCACACGCTGGGAATCAATTGCCCAATTCGGGCAAAATAGCTAAATTATCTCGCCTGACAGTGGAGGCGGGAGCGGGACCCGCCGACCACCTGACCCCCCCCCTCCCCCCCTCCCGCCACCAATGGCAAAATCCAACCCTTTGTGTTGGCCTCACGGCTTACTGTCCCACCTAACTTTATATCATCAGCAAACTTGGATACCTTACACTCGGTCCCTTCATCTAGGTCATTATTATAGATTGTGAATAGCTGAGGCAATCCTCAGTGATTAGTGATCCGTTAGTGCCCCTCCCCCCAGGTGCTCACGGGAGATGCTAACATGCCGAATTCCCCCCCCCCACTCTCTCCACATCTACCCTAACCCAACCCATTCATCATTTTAAAGACCCCTATCGGGTCACTTCTAAGTCTTCTCTTTTCTAAAGAAAAAAGCCCCCAGCTGTTCAATCTTTCCCGACAGCTGTAATCTCTCCGTTCTGGTTCCATCCTGGTGAATCTTTACATCTCGCCGTCATCACCCGCATCCCCTTAAATCATCAAACCTCTCTGTTTGAGCGATGAGCAGCATCGATAATGTGCCTGTGATACTGCGTTTAACGCTCACTGAACGGGATTTGTGACGGAGTCTAAAGAATGTCAAAGGAAGTAACAAGGGAGCGTCAACATTCGTAAAGGGGAAGGAGAGAGGTGCAAGTATTCCTCCTTTTACACTGAACACCGTTCTTCCCCTTTAAGAGTTGCTGGTTGGTTTAAGGAATCTGTCTTCACTGAGGATATAATTGATTGACCTCATGTGACGGAGATCATAGAATCATAGAAATTTACAGTACAGAAGGAGGCCATTCGGCCCATCGTGTCTGTGCCGGCCGACAAAGAGCTCTCCAGCCTAATCCCACTCTCCAGCTCTTGGTCCGTAGCCCTGTAGGTTACGGCACTTCAAGTGCATATCCAAGTACTTTTTAAATGTGATGAGGGTCTCTGCCTCTACCACCCTTTCAGGCAGTGAGTTCCAGACCCCCACCACCCTCTGGGTGAAAAAAGTTCTCAACTCCCCTCTAATCCTTCTACCAATTACTTTAAATCTATGCCCCCTGGTTATTGACCTCTCTGCCAAGGGAAATAGGTCCTTCCTATCCGCTCTATCTGGGCCCCTCATAATTTTATACACCTCAATCGTATTTTCCAAGCTGTGGTTATTGTGCCTTTGTTAAGATTGGGCTGTCATTTTGAAGACAATGGAGTAGTGAAGAGCATCCTCCCCTCCCCCAGGCGCACTGTTGTATTCTGCCTTGGCTCGACCTGTTGGAAGCGGGTGGGTTAATCAGTTCCACAGGTGGGAGGAGTAACCAGGTGTTCAACACAACCTAACGCCCAGCAGCTGTGCAACAAGCCCTCAGTGACGTCAATAGTTTTATACCTCCCTGCAAGAAAAATCCACACAGTCTATGTATTCACAACACCTCGTTAACTCAGAAACACCGGCACAATTCATAGTCAGCAGGATTACAGACAGCTGCAAACTTTCACCCCATGGATAAAAGACACAAACCATGCCAGCTGTGGCTCAGTGGGCAGCACTCTCGCCTCTGAGTCAGAATGTTGGGGGTTCGAGTCCCACTCCAGAGACTTGAGCACAAAAATCTAGGCTGACACTCCAGTGCAGTACTGAGGAAGTGCTGCACTGTCGGAGGGGCAGCACTGAGGGAGCGCCACACTGTCGGAGGGGCAGTACTGAGGGAGCGCCACACTGTCGGAGGGGCAGTACTGAGGGAGCGCCGCACTGTCGGAGGGGCAGTACTGAGGGAGTGCTGCACTGTCGGAGGGGCAGTACTGAGGGAGCGCTGCACTGTCGGAGGGGCAGTACTGAGGGAGCGCTGCACTGTCGGAGGGGCCGTACTGAGGAAGCGCTGTACTGTCAGAGGGGCAGTACTGAGGGATGCTGCACTGTCGGAGGGGCAGTACTGAGGGAGTGCCGCACTGTTGGAGGGTGAGTACTGAGGGAGTGCTGCACTGTTGGAGGGACAGTACTGAGGGAGCGCTGCACTGTCGGAGGGGCAGTACTGAGGGAGTGCTGCACTGTCCGAGGGGCAGTACTGAGGGAGTGCTGCACTGTCCGAGGGGCAGTACTGAGGGAGTGCTGCACTGTCAGAGGGGCAGTACTGAGGGATGCTGCACTGTCGGAGGGGCAGTACTGAGGGAGCGCTGCACTGTCCGAGGGGCAGTACTGAGGGAGTGCTGCACTGTTGGAGGGACAGTACTGAGGGATGCTGCACTGTCCAAGGGGCAGTACTGAGGGAGCGCTGCACTGTCAGAGGTGTCGTCTTTTGGATGAGATGTTAAACCGAGGCCCTTTCAGGTGAGTGTAAAAGAGCCCATGGCCATTATTCGAAGAAGAGCAGGGGAGTTATCCTCGGTGTGCTGGCCAATATGTATCCTTTAACCAACATCTCTAAAAAACAGATTATCTGACCATTATCACATTGCTGTTTGTGGGAGCTTGCTGTGCGCAAAATTGCTCCTGCATTTCCTACATTACAACAGTGACTACACTTCATTGGCTGTAAAGTGATTTGGGGGCTCCTGAGGTTGTGAACGGCCTTCATTATCTCGAAGCTTGATTTCTTTAAGGTCTCCTAATTGGCTTTGAAAAATTATAGGTCGTTCAACCGCACCCCCAATCCTCACCAAACTGCACCTGCTTCCAACCCCTGCTCCAGCGACCTTCAGCTCCTCAGCCTCGCTTTCAAATCACTCCATGACCTCATATTATCCTTCCTCACCGATATCCTCTGCCCAAACATCCCCACAGTCCCTTCCACTCCTCTGACATTTCACAATGATACCGGGACCAATAGGGTTAAATTACGAGGACAGGTTGCACAGACTGGGCTTGTATTCCCTCGAGTTTAGAAGATTAAGGGGTGATCTGATTGAGGTGTTTGAGATGATTAAAGGATTTGATAGGGTAGATAGAGAGAAACTATTTCCTCTGGTGGGGGGAGTCCAGAACAAGGGGGCGTCACCTTAAAATTAGAGCCAGGCCGTTTAGGGGTGATGTCAGGAAGCACTTCTTCACACAAAGGGTGGTGGAAATCTGGAACTCTCTCCCCCAAAAAGCTGTTGAGGCTGGAGGTCAATTGAAAATTTAAAAACTGAGATTGATAGATGTTTGTTGGGTAAGGGTATTAAGGGTTACAGAACCAAGACAGGTAGATGGAGTTAAGGTACAGATCAGCCATGATTTCACTGCATGGCGGAACAGGCTCGAGGGGCTGAATGGGCTCCTCCTGTTCCTATGATACTGCATTAGTTCTTAACCTCGCTGCCTCCACTCCACCGTCAGTGGCCACCCTTTCAGTTTCTACTTTCGGAATCTTTCGGATGAGACGTTAAACCGAGATCCCATCTGCTCTCTCAGGTGGATGTAAAAGATCCCATGGCATTATTTCGAAGAAGAGCAGGGGAGTTCTCCCCGGTGTCCTGGGGCCAATATTTATCCCTCAACCAACATAACAAAAACAGATGATCTGGTCATTATCACATTGCTGTTTGTGGGAGCTTGCTGTGCGCAAATTGGCTGCCGCGTTTCCTACATTACAACAGTGACTACACTTCAAAAGTACTTCATTGGCTGTAAAGCGCTTTGGGACGTCTGGTGGTTGTGAAAGGCGCTGGAGAAATGCAAGTCTTTCTTTCTTCTTCTTTCTTTCTACGCTCCTGCCCTCTGAAGCTCCCTCCCCAGTTCCCTCCACTTTGTGCCTTTCTCCCCCAAGTATAAAAACATATGAATTAGGAGCAGGAGTCGGCCATTCGGCCCCTCGAGCCTGCTCCGCCATTCAATAAGATCATGGCTGCTCTTCGATCTCAACTCTACTTTCTCGCCCAATCTCCATATCCCTTGGTTCCCCAGAGTCCAAGGGGGAAAAATTCAGTCGCGCCCCGTTTGGGGCGCAAATATCGTCCGGGCGCAAAAATTAGCGCCTGGCGCTAATTATCGCCACTGACTGGAAACTTCACTTTTAACGCCCCGGGAGGTGATTGGAGCGCTAAATCAGGCGCTGCACACCTGTCTTAAGGCGCAAAGGCCGAGCAGTGAGGCGCTAACTCAGAGCGCGAGCGCAGCGCAGGTGCTGCCAGTTAGCGAGGGAACACAGACACACTGGCGCCGGCCAGTTCTTAAAGGGGGGGAGCGATCTTGCTCCCCAGCCACACCCTGCTCATTGCAGCCTTGAATCTCGACCTGGAGAGACCTGAGATTCCATTTTCCAGCCAAGGATGGAGAGGGCGAGAGAACGAGCTGAGTGCTTCACCGAGCGGGCCTTGGATGCTCTGGTTGGCGCGGTGGAGCGCCGAAGAGCAATACTGTACCCAGAGAGTGGCAGGAGGCCTTTGCCGCGCGACTACAGAAGAGTGTGGAGGGAGGTGGCTCAGCGCGTCTCCTCCAGGAGCATGGTGCCCAGGACCCATGTCCAATGCCGGAAAAAGTTCAACGACCTCACTCGGGTCGTCAGGGTGAGTGGCTTTTTTGCAATACCTCTCCATCCCTCCATCTCAACCTCACTCTATGGCCAGAGGGTCTTAAAACCACAATTAACAACACTCATCCAACACCTATGGCCCTTTCATGAAGCACACACACACATTCCATACTTTGCATACAGTAAGGGCTATTCACCTATGGGAGGCACATCAGGCAAGACCATGGCTGCATACAGTAAGGGCTATTCACCTATGGGAGGCACATCAGGCAAGACCATGGCTGTATACAGTAAGGGCTATTCACCTATGGGAGGCACATCAGGCAAGACCATGGCTGTATATTTACTCAGACGCCGTCCTTTTTCTTGCAGGCCAAGCTGGCGCATAATAGGAGACAGCAGCAACGGACGGGTGGAGGGCGGCCTCAGCTGCAACCCCTCAGCGATCTTGAGGAGCGCGTCCACAGGATTGTGGCAAGCCGGGTGATCGGTCCCGTCGCCACTGGAGACGCCGACCCCGTTCTGGACAGCAATGGTAAGGTCATCACCTTTTTGTCCTCTGTCCTTCCACTTGTCCCTCACAACACCAGCCTTTGACACTTTCAATCCAACTTACTAACTCGCTGCACTTATTCCTCCCTTACTGCCACCCTGTCCTGACGCTAAAGCCACTCTTGTACCTCCCTGCTTTCAGATGGTGATTCACCAGCTGAGGAGACGGGCCCTGAAGCTGCCAGTGGGAGTGAAGCTGCAGCCGAGGAGGAAGAGGAAGCCGGAGCATCAGTGCCACCCTCTCCCGAGGAAGCCCATGCCGACACTGGGAACACGCCTTCCCTGGAGGGGAGCAGGGGGGAAGGGTCTGATGAGGGTGAAGCTCCAGGACCCAGCGGGCTGCAGCAACGCGATGGGGGTAGGGAAGCTCGGGGGCCTTCTCCCCAGAGGGAGAGTATGCCAGCGAGTCCTGCTGCACTGGACGCAGAGGAGGAGCGGCTGATCGCGGAAATGAACACCCAGGCGGTGGGCATGCACACTGAGCTCATGGCTGCAGTGGGTAGGGTGCCCGAATGCATTGAAGCACTGGCAAGGAGTGTGGAGCACTTCGCTGCAGCGCAGGCGGATGCGACACTGAAGCTCAGTGCTGCAATTCAATCTCAGACTGCTCTCATGCAGACTCAGATATAGGCCACGCGAGCACTGTCTGCTGCCATCCTCGCTGGTTCGTTCACATTTCCCCGGGGCTCTCACCGCGCCGCAGCAGGCCAGCAATCTGTGCTCCAGCAGATTGCTCCGGATGCTGAGGTGCTGCCCCGTGGGAGTGCCAGTGTGCCGGTCGAGCAGGGAGTTGCTGTCCTCGCTCAAGATGACAGCATTCCTGCTGCCACCACTGTCACTTCTCCACTGCAGTTGCCACCGCCTGTAGGACAGACTGCTGCCGCCCATGCAGAGTTGGTGCAGTCTGCAGCCGGGCCCTCCAGGCCCAGAGCTGGTCGAGGCCGTCCCTCAAGGGCATCTGCATTGTCAGGGCCTGACAGTCAGCAGCCTTCCACCAGCCTTGCTGCAGCCACTGAGGTCTCATTGCGGAGGAGCAGTAGGGTAAGAAGGGGGGAAGGGCGCACGGGAAGGAGTTCACCCTCGATGTAGGAGGTGTGACAAAATGCTGGTCATTTTTTTATTCAAGGCCGAGGTTCGTGGTCAAACTTTTGTTGAGTGTTTTGCACATGATCTCCAGGTTGTGAGAACCAGTTATGGTAATGTCTGTTTTTTTGTGTTTATTTGTATGAGTTTGTCATGAAGAAATGACACACACAGAGTTTGTAAAATAAATAAGTTTTGGTACTCAAAATATACATGTTTGGTGTTTGGAATCATTGGTGCCTTGGCCGGCTTAGGGATTGCGTGTTGGGTTCATTCATGCTGTTCTCAATGGCAGAAGCCATATTCACAGCAGGGGCCTAGAAGCGGCTTGCTATCAGCCGCTGATGGACGGCCCTTGCAGTTTCACCATTGTGGGCCGCCCTCACGCCTTGGTGCTGCTGATGATCATCCTCCTCGTCCTCTTCCTCCTCTTCCTCCTCCTCCTCTGGTGGTGCTCCAAGGCCTGGTGGCATTGGCTGGGTCCTGAGGATTGCCATGTTATGCAGCATGCAGCACACAACTACGATGTTGGAAACTCGCTCAGGCGAGTACTGCAGGGCTCCTCCAGAATGGTCGAGACAGCGGAACCGTTGCTTGAGCACGCCGATTGTGTGCTCCACGATGTTCCTGGTAGCTTGATGGCTCTCGTTGTACCGCAGCTCAGCAGGGGTGTTGGGCATACGGAGCGGTGTCATCAGCCAGGTGCTCAGTGGATACCCCTTGTCCCCGAGAAGCCAACCAACTGGCTGATGCGGTGCCTCGAAAAGTTCTGCCACAGTAGCCTGGCGCAGGACGACGCCCCCCATCAGTGCAGCCCCCATATCTCTTAGCAAGCAAAGTTATGAAGGCCAGAAACCAAAGTACCAGCGAAGTTAGGATGAGTAGCCAAAACTACCTCACACAGCGTTGACTCAATGCAGAAGTCTCTCTTTCTCTCTCTCCGAATCTCTCTCTCTCTCTCAGAACGAGTGGTGCAAAAATGTCAACCACAGAGAAAGACAGGAAGAGGCCCCCTTTAAATAGCGCCCCCCCCAGCCCCACAGCGATTGTTAGCGTTCCACTCTACCGGTCGTTGGATGCGCCAGGCGGTAAGGATGGGGGCGCCATTGAAATTCTGCTCCGGGGCGCCACAAGGGCGTTGCACTCTCGTATGACGTCACAATCTGCGCGCGCAGGAGATCGCGGCGATAAAGTTTAGCGCCGCCGCAAAATGTCTAGTTAAGTTCGCGAGCGGCGCAAACATCGCTGCGCCCGGGCGCTAGCTGCTTTGCGCCCCATTAGCGCCCTCTTAAGGCGCTAACGGGAGGCGCAACCAACTGAATTTTTCCCCCAAAACATCTATCGATCTCTGTCTTGAATATACTCAACGATTCAGCATCCACAGCCCACTGGGGTAGAGAATTCCAAAGATTCACAATCCTTTAAGTGAAAAAATTTCTCCTCACCTCAGTCCTAAATGGCCGTCCCCTTATTCTGAGACTGTGACCCCTGGTTCTAGACTCTCCAACCAGGGGAAACAACCTCTCAGCATCTACCCTGTCAATCCCCTTAAGAATTTTATATGTTTCAATGAGATTACCTCTCATTCTTCTAAACTCTAGAGAATATAGGTCTAGTCTATTCAATCTCTCCTCATAGGACAATCCCAGGAATCAAATATTCCCCTTCTCTCTCCACCTCCTCCCTTTCTATCCTGTAAGGCACTCTGACACGTCTCTCTGTACATGAGGAAGTCGTTCTGGAGCACTTTGCTTTTCAGCTTCTGTGTTTGTTTTGAAAGAGTTTACATGATGAGACACCATGGATGAATAAAGCCATAAGGGAACAATTGAGGGAAGTGCATGATAAGGGAGAATACGAAAAGATTAGGAGAGAAGTCAAATAAACAATTATGAAGACAAAGAGGAACTATGAAATTAAATTATCAAGGAACATAAAACAAAATAGTAAAATATTTTACAGGCACATCAATAAAAAACAGAAGGTTGGGATGGGAATAGGGCCATTACGGGATAGTCAGGATAATACCACAGGTAACGATAGAGAGATAGCAGAAATATTAAATAATTATTTTGCTTCAGTATTTACCAGGGAGATAGAACAGGTGGAGATGACATTGGATGATGAGATTAGTAATGAGATAAGTGCATTTAAAATAAAAAGAGGGGATATATTAAATAAACTAATCAAACTCAAAGAGGATAAAACCCCTGGTCCAGATGGATTGCAGCCACGCATTTTAAAAGAATCTAGGGAAGAGATAACAGAGGCATTACTACACATATTTAATAATTCATTAGAAAAAGGTGTAGTGCCAGAGGACTGGCTGATAGCTAACGTAATACCGATATTTAAGAAGGGGGATAGAACATGTCCAGGGAATGATAGACCAGTCAGCTTAACATCGGTGGTCGGAAAAGTAATGGAATCCCTACTAAAGGAGGAAATAGAAGAACATCTAGAAACGAAAAATATAATAATCAATAGTCAGCATGGATTTCAAAAGGGAAAGTCTTGCTTGACCAACCTCATTGAATTTTTTGAAGAGGTAACAGAGAGAGTAGACAATGGTAATGCAGTAGATGTAATTTATCTAGATTTTCAAAAGGCCTTCGATAAGGTACCCCATAATAGACTGATGAGCAAGGTCAGAGAATGTGGAGTCAGGGGACAAGTAGCAGAATGGATTGCTAGCTGGCTTCAAGACAGAAAGCAGAGAGTAGGGGTAAAGGGTAGCTATTCACAGTGGCAGAAGGTGGGCAGTGGTGTTCCGCAAGGATCAGTGCTGGGACCACTGTTGTTCACAATTTATATTAACGATTTAGACTTTGGAATCAAAAACACAATTTCTAAATTTGTGGATGACACTAAATTGGGGGAGATAATCAATACTGAGGAGGACTGCAACAAATTACAGGAGGACATTAATAAACTTGCAGAATGGGCATATAATTGGCAAATGAAGTTCAACACAGATAAATGTGAGGTATTACATTTTGGTAGGAAGAATAGGGAGGTCACTTATCACTTGAAGGGTGCGAGTCTAGGTGGGGTAGAGGAGCAAAGGGATCTCGGAGTACAAACATACAGATCATTAAAAGTTGCGATACAGGTTAGCAAGGCCATAAAAAAAGTAAACCAAGCACTAGGGTTTATTTCTAGTGGCATAGAATTGAAAAGTAGGGAAGTTATGCTAAACCTGTATCGAACCTTGGTTAGACCACACTTAGAGTACTGCGTACAGTTCTGGTCGCCACATTATAAAAAGGATATTGAGGCACTGGAGAGGGTGCAGAGAAGATTTACAAGGATGATACCAGAAATGCGAGGGTATACATATCAGGAAAGGATGAACAGGCTGAGTCTCTTTTCTCTTGAAAAAAGAAGGTTGAGGGGTGACCTAATAGAGGTCTTTAAAATTATGAAAAATCTTGATTGAGTGGATACAGAGAGAATGTTTCCACTACAGAGTAGAATTTCTAAATTTGCCGATGACACCAAACTTGGGGGTGTGGCAAACAGTGAGGATGACACCAATCGACTGCAACAGGACATAGAAAGGCTAGCAGAATGGGCAGACAAGTGGCAGATGGAATTTAATACAGAGAAGTGTGAGGTGATGCATTTTGGCAGAAGGAACAGGGAGAGGCAATATACACTTAATGGCACAATTTTAAAGAGTGTGCAGGGACAGAGGGACCTGGGAGTTAATGTGCATAGGTCCCTGAAGATGGCAGGACATATTGAGAGAGTGGTTAGAAAAGCATATGGGATCTTGGGCTTCATAAATAGAAATGAGAAGTTGCACAACACCAGGTTATAGTCCAACAGATTTATTTAATTTTACAAGCTTTCGGAGCAGTTCGCTCCTTCGTCAGGTAAGTTTAGCAGTGAGAGAATCTCCCAGAATTCACAATTTAAACACAGACAAAATATATTCAAATCTTTCCCTACATCAAAGAGCATAGCCAAGACAATGAGATGTGTCCCAGGGGGTCCAACGTGTCAAACCACCTGCTGGCTGCATATCCTGTCAATCTGTGTAGGTTCTTGTGTTAGCCTTTTTAAAAAAAAACACCTGGGAAGACCGGCCATGATGTCAAGTCACGTTCTGTATCGTGACATGAACCCGATATCGCGATTGAGGCCATCCTCATGAGTGCGGAACTTGGCTATCAGTTTCTGCTCTATGATTTTGCGCTGTCGTGTATCTCGAAGGCCGCCTTGGAGAACGCTTACCCGCATATCCGAGGCTGAATGCCCCTGGCTGCTGAAGTGTTCCCCGACTGGGAGGCAACCCTCCTGCCTGGCGATTGTTGCGCGGTGTCCGTTCATACGTTGTCTCAGTGTCTGCATGGTCTCGCCGATGTACCATGCTCTGGAGCATCCTTTACTGCAACGTATCAGGTAGACAACGTTGGCCGAGTCACATGAGTATGTACCGTGTACCTGGTGGGTAGTGTCCTCACGTGTGATGATGGTATCTGTGTCCATGATTTGGCATGTCTTGCAGAGGTTGCCGTGGCAGGGTTGTGTGGTGTCTTGGTTGCTGTTCGCCTGAAAGATGGGTAATCTGCTGCGAACGATGGTACTTTTGAGGTTAGGCGGCTGCTTGAAGGCGAGTAGTGGAGGCGTGGGGATGGCCTTAGCAAGGTGTTCGTCATCATCGATGACATGTTGAAGGCTGCGAAGAACATGGCGTAGTTTTTCCGCTCCGGATTGACAGATTGACAGGATATGCAGCCAGCAGGTGGTTTGACACGTTGGACCCCCTGGGACACATCTCATTGTCTTGGCTGTGCTCTTTGATGTAGGGAAAGATTTGAATATATTTTGTCTGTGTTTAAATTGTGAATTCTGGGAGATTCTCTCACTGCTAAACTTACCTGACGAAGGAGCGAACTGCTCCGAAAGCTTGTAAAATTAAATAAATCTGTTGGACTATAACCTGGTGTTGTGCGACTTCTCATTTTTGTCCACCCCAGTCCAACGCCGGCATCTCCACTTCATAAATAGAGGTATTGAGTACAAAAGTAGAGAAGTTATGCTGAACCTTTATAAAGCGCTGGTTAGGCCACAACTGGAGTATTGCGTCCAGTTCTGGTCACCACACTTTAGGAAGGATGTGAAGGCCCTTGAGAGGGTGCAGAGGAGATTTACCAGAATGATTCCAGGGATGGGGGATCTTAGCTACAAGGACAGGTTGGAGAAGCTGGATTTGTTTTCATTAGAGCAAAGGAGGTTGAGGGGTGATTTGATAGAGGTGTACAAGATTATGATGGGTTTGGATAGGCTAGACGGGGAAAGGCTGTTCCCACTAGTTGATGGTACAAGGACTAGGGGACACAGATTTAAGGTTTTGGGCAAGAGATACAGGGGGGATGTAAGGTAAAACTTTTTTACGCAGCGAGTGGTGAGGACCTGGAACTCGCTGCCAATGGAAGTGGTGGAAGCGGAGACACGCAATGTTTTCAAGGGGAGAATGAATAGGCAATTGAGGGAAATAAACTTGCAGGGCTACGGGGATAGAGCGGGGGAATGAGACTGACTGGATTGCTCTACAGAGAGCTTGTGAAGGAATAAGCCATATAACCTATTCAGAAAAATACACCATTCTATGAAAGAATTCTGGCCTTATGAAAACATGACAAACTGGGTCTGGAAATCTAGAAACCTAGCTATGAAAAAGCTGTGAAAGCATTCTGGCTATAGAGATAAGATAGTTGTTGACACTGAATCAATAACTTTATTGAAACAGAAGGTTAAAGGCTCCAGTAGGCTCAACCTTTCGGAATGAAACAATGGTTCACCCTGTACAAGGTGTTCTAATTTACACTTCGTAATGAAGCACATAAAAGTAAGAAACATCTGCCTTCATAAAAATGATATCAAGTAAAACGCAACTGCCGTTACACCGTTTTTTATGGTAAACTTAGAACACCTAGAGAAGAGATATAATTCTGTAATGCTACCAGCTGAGGTGACTGTAAGAATTGCAGGGGTCAGCAGAAAAATGACTAGAGATAATTAGCTTGCATCAGCAGAAAACCTTAAAGGAAATACCACTGGAGAAGGGTATAAATATTGAACTCTCAAATGGGATAGTAGACTCGCTTTAAAGGGGCAAAGCGATTCTCGGCTTCAGAGGCGGCTCTGTAAGTCTCCAACTCTTTCTACCTCGGGGATCAAAGGTATCTGATTTTGGTGGATATCCTGAATAGAACTTTAAGAACTGTAAAACTGTAGCGAAGTTAAGATTTGAGAGTAAGGATCTCTGATAATAGAATTGTAAGCTTTCTCTTTTTGGAACTGTTAATGTTGCGATTGAATCACCAACTGTAAATTACATGTCGGTTCTTTAATAAATCTATATATTTTTAGAATTATCTCACATAATACTTCTGTAT
Organism: Squalus acanthias; assembly: GCA_030390025.1. Classification (NCBI taxonomy): domain Eukaryota; kingdom Metazoa; phylum Chordata; class Chondrichthyes; order Squaliformes; family Squalidae; genus Squalus; species Squalus acanthias. The sequence continues at coordinate 4,346,954 of CM059434.1, read as the reverse complement.
CAAACTCGCGAACTCAATCTCTGTACACTCTTTGGTGAGGAGTTGCAGAATTCTGGGGGAGTTTTCCGGACCCTCATAATATCCAGAATGTTACAGCCTAGCTAAACTTATTAAAAGTGCTATCTGGAGGACGGTGACATTTTCAGGTTGTTCCTTTCCTTTAGGAAGAGATAGTCCGGACCTTTAGACCCAATTAAGCGTCTTTAGGATTCGGCTAGCTCAAACTTTAGCTGAAAGTGAACGTCTGAGGAATACGCCTGATCCGGGGTAGCCCTAAAGGGGCCAGGACTAGTAATTATCCCATCAAGCTGGCATGGACTCGATGGGCCAAATGGCCTCCTTCTGTGCCGTTATGACTCTGACTCTATGACTTATGGGGAAGAGAATAACTAGAGGCCATCAATCTAAGATAGTCACCAAGAAATCCAACAGGGTTTTCAGAAGAAACTTCTTTACCCAGAGAGTGGTGAGAATGTGGAACTCGCTACCACAGGGAGTGGTTGAAGCGAATAGTATAGATGCATTTAAGATCAGGCTAGACAAGCATATGAGGGAGAAGAGAATAGAGGTTCTGCTGATAGATTTAGATGAGGAAAGACGGGAGGAGGCTCGAGTGGAGCATAAACACCGGGATGTACTGGTTGGGCCGAATGGCCTGTTTCTGTGCCGTATATCCTATGTAATCCCCGATTTTAATCGCTCCACCATTGGCGGCCGTGCCTTCAGCTGCCTGGGCCCTAAGCTCTGGAACTCCCTCCCTAAACCTCTCCGCCTCTCTCTCCTCCTTTAAGACGCTCCTTAAATCCTACCTCTTTGACCAAGCTTTTGGTCACCTGTCCTAATATCTCCTTATGTCAAATTTTGTCTGATAATCACTCCTGTGAAGCGCCTTGGGACATTTTACTACGATAAAGGCGCTATAGAAATACAAGTTGTTATTTGAAAATCTGAATTCAGTTATAAAAAGCCGGGATCTGTAAAAGTGACCATGAATCTGTCGGATTGTCGTAAAAA